>CAWUFW010012372.1:0-546605 GCA_963921515.1 Calotriton arnoldi | reverse complement strand
CACAGGCACATGCTGATTGAGTGGAGGAGATCCAGTGACTCACTTCCGTTGGGCCACGCTGCACCCGCCATCTTGGCGAAGGGACGGTCTAGTTCTCCGTACCCATCAAGTTTGGCACTGATACAAAAAGAGGCTATGGCGCTGGCGTGCAGCGGACGCGTGCAGCGGGCGCGCCATCGGCGCGCCAAAGGTTCGCCAAAGGCAAGCCCGTCCGCGCCAGGACTGCGCCCAGTGCCGGGCCCCCTGGAGGAAGGTAAACATTATTAAGTACTCCCGTGAAGCGCTATTAGCACTAAGACACACTAATACCGCCATCAAGCCATCCCCCTCAAATCATGCGAAGTACAACGAGCAACCCAGGCACTCTCCCGGCAATCACTCTGTTCCGGTTGTGTCATCAGGGCCTACTCTAAAGAATAGGACTGCCCTAAAAAGCAGTAACATTCACTGTATGTTACTAAACTCAAGATCTTTGGTGAAACATCAGCTAGAGTTTTATGATGTTGTCCAAACGGAGAATACTGATGTGGCCTTTGTCACAGAAACCTGGGCGGATCACCGCTCCGGCCCCGATATTGTTGCTGCCACACCTCCCGGGTTTGCAGTCTTTAGACTAGACAGACAAAAAAAAAGAGGAGGAGGACTGGCTGTATTCTATCGCAATAATTTTAACACCCGATTTGAACCACTAACTATGGTGGGCTTCGAGGCGATGACATTTCTGATGCAGCCTCCAGACTCATCAGCTTTAAAAGGGTTGCTAATATACCGTCCACCAGGTGCTAGGAGCAATTTGATTGATAACCTCAGCACTGCGATAGAAACCTTAATAATAAATGAAAATTTCACGGTGCTGGGAGATTTTAATTTTCATCTTGAAAAAATGATTGACCCGGACTCGCAAAAACTCATTGAGGCTATGGACGCCTTTGGACTTCCCCTAATCTCCAAGGGTCCTACACACAAGGCTGGTCATATGTTGGATGGTATTTTTTCTAACTATGAGGACATTAAGTTGCTGCCATCCTTCCCAGTGACCTGGTCGGACCACTGGGTGGTTAACTGGCAAATGAAGATTAAAAACTGTCATGCATAGACCACCTATCCAATACACAATGGGAAGAGCCTGGCATAAAATCTCTCCAGTCGAATTAGGAGAGGTTGCTACCTCTACCCCTTGTCAATTAGGGACGATGTGGAGCAAAATGTGGATATCTTTACACATTGGCTAAACACAGCATTGGACAAGATAGTACCAACCTCCCATAAGTCTGCTACAAAAAAAATGTCCCAACCCTGGTATAATGAGAATCTCAGACTATCAAGGCAGGATTGCCGCAGACAGGAACAAAAATGGAGAAAAAACTATGATGCAGAAGAGAAGATTATATATAAGGCCAAAAATATCAAAGCATAAAGAGGGCATCTTAAAAGCAAAGACCACATATTTTTCAGAGCATATAAAAAAGGCCTGTGACGCTAATAAAACCCTTTTCTCAATCATCAAGAAGCTGGCAATTCCTACTAATGCCACTAACACTGGAATAAACCAAGAATTCTGCGACATACTGGCCAGTTTCTTTCAAGAGAAGGTGGTAAACATCTATAACAAAATTGCGGCAAACAAAGCAGTGTACCCTCAGGCCGAGTACACGACTTCAGGTTGTGAAAATAAAAACAGTCTCTCTATATTTAAGACCCCCTCAGAGGATCAACTCAGAGACCTAATTCTGTCAATTAAATCAGGCTCTCCTTATGATCCCTGTCCGCCAAATATAATGCACCAAATATCTGCCCAGGTGGCAAGAAATCTGGGACAAATTCTAAACAATGTGTTCACCAGTACCTCAATTCTCCCACTTCTGAAAAAAGATAACTTGGACAGCGCTGAGCCGTGCAACTATCGGCCGATCTCGAGACTCCCTTTTGCTGCTAAACTGACAGAGAAAATTATGAATAAGCAAATTTCAGAATATATAGAAGTGAACTCGCTGCTTGACGAATCGCAACATGGTTTCCGGAAAAACTATAGCACTGAATCCGCTTTAATTATAGCCACGGAAGAAATACGTGAAGTTCTCGATGGAGGAGGGACAGCGGCGCTGGTAATGCTTGACCTTTCGGCGGCATTGATACGGTCAGCCATGAGATTCTGGTTGACCGGCTCAAGATTTAGGGATAAAAGGAACAGCAATTAATCTCCTAAAATCATTCCTAACAAATCAACAGCAAAATGTGGCAATGAGGAGTTTGTCTCCAGGCAGTTATCCCTACCATGTGGAGTCCCACAAGGATCGGCACTCAGCCCTACACTTTTTAATCTTTATGTTACGCCACTAGCGTCGATTATAAAAAATGCAGGTTTTACCCTGGCCTCCTATGCAGATGACACCCAAATTGTGGTGTCTCTGAATAACTAGGGAAAATAGCGCTAGGCGGCGCTTTCAGCTGCATGAGAAAGGTGAGCGACTGGATGGACAGAAATTGCTTGAAGCTGAATGCCTCAAAGACGAGGTCATCATCTTTGGCAACAAACCCTCCCTCTGGACACCGGACTGGTGGCCGCCGGAGTTGGATACACTGCCCATACCCTCCAACCAAGGTAAAGAACCTAGGTATTATAATAGACGAGGAACTTAAATTTAAAGAACAAGTCAGCAAAATTACATCGGCATCCTTCTGCTCTATAAAGTTGATTAAAAGATCAAAAAATACATACCGACTGAACTTTTAAAAGAAGTGACCCTAGCAATGGTCCTTACATGAATTGACTATTGTAATAGTCTTTATCTCACACTTGCAACGGGTCTCGTTAACAGACTTCAGATTTTACAGAATGCGGCGGCCCGCCTCATCTTTAAGATTCCCAAAAATTAATCAGCAAGAGAAGCCATCAGAAGACTGCATTGGCTGCCAGTTAGACAAAGATGCAAATTCAAGGCCCTCTGCTTGGCGTTTAAATCTTTGCATGGACTGGGGCCAGTCCAGTTTAAGAACAAATTGAGATGGTACACGCCAGCGAGAACTCTACGTTCAGGTCTGGCGAAGAATATGATGGTCCCTCCATCTAAGAAGGCCACATGGGGAGGCAGAAGTTTCTTTAGGACAACAGCAACGCTTGGAATCAACTGCCATTTGCCCTAAAAACAGCACCTTCACTGCTCAGTTTCAGAAAGGGCCTAAAACCTGGTTATTTATACAAGCCGGATAAGAAGCTTTTCGCAGCTCTGACTATAGCAGTAAATCTCCACCCCTGCTACACCTGTATCAGCTTTCTATAGCGCCAAGACGCTCTCAGGCATTAGTTGCGCTCTACAAGTTTTATTTACATTACATTACATTACACACACCAACAGACAAAAGCAGCACACAGCAAGCTAAGACAAAGTCCAAACAAACACACACGCACACTCAGGGTACTGACATCACACACACAGGGGATAGGGCAAAAAAACAGACACACCCATCCACAACCACTGCGCATTCCTCAGCTACCTCTCCCTCCAAAAGCCTTAGCCTTGACTCTCCTGCAACCCCCTTCCCCAGAGGGCCTTCCTCTGTGACCTAGGCCTCTTCCCCACTGAAGCATCAGTTCCAACTCGCAAGGAAGAGGAAGTCACCACGCACAGAGAGGAGATCCCCCACTGCACGCACACCCTCCCCTAAGAGTAGGAACACTGAGGCCCCCACCCGTACATCCCCCAGGACGAAGAAAGGCAAGACCCCACCACCATCCCACACTTCCCCGCATGCTACATCCGCCCAACCCAAGACTCACCCATCCCAAAGTTCACACACCAAAAGCCATCCCCGGTTCTCACACACACCATTACACCATCCCCAAGTTGATTAGGCCCTCACCCCTACCACAGACACTTCCACTCCCACAACACCACACACTCAGTCACTTCCAGACACTGCAGTGGAGACCCTGGCCCCCCCATCTGACCTGTCCACTGCAGTGGATCCCCACTCCCCCAATCTGACATGGGCACTGCAGTGGAGCCCCCACCCCCACAATCTGACATGGGCACTGCAGTGGAGCCCCCACCCCCACAATCTGACATGGGCACTGCAGCGGAGCCCCCACCCCCACAATCTGACATGGGCACTGTAGTGGAGCCCCCACCCCCTCAATCCGATTTGTCTACTGCAGTCTGCTACAGACACTCCAGTTGCCCCCAATCCTCCCATTACCCATCCTGCTACACCCTAATCCTGTCCCTGCGGTGCCTGGCCTGCCCCAGAAGATGCCCCTCCTTGGGAGTTGTTCCCCTAGTGATGTAAGTGCAGGCAAGCAATGTGTTACAAGTCATCCTATATAGCCCCTGAAGGACTCATTGACATAGACTGGCCATTGACCTTGTTTATTTGCAAGAATCGTGATTGCACATTTAAATGCTGAATAAAGCAATATTTTGTGATTTTGGCTAATTTTTTGGTTGTACATAATGTTGCTGATTATTGTACTGCAAATGCTGTTGTAACATTGTTTTAGGCCAACTCATGATAGAGTGATGTGATGGACAGCCTGAGGTCCATGTGATATGTGTCCTAGTACAGTATGTTGTGGAGTTGTTGTAGGCTGAAATGGCTTGTTGTCACGAGCAACATTGTATTTGACAAGGAGTGTGACATTCTTTTCACAACCTCTCCCATCTTTGGCGTACACTTTAGCACATATGTGGGTCTTGACATTTATACTCATTTTAACTGTTTCTAATGGTATGCACCACTCCAATGGACATGCATATTAGTGCATTGATGATGAACAAGTCATCTGTGTACTTGGTGCGACTTGGGATACATGGATTCTGAGTTTGTGTAACCAGCTTGGGAAGCACACCTGTACACAGGATGATTGGACCAAAGTATTTTGTGTGTTGTAATAGATTAGTCAATGTCCGAGTCTCATTCTGACAAGGCAGACACCATGCCAAGACCAAGCTTGACCCAGCGGAACTTCAACAGTAGTGAAATCACCTCTTGGCAGTGTGTTACTCTGTGACCTTTCCTAAGCCCACGGTATGTGTTCTGTGAGCATTCATTTCTGGTGTCGACAGCCCTTTTTCTACCAAGACTGTAGTCCCTGCAGATGTTCCTGTCAGCGAAGCTTGCAAAATTGTCAAATGATTTGACAGGCAATCTGACTGTGAGTGTCCGTGCTGTGGGTGCATGGGACAAAATGAGTCAATCTGGTGACCGCCATAGTTTGGTTGCTATAAGTGCCTGCGCTGTGTGTAAACTCACATTAGCGATACCAAAGGGGATGATGGACGGAGCGTTTGAGCAAATCAAACACTCACCCCCAGTCAACTGATCTGGGTTTAATCCATCATCATTCTTTAGCTCACTCCACCACCCCAGTTCAGACATGGCCATATGCAAATCAGTCTGACCCTGTGCCTCATGGGAACAGTCCAGCCCGAACTGCCAAGCCATGTCTTCCTGGACCGGAAACAAGCATCCTGGGACCGGTTTCTGGCTATTCAGCCGTCATCAGCCAGGCTAGCTTGAATCCAGTGGCAAAGTGAGCAAGGGACCCACGCCTGGGCATACCCTGCCAACTTAGGGCGAACAAAGCGATACCAAAGGGGATGATGGACGGAGCGCTTGAGCAAATCAAACACTCACCCCCAGTCAACTGATCTGGGTTTAATCCATCATCATTCTTTAGCTCACTCCACCACCCCAGTTCAGACATGGCCATATGCAAATCAGTCTGACCCTGTGCCTCATGGGAACAGTCCAGCCCGAACTGCCAAGCCATGTCTTCCCTGGACCGAAACAAGCATCCTGGGACCGGTTTCTGGCTATTCAGCCGTCATCAGCCAGGCTAGCTTGAATCCAGTGGCAAAGTGAGCAAGGGACCCACGTCTGGGCATACCCTGCCAACTTAGGGCGAACAAAGCGATACCAAAGGGGATGATGGACGGAGCGCTTGAGCAAATCAAACACTCACCCCCAGTCAACTGATCTGGGTTTAATCCATCATCATTCTTTAGCTCACTCCACCACCCCAGTTCAGACATGGCCATATGCAAATCAGTCTGACCCTGTGCCTCATGGGAACAGTCCAGCCCGAACTGCCAAGCCATGTCTTCCCTGGACCGGAAACAAGCATCCTGGGACCGGTTTCGGCTTACAGCCGTCATCAGCCAGGCTAGCTTGAATCCAGTGGCAAAGTGAGCAAGGGACCCACGTCTGGGCATACCCTGCCAACTTAGGGCGAACAAAGCGATACCAAAGGGGATGATGGACGGAGCGCTTGAGCAATCAAACACTCACTCCCAGTCAACTGATCTGGGTTTAATCCATCATCATTCTTAGCTCACTCCACCACCCCAGTTCAGACATGGCCATATGCAAATCAGTCTGACCCTGTGCCTCATGGGAACAGTCCAGCCCGAACTGCCAAGCCATGTCTTCCTGGACCGGAAACAAGCATCCTGGGACCGGCTTCTGGCATTCAGCCGCCATCAGCCAGGCTAGCTTGAATCCAGTGGCAAAGTGAGCAAGGGACCCACGTCTGGGCATACCCTGCCAACTTAGGGCGAACAAAGCGATACCAAAGGGGATGATGGACGGAGCGCTTGAGCAAATCAAACACTCACCCCCAGTCAACTGATCTGGGTTTAATCCATCATCATTCTTTAGCTCACTCCACCACCCCAGTTCAGACATGGCCATATGCAAATCAGTCTGACCCTGTGCCTCATGGGAACAGTCCAGCCCGAACTGCCAAGCCATGTCTTCCTGGACCGAAACAAGCATCCTGGGACCGGTCTCTGGCATTCAGCCGTCATCAGCCAGGCTAGCTTGAATCCAGTGGCAAAGTGAGCAGGGACCCACGTCTGGGCATACCCTGCCAACTTAGGGCGAACAAAGCGAGCACTAAAGGGGATGATGGACGGAGCGCTTGAGCAAATCAAACACTCACTCCCAGTCAACTGATCTGGGTTTAATCCATCATCATTCTTTAGCTCACTCCACCACCCCAGTTCAGACATGGCCATATGCAAATCAGTCTGACCCTGTGCCTCATGGGAACAGTCCAGCCCGAACTGCCAAGCCATGTCTTCCTGGACCGGAAACAAGCATCCTGGGACCGGTTTCTGGCTATTCAGCCGTCATCAGCCAGGCTAGCTTGAATCCAGTGGCAAAGTGAGCAAGGGACCCACGCCTGGGCATACCCTGCCAACTTAGGGCGAACAAAGCGATACCAAAGGGGATGATGGACGGAGCGCTTGAGCAATCAAACACTCACCCCCAGTCAACTGATCTGGGTTTAATCCATCATCATTCTTTAGCTCACTCCACCACCCCAGTTCAGACATGGCCATATGCAAATCAGTCTGACCCTGTGCCTCATGGGAACAGTCCAGCCCGAACTGCCAAGCCATGTCTTCCTGACCGGAAACAAGCATCCTGGGACCGGCTTCGGCTATTCAGCCGTCATCAGCCAGGCTAGCTTGAATCCAGTGGCAAAGTGAGCAAGGGACCCACGCCTGGGCATACCCTGCCAACTTAGGGCGAACAAAGCGATACTAAAGGGATGATGGACGGAGCGCTTGAGCAATCAAACACTCACCTCCAGTCAACTGATCTGGGTTTAATCCATCATCATTCTTTAGCTCACTCCACCACTCCAGTTCAGACATGGCCATATGCAAATCAGTCTGACCCTGTGCTCATGGGAACAGTCCAGCCCGAACTGCCAAGCCATGTCTTCCTGACCGAAACAAGCATCCTGGGACCGGCTTCTGGCATTCAGCCGTCATCAGCCAGGCTAGCTTGAATCCAGTGGCAAAGTGAGCAAGTGACCCACGCCTGGGCATACCCTGCCAACTTAGGCGTAACAAAGCGATACAAAGGGGATGATGGACGGAGCGCTTGAGCAAATCAAACACTCACCCCCAGTCAACTGATCTGGGTTTAATCCATCATCATCTTTAGCTCACTCCACCACCCCAGTTCAGACATGGCCATATGCAAATCAGTCTGACCCTGTGCTCATGGGAACAGTCCAGCCCGAACTGCCAAGCCATGTCTTCTGGACCGGAAACAAGCATCCTGGGACCGGTCTCTGGCATTCAGTCGCCATCAGCCAGGCTAGCTTGAATCCAGGTGGCAGTAGTGAGCTAGGACTGCACGCCTGAGTATACCCTGCCAACTTGAGGCTGATGCACAACAGCTACGTCCATCATCCCCTTTGGTTTTGCTATGTTCGCCTCTAGTTGGCAGGGTATGCCCAGACATGGGTCCCTTGCTCACTTTGCCACTGGATCTCAAGATAGCCTGGCTGATGACGGCTGTAAGCCAGAAACCGGTCCCAGGATGCTTGTTTCCGGTCCAGGGAGGACATGGCTTGGCAGTTCGGGCTGACTGTTCCCATGGGGCACAGGGTCAGACTGATTTGCATATGGCCATGTCTGAACTGGGGTGGCGGAGTGAGCTAAAGAATGATGATGGATTAAACCCAGATCAGTTGACTGGGGTGAGTGCTTGCAATGTTCAACACTCCGTCCATCATCCCCTTTGGTTTTGCTATGTTCGCCTCTAAGTTGGCAGGGTATGCCCAGACGTGGGTCCCTTGCTCACTTTGCCACTGGATTCAAGCATAGCCTGGCTGATGACGGCTGTAAGCCAGAAACCGGTCCCAGGATGCTTGTTTCCGGTCCAGGGAAGACATGGCTTGGCAGTTCGGGCTGGACTGTTCCCATGGGGCACAGGGTCAGACTGATTTGCATATGGCCATGTCTGAACTGGGGTGGTGGAGTGAGCTAAAGAATGATGATGGATTAAACCCAGATCAGTTGACTGGGGGTGAGTGCTTGCAATTGCTCAACACTCCGTCCATCATCCCCTTTGGTTTTGCAATGTTCGCCCTAAGTTGGCAGGGGTATGCCCAGACGTCGGTCCCTTGCTCACTTTGCCACTGGATTCAAGATAGCCTGGCTGATGACGGCTGTAAGCCAGAAACCGGTCCCAGGATGCTTGTTTCCGGTCCAGGGAAGACATGGCTTGGCAGTTCGGGCTGGACTGTTCCCATGGGGCACAGGGTCAGACTGATTTGCATATGGCCATGTCTGAACTGGGGTGGTGGAGTGAGCTAAAGAATGATGATGGATTAAACCCAGATCAGTTGACTGGGGGTGAGTGTTTGCATTGGTTCAACACTCCGTCCATCATCCCCTTTGGTTTTGCTATGTTCGCCCTAAGTTGGCAGGGTATGCCCAGACGTGGGTCCCTTGCTCACTTTGCCACTGGATTCAAGATAGCCTGGCTGATGACGGCTGTAAGCCAGAAACCGGTCCCAGGATGCTTGTTTCCGGTCCAGGGAGGACATGGCTTGGCAGTTCGGGCTGGACTGTTCCCATGGGGCACAGGGTCAGACTGATTTGCATATGGCCATGTCTGAACTGGGGTGGCGGAGGGAGCTAAAGAATGATGATGGATTAAACCCAGATCAGTTGACTGGGGGTGAGTGTTTGCAATGTTCAACACTCCGTCCATCATCCCCTTTGGTTTTGCTATGTTCGCCTCTAAGTTGGCAGGGTTTGCCCAGACGTGGGTCCCTTGCTCACTTTGCCACTGGATTCAAGATAGCCTGGCTGATGACGGCTGTAAGCCAGAAACCGGTCCCAGGATGCTTGTTTCCGGTCCAGGGAGGACATGGCTTGGCAGTTCGGGCTGAACTGTTCCCATGGGGCACAGGGTCAGACTGATTTGCATATGGCCATGTCTGAACTGGGGTGGCGGAGTGAGCTAAAGAATGATGATGGATTAAACCCAGATCAGTTGACTGGGGGTGAGTGCTTGCAATGTCTCAACACTCCGTCCATCATCCCCTTTGGTTTTGCTATGTTCGCCTCTAAGTTGGCAGGGGTATGCCCAGACGTGGGTCCCTTGCTCACTTTGCCACTGGATTCAAGATAGCCTGGCTGATGACGGCTGTAAGCCAGAAACCGGTCCCAGGATGCTTGTTTCCCGGTCCAGGGAAGACATGGCTTGGCAGTTCGGGCTGGACTGTTCCCATGGGGCACAGGGTCAGACTGATTTGCATATGGCCATGTCTGAACTGGGGTGGCGGAGTGAGCTAAAGAATGATGATGGATTAAACCCAGATCAGTTGACTGGGGGTGAGTGTTTGCAATGCTCAACACTCCGTCCATCATCCCCTTTGGTTTTGCTATGTTCGCCCTAAGTTGGCAGGGTATGCCCAGACGTGGGTCCCTTGCTCACTTTGCCACTGGATTCAAGCATAGCCTGGCTGATGACGGCTGTAAGCCAGAAACCGGTCCCAGGATGCTTGTTTCCGGTCCAGGGAGGACATGGCTTGGCAGTTCGGGCTGGACTGTTCCCATGAGGCACAGGGTCAGACTGATTTGCATATGGCCATGTCTGAACTGGGGTGGCGGAGTGAGCTAAAGAATGATGATGGATTAAACCCAGATCAGTTGACTGGGGGTGAGTGCTTGCAATGTTCAACACTCCGTCCATCATCCCTTTGGTTTTGCTATGTTCGCCTCTAAGTTGGCAGGGTTTGCCCAGACGTGGGTCCCTTGCTCACTTTGCCACTGGATTCAAGATAGCCTGGCTGATGACGGCTGTAAGCCAGAAACCGGTCCCAGGATGCTTGTTTCCGGTCCAGGGAGGACATGGCTTGGCAGTTCGGCTGGACTGTTCCCATGGGGCACAGGGTCAGACTGATTTGCATATGGCCATGTCTGAACTGGGGTGGCGGAGTGAGCTAAAGAATGATGATGAATTAAATCCAGATCAGTTGACTGGGGGTGAGTGCTTGCAATGTTCAACACTCCGTCCATCATCCCATTTGGTTTTGCTAAACTCACATTAGACATAATTAGGATTCCCCAACTCACATCTGTGCTACCAACATTGGCGAGTTTTTTATCATTCTTCTGTTTTCATGCATTTGCCACTTGTATGTGTGTATGACTGCTCACACTCAGCAGATTCTTCCCTTCCCTGTCACCTGATGTCAACGTGTCTTGTTTGTAGGTCTCCTTGGGTGTATCATTGCTAGAGGACAGTGTTGGGTTTCGCTATGTGTCTGTTACATTTCACGTTATGCGCATGTCATTGGTCCTAAGTGGAGTGACAAATTCAAGCGTGTGTTATGCCTAGCTATGTGTCTTGTGTTTGTGAAACACAGATCCAACCACCACCCCTGGGATTGTCATGGGTGCATGTGCAATGTCACCATTCAGTGGAGGCTTAGCTGCTGCACATTGTGTGTGATCAATGTGTGTGGTATTTCGACAGGTCAAATGTGACTCCCTCTTGCCATGGCCCCTAGCTCCATTGTGGCCTTACATTACAGGCCATGCCCTGTGAGTGATGTTTGGGTATGTGTAAGGGAAGGTGTTCTGACAAGACATGTGACACAGTGCACAAGAGTGAGTGTGCTCAAGAGTATGGTCCACATCATGATTTGGCAACACAGTAGATCATCATACAGGATACTATCACCACAGTGTAGTGGCCTTGAGGTTACCAGGGATGGTGAGTCAGTCTCCTGATGTGTTGTTTGGAGTTCCACCAAGATTGTTCCACAGGTGACTGTTGTTGACCTGCACATCAAACAATGCAAAATTGCCAATGGTCTGTGACACAATGGTGGAGATGCATCTGGGTTATGCTAATGACGCATATGTCTCAGTGGAGTTTAGCCCACCATCGTGGGGGGAGGGGAGCATAGGCGACACTTACACACACACACATGTTGTGTTTGTTCTGCAGTGTATGGTTGGCTGGTTGTATTGGCACATCTTGACCCGCGTATTTCTACTGGCTTTGTGAGCAGTGATTCGGTGTATGGTTTTGTTTGTTTAGCAACTGTCCCTGGGAGTCCAACATCTTCAATTTGGCCATTCATCATCCTCTTGATTTGCCATTGCTGCCACTGTGTGGAACCGGATCTTGTCTACACTTTAGTTTCATGGGGAATTCCTTTGTATGTGTGTCTGTATGTGAACAAATGCGTGTTTATGCATTTAGATGGTCACTTGGTGGCAGTGTTAGCCCACAATGGCAATGCTTGTCTACACATGGCATGTTTTTCTTTGTAAGGCCCAACTATGTCTGACTCAACAGATATGTGTTCGTTTGGCACACAACCACTACTTTGTCACTATATTGCTAGTGGTTTTAGGCTCAGAGAGTCATACCTGATTGTCTGCACATGCTGGGAGTCTGAACCCCACACTCACCTTTTTGTCACTACACTGATGGGGTGTAACAGCCCATGGCCCCTATGTGCATGCAAAAGAAGGGGGTTTGAACCCCATGCTCATCTTTTGGGCACCACACTGATGGGGGTGATAGCCCATCTCCCCTATGTGCTTGTCAATGCTGGGTGTTTGATCCCCCTATCACCTTATGGTGACAACACTGAGGGGGGTAATACCCCATTTTCCCTATGTGCTTGGCAAAGCTTGGCCTTTGAACCCCATGCTCATCTTTTGTGCACCACACTGATGGTTGGTGATGCCCCATCTACCCTATGTGCTTGTCAATGCTGGGGGTTTGTACCCCACAATCGGCCTTTGTTCACTAGAGTGATGGATGTAACAGCATTTGTTTGTATAATGTGTCACTGAATCTAGATGTTTGTGCACAATACACAAACCTGGCATGGGAGTAGTGGGGGAGTGTTTGCCCTTCACCTCCTCTGGGGTGGACTGAGCTGGGGGATGGTCATCTACCCCTTCTGGGGTGGACTGTGCTGGGGGATGGTCATCCACCACTTCTGGGGTGGACTGTGCTGGGTGGATGTGCATCCACCCCTTCTGGGGTGGACTGTGCTGGGAGATGTGCATCTACCCCTTCTGGGGTGGACTGTGCTTGGGGGATGTGCATCCACCCCTTCTGGGGTGGACTGTGCCCTTCTGGGGTGGACTGTGCTGGGGGATGGTCATCCACCCCTTCTGGGGTGGACTGTGCCTGGGGGATGGTCATCCACCCCTTCTGGGATGGACTGTGCTTGGGGGATGGTCATCCACCCCGTCTGCGGTGGACAGTGCTGGGGGATGTGCATCCACCCCTTCTGGGATGGACTTTGCTTGGGGGATGGTCTCCACCCCTTCTGGGGTGGACTGTGCTGGGGGATGGTCATCCACCCCTTCTGGGGTGACTGTGCTTGGGGGATGGTCATCCACTCCTTCTGGGATGGACTTTGCTTGGGGGATGGTCTCCACCCCTTCTGGGGTGGACTGTGCTGGGGGATGGTCATCCACCCCTTCTGGGGTGACTGTGCTTGGGGGATGGTCATCCACTCCTTCTGGGATGGACTTTGCTTGGGGGATGGTCTCCACCCCTTCTGGGGTGGACTGTGCTGGGGGATGGTCATCCACCCCTTCTGGGGTGACTGTGCTTGGGGGATAGTCATCCACCCCTTCTGGAGTGGACTGTGCTTGGGGGATGTGCATCCACCCCAGAGTGCCCTTCTGGGGTGGACTGTGCTGGGGGATGGTCATCCACCCCTTCTGGGGTGGACTGTGCTTGGGGGATGGTCGTGCTTGGGGGATGGTCATCCACCCCTTCTGGGGTGGACTGTGCCCTTCTGGGGTGGACTGTGCTGGGGGATGGTCATCCACCCCTTCTGGGGTGGACTGTGCTTGGGGGATGGTCATCCACCCCTTCTGGGGTGGACTGTGCCCTTCTGGGGTGGACTGTGCTTGGGTGTGGGCATCCACCCCCTATGTGTGTTTAGGCTGTCGCGGGATCGTCACGTATTAGTGGGTGGTAGGTGTCTGACTTAATGTCTGCGACATACACGTCGGTTGCGGTTGTTGATTCGGTCATAGGCGTACAGTACAGGGATGACATGCGCGATCGGATACATGGTAGCTTCGTCTCGTAAGTGTTGTTCGTGTTGTGGCGCGAATCGGACCTGATGTACTGCTCTTCGGGATGCTGTGACGTGCTGGAGGTGGTGACCTGTTCGCCGCGGAGGAAGTATGCATCGTACTTGCCTGGCCGGAAACTGCTACGGTAAAGGTTCCGGGTGAGGCCATTCAGCGTTTACGGAGCCGGGTTGTACGGGAAATGTTGCTCGAATCGAAGCGTGCATGTCGCTCGGGAAATGCACACATTTGCGCATCGTACTTCCTCGTTTGGACGGACCGGCTCTTTGAACGAGTTGGTCGGAAGGTAAGGCTACGGATGGCTTTGGGTGGGCCATCCGACCGAGATCGGAATCGACTCCATAGTAGTGAAATGCTTTGGTTTGTGCATTTGTCTGCAGGAATTTAATCCATGAATAGAATACCTCTGTTCTATATGATTCGTGTGCCTCAATCACGAAAGTCACTTGCCCACCCCTAATTGTAACACCATATGCTACTAGTTTTAGGGTGAAGGCATTTCTAACATTGTTTGCAATGTATATTGCATCTGCATCGTCTTCTTCAGCTGAGAAGTTTAATGCATTTCCTTCATCTACGTCTCTCTGTTCAGTCATTATTTTTAGAAAGGAGAGCGTTTCAAGGGAACTGAGATAAGGTGTTATGCACAATTAAGAACACTGTATCCTTAAAGCTTGATTAAACCACCAGCCAATACATAGGAATTTTCCTACTCAGCTGCTGCAGATTTGTTCCCTCCCACTCCAGACGTCTCTGGGGAAAATGTGAGTAGGGGTCTCTGAGAATAGCACGACTGAACTACTCAGATTTGACTGTTAAATAAGTGCCAAAACCAACGTTGGTGGCGCCATGTCATATAGTTCCTATAAGACCTATATAGGATCTGCGTGTTTAGACAACATACACTGCGGGACTTGTGTCCAGACTGATTCCAGATACCCCCACTAGGTATGTTGGCCTGTGTACCAGCTAGCTCGCAATGCCACTATAACCTCCTCTTACCAAGGAGAGAATAGTTCTTGGCAACTATCGAACATGACAACCCTGATCCCTCAGGACTATGGAAACAGTAGCCATTTTTCGCTCAGTCACTCGTGCTTACTTTTCTCAGAGAGATGCACAGAATAAACGGTCGGGGACGTTTTCAATAAGTATTTATTGAACAGTCGTTATTCTAGCTAGTAAAATAAGTGCACTGAAATCACCAGTAGACAGTAGCATATATAAATGAGTAGGCAGCACTAAGAAAGTAAACAGATGGTAGGTTTCTTCCATTTTGCTAAAATCAAAAATATAGTGCGTAGTATATAAAATACATGGCAATAAAATGCGTACTCCCACGATGCAACCCTAACTAGATGTACCTAAGTGTACCTAGCATGTGAGTAGGTGTAAATCCAAGAATCCCTCTAGGATAAAGCCAACCCCATTACGAGATGTTAGACTGCGGGACCCCATTCTGGTCTCGAGCTGAACACCCCGCAAGGGATGTCAGACCACTGCGAGCTGGAGTATCTACATGCAGGATCCTCAGTGTCTCGCGTCAGTGTGTCGGCATGGAAGTTGTGATCTCCTTATCTCAGCAAGATGTGGTGTTTATACACCCTAAGGTATCCCCAGGGGTTCTACCTTGCTGTGCCAGTGTCGGACTTAGGATGACGTCGGGAATGAACTTTATACACAGTTATTATGCAGGAGATGATGGTCCTGCTGTGATTCCAAGAAACTAAGAATCCTCATGCATAATTTATGAGGCCAGTGTCCAGGGAAAACCCTACGTGACTTATGTGTACTATTGTAACTGGGTAAAAGGTCAGTCCTCCAAATCCGTTATGTATGTAGTATAGGAGAGAATGTAGGTGAAGGGTTATGATGATACCTAGACCTATATCGGGTACCTATATGAAATATAATAAAACGCTTTGTGATGATCTTGTTCTCCACCAGCTCCTCTTATTGACCATCGTTTCCTTCTACACTTTCTCATACTATTTCTCTTCCTCCTTTTCCTGTTTCTGTTCCTCCTCTTCTACCTCCTTTTCTACCTCCTGTTCTGTGCGATGTGGGCTGTAACATAAAATCAAATGAGGAAACAGCATAGGTTCCTGGGAGAGTCTCAATGTTTTCTTCTGCATTGCCCTTCTTATTAAGTATTCAATCCCTCACCAGCCTTTGCCTTTCCCACCAGTGCAACTTATGTAGGAGACAGTGTCGGCTGGCATGTACCAAGGATGGTGGTGCGGGGGACACAAAAAAAGAATAATAAAATAAAATACACTTACCTTCCTGCGCGACACAACATCCTCTTCCTGGTTCACTGATACAACATCAACTCCTAAAACATCGAACTACAAAAATATTGCGGAAAATATATCGTATGCACAAATATCGACATAGTATGCATAACAAATAAATAACACAAACATCGATAAAAAAAATCTTAAAAAAAATTATTGATGACAAAAATATCGACAACAAAAATAAAGCACACAAAAATATCGATAACGTTAAAATTCAATAAAACACCCCAAAAACATCGATATAAACAATATTGACAACACAAAACATCGATAAAATACATATAAACTATATCGAAAATAACATTTAAACATAAAAATATACTATTTACAATTATATAATTAAATTACATATACCAAATATTTTAAATAAACATTAAAAATAATTACAAAATTATTAACATAGAATAAAACAAATACAATAACAATGCAAACACAAATAAATAAACAATACAACATTAAAAATATATCACACCTACAGAAAATAAACATAAATATATATCATATATAAAAAATTATATTACATTTATTTACATATACAATTAAATTACAACAATAAACAAAATAAAAACAAACATTAATTAAACATAATAAATATGAAACTAATTAAAATGTAACTGCTAAAAAATTCAAAAAAGCCTTCTCGACCAATAAATGTAAACTAAACCAGCACAAACCAATAGAAAACGCTAACTAATTAAATAAACACTATAAAAAGTAATGAATTAATCACCACCAAATTTACCGTAAATCAGACAAACAAGGAGGAAGAGCGGAACTTTACGAGAGAGAGAACACAGAACGAAAAACAACTACACAAACACCTTTTCCGAAAATCCATCAATACAGGTAAGAACAAAACTTTATAACTAAATAAGAATAATTAAATTTTTTTAATGTATTTAACTAAAACTATTACGATTTCCTTTAAATATCACAGATTAAACTTCACTAAAAATCCACCTAGAAAATACAAGACAAAGATTTTCGTGCACAACAAGATTTAAACCAACATTATCAAAAATATATGACAAAGTAAGTATATAACTTAACCAACAAATAAAGTAAAGTATTTACATTTAAAAAATGTAATAAAAATACAAAACATAGCCAACAAATACTTTTCTTTTAACAGCTTCTACAAAAGTCAACAAAACCACAACATCAACGAAACACACTTCATCAACTAAAAAGAGTAAGTATATATATTTTTTTACAAAAAGAATAAAAATAAATACTAAGGGGGTCATTAGGATGGCGGGCGGACTTTAGTCCGCCCGCCGCCCTAGCGGTGCTGGGACCGGCCGCCAGATGTGCGGCGGTCTCGCACCGCTAATTAGGATGCGACCGCCACCCTGGTGGTCGCATTCCGCATACTTGACATTGCGGTGGGTGCTGCTGTAAGCAGCACCCGCCGCAATGCCAAAATGCCATGTTGTGCATTGCCATGTACAACGTGGCAGGCACCGCGCGGTGGCTGCCACCTTGTGCATGGCAATGTAGGGGGGTACCATAGGTACCCGCCAAGTGCAGCCCCTCACCCCCCCATCCCCGGGGGCCCAAAACGGACCCCCAAAGCGATTCTCCGCCAGCCTTTCCATGGCGGCATCGCCGCCATGGAAAGGCTTTGGAAACCATACATCTTAATATGGATGGCGGTGCCTGCTAGGCACCGCCACCATATTAAGCCCCTGCTCCGCCCGGCCGGCAATCGGAACGATTGCCGACCGGCGGAAAAGAGGCGGACGCACTTTGTGTCCGCCGCAATACCCCCGCCATTATAATATGGCGGGGGTAAATCGGGTTGGGATGGCGGGCGGATCGCCACCGCCGGCCCGGCGATGGCGATCCGCCCGCCATCCTAATGACCCCCTAAATAATAAAAATAATTAAATTAACTAAAACTAAAATCTTTTCTTTTTTATTTCACAGATTACACTTCACTATAACTCCACAAAAAAACGTAAAAACAAACATTAACTTCAAAGAAAAGTACAAAATAAACATTAAAGAAAAAGATAAAAAAAGTATGTATATAAATTAACTAACAAATAGAGCAAACTAATAAACAATAAATTAAATAAAAAAGCAAATATAGCTAACAAATACTTTTCTCTTCACAGCTTCTACAAACTTCAACAACCAATAACATCAAAGAAATAAACTTTATCAACTACAATTAGTAAGAATTTTTTTCTTCTAATAAATACAAAAAGATACTATAAAATAAAAATAATAAAAATATATCTAACACTTTAATAAAATTAACATTTTGCTTTCATACCAACAGAAAAGAAACAGTGAATAAACAACGACCATCAAAACATATCCATCAAGAATAGTAAAGCAACACTAATGTAAGTATTTTTTCAATTATAATAATTATACTAATATGTTTACTATTAATTGCATAGTTAATAAATATATATATACACATATTCACAGATAGACAAAAAATGGCAGAAGGAGCAAAATTCATAACTTTGCAAAAGGAAAAACTACTTCTTTGCTACATGGGCTACACTTATACACAGGAAAAAGTAATTGAAAACAAAACACATTGGAACTGTAGCAAATATTACTTCAATTCTTGCTATGGGAGAGCCACTAAAGTAGAAGCCAATGTAGTTAATATTAAAGAAGACAACCATCCCCCCAACGTAACTGAAATTGAAGTCAGAGATGCCCTAGAAACAATAAAAGAAGCAAGTACAAGTTCCCAACAAACCAGCACCCAAATACTTTAAAATGTTTTAACTCGAGTTCCTGAACATGTCACAGGACAACTACCGTCCATCCCCACTCTAAAAAGATTAATCGCCAGAACTAAAAGTGCGACAGCTCAAACACCACCTCCCCCCCAAACGATTGTGGAAATACAAATCTTACCTGAATACACCATCACCCACAAAGATGAAAAATTCCTTCTTCATGACAATAAAAGTCATGAAAAATGAATTATCATTTTTGCTACCAACAAAAATTTACAAAAACTTAAAAACTGTGCAACGTGGATGATGGATGGCACATTCAAAGTTTGCCCATAGCCATTTTATCAACTATATACCATCCACGGGGAATATGAAGATACTAATATCCCCTTCATATATGCACTACTCCCTAATAAACAAAACACCATTCACTGACAACTACTTTCCACAAACAATAATCATTGACTTTGAACAAGCAATGATTCAGTCAATTTTAAAAATATACCCACACATTGCAAAACAAGGTTGCTATTACACTTCAACCAGAGTAGACACCTACAAAAATCTACTCTGAGTATAGATTACGCCACCAATAGCAACTTTTTCTACCAAATAAAAAAATGAATAGCCCTGGCCTATGTCCCAACAACTGAAGTAGCCAACCATTATAACATATTTCTGGAATGCCCTTTCTATCAAGCAAACGAAAGTAAACTAACTCCCTTCCTAGACTACTTTGAAGACGCTTGGGAGGGAAGGCTACATAGGTCAGGGCATCGTAGACAACCAAAGTTCCAGATCCCCTGGTGGAACGTCTACACTAGCACTGTAGCCCAAAACGCTAAAACCAACAACGCAGTGGAAGGATGGCATACTGCCTTCCAAGCCACATTAGAAAGAGGACAACCAACACAACATAAACTAATTGATGCTATAAAAAAAGAACAGAGCTATCAAGAGCTAAGGCTAGAGCAATCCCTAACTAAAATCGGCCCTAAACTCAGTAAACAAACAAAAACCATGTATGAGTACCTACAACACAAAAATCGACTATATCCAAACACCCAAGGTCTAGAAAACCTATATATTATTTCTAAATCTATACTTTAAACAAAAAAAATACTAAACATCATGTTGATCTTAAAACCACAAAACATTTGAACAACATAATTCTACTTTTTTTTAAAATTAATAATTATAATTATGTCATATAAATTTTAAAAACAAACACAAAATTATATGACATAATATAATTATTATTAAAAAAATGAAAAAATACATTTCCACCCATAATAATAAAAAATAACTTACAGTTATGTCGCAGTAGACAAGCTTTGAAAACGATGAAAAACAAAGCAGGTAAATCAAAATACAAATCCATTCGATAACAAAGCCCAAAAAATGCAAAAATACAACGGTGAGAAAAAGGCTCCAACGCCGCAATCCTCTTAATTACGAAACCCTCAAAACCCAAAAATGTGTTTGATAAAAACGCTCCAACAAACCCGAAAAATAAAAAGGAATGTAAAGTAACTTGTTTTAAAAAAACAAAATACATTTTCCTTTTTAAAAAAATAAACGCGTCGTCAGCTCCATCTGTTCACCAAACAGAAAACCTGTAAATAAAAAAAAAACACCCGCCCACAATAGCAAATACAAACCCATAAGCATTAATATCAACATTAAATACAAGATAACAGAATTATACAACACATATCTAACACTACATAACACTGTAGTTCTACCCAACATTATGTCAAACACATAAAACACTAAACTACCAAAACAACACCTAACTACACCAAAAACAATAACGCCCTAACAAATTTAATTACATTAGTACTACCTTGCCCCTACCCTAAAACTACCTTAAAAGTATATAAAATTAAACTTACCTTAACCGACGAAACGCAGCTCCCAACCGCGAGGCTCCATCTTCCAAAATGACCTAAAAATGAAACAGATAGTCAGAAAAGTGAGGAAATAAAAAATAAAATGGCCGTGTAATAAAAATTTAAAAAAAGACTGACTCCCCATAGACAACAATGGAGAAATATTTAAAATGCAAAAAATTAAATGTATATTTTTATTGATTGTAATGTTTTTTTCAAATGTTAAAAAAATATACAAACATTTGTAAAATATACATTAAGGGGTCGATTCCGATCTCGGCCGGAAGCTCACCTAACACTATTCGCCCGGGAAAAAACCAAGCCGAACGTGTGTTCCCCGACCGATTCGAACATCCGTCCGAACGAACAAGTACGATGCGCATAACTGCCCAAATCCCGACCCAGCCGTACTCACCCAATCCAGCTCCTGTTCCCCGCCCGAGCCGGATCCGTAAACGCAGAATCGAGTCGCAAGGAAGTTAAAATACAACACCTTCCGGCCGGACTAGTACGAGGCGCCTTCCGTACGCGCCGAACCCGTCGCTACGCACGGCACGCCAGAGCATCCGGGAGAGGCGCACATAAGCTCCGATTCGCGCAAATTGACTATCCACGGCTAAGAGACGAACACGCCAGCCACGAGTACGAGTCGAAGCAACGAGAAAGACGAACGAGACGAACCAGCCATGAATCCCATCGCGCAGGTCCTACCAATACTCTACATCTTTTACCGGGACCGGTACAGACGCGTACGGCGCAGAAGGTAAGTCAAACACCCACCACACAAACAAACGACACGTACCCGACACATAACACACACACATAGGGATGCAGAAATGACTTACAATAGCAACAGCAGAACCATAGGGACGGGATGGCTATCACCAATGCCATATACACCCATAGGGGCCTGGATGCCTTCCACTACCACCACACCTACTCATGTGGGGCTGGATGCCTACCACTACCACCACCCCTACTCAGGGGGGGCTGGATGCCTACCACCAACACCACCCCTACTCATGGGGGGGCTGGATGCCTACCACTACCACCACCCCCACTCATGGGGGGCTGGAGGCTTACCACTACTACCATCCCCACTCATAGGGGGATGGATGCCCTATCACTACCACCACCCCTACTCAGGGGGCTGGATGCCTACCACTACCACCACCCCTACTCAGCGGGGGCTGGAGGCTTACCACTACTACCATCCCCACACATAGGGGCTGGATGCCCACCACTACCACCACCCCTACTCAGGGGGGCTGGATGCCTACCACTACCACCACCCCTACTCAGGGGGTGCTGGAGGCTTAACACTACTACCATCCCCACACATAGGGGGCTGGATGCCTACCACTACCCCTACTCAGGGGGGGCTGGATGCCTACCACTACCACCACCCCTACTCAGGGGGGGCTGGATGCCTACCACTACCACCACCCCTACTCAGGGGGGGCTGGATGCCTACCACTACCACCACCCCCACTCAGGGGGGGCTGGAGGCTTACCACTACTACCATCTCCACTCATAGGGGGATGGATGCCTACCACTACCACCACCCCTACTCAGGGGGCTGGATGCCTACCAACACCACCCCTACTCATGGGGGGCTGGATGCCTACCACTACCACCACCCCTACTCAGGGGGTGGATGCCTACTCACTACCTCCACCCCACTCAGGGGGCTGGAGGCTTACCACTACTACCATCCCCACACATAGGGGGCTGGATGCCTACCACTACCACCACCCCCACTCAGGGGGCTGGAGGCTTACCACTACTACCATCGCCACTCATAGGGGGATGGATGCCTACCACTACCACCACCCCTACTCAGGGGGGGCTGGATGCCTACCACCAACACCACCCCTACTCATGGGGGGCTGGATGCCTACCACTACCACCACCCCTACTCAGGGGGGCTGATGCCTACCACTACCACCACCCCTACTCAGGGGGCTGGAGGCTTACCACTACTACCATCCCCACACATAGGGGCTGGATGCCTACCACTACCACCACCCCTACTCAGGGGGGCTGGATGCCTACCACTACCACCACCCGTACTCAGGGGGGGCTGGAGGCTTACCACTACTACCATCCCCACACATAAGGGCTGGTTGCCTACCACTACCACTGCCCTTACTCAGGGGGGGCTGGATGCCTACCACTACCACCACCCCTACTCAGGGGGGCTGGAGGCTTACCACTACTACCATCCCCACACATAGGGGGCTGGATGCCTACCACTACCACCACCCCTACTCAGGGGGGGGCTGGATGCCTACCACTACCACCACCCCTACTCAGGGGGGCTGGATGCCTACCAACACCACCCTTACTCATGGGGGGCTGGATGCCTACCACTACCACCGCCCCTACTCAGGGGGGGCTGGATGCCTACCACTACCCCTACTCAGGGGGGGGCTGGAGGCTTACCACTACTACCATCCCCACTCAGGGGGGGCTGGATGCCTACCACTACCACCACCCCCACTCGGGGGGGCTGGAGGCTTACCACTACTACCATCCCCACACATAGGGGGCTGGATGCCTACCACTACCACCACCCCCACTCAGGGGGGGCTGGAGGCTTACCACTACTACCATCCCCACTTATAGGGGGATGGATGCCTACCACTACCACCACCCCTACTCAGGGGGGGGCTGGATGCCTACCACCAACACCACCCCTACTCATGGGGGGCTGGATGCCTACCACTACCACCACCCCTACTCAGGGGGGGCTGGAGGCTTACCACTACTACCATCCCCACACATAGGGGGCTGGATGCCTACCACTACCACCACCCCTACTCAGGGGGGGCTGGATGCCTACCACTACCACCACCCCTACTCAGGGGGGCTGGAGGCTTACCACTACTACCATCCCCACACATAGGGGGCTGGATGCCTACCACTACCACCACCCCTACTCAGGGGGGCTGGATGCCTACCACTACCACCACCCCTACTCATGGGGGGCTGGATGCCTACCACTACCACCACCCCTACTCAGGGGGGGCTGGATGCCTACCACTACCACCACCCCCACTCAGGGGGTCTGGAGGCTTACCACTACTACCATCCCCACACATAGGGGCTGGATGCCTACCACTACCACCACCCCCACTCAGGGGGCTGGAGGCTTACCACTACTACCATCCCCACTCATAGGGGATGGATGCCTACCACTACCACCACCCCTACTCAGGGGGCTGGATGCCTGCCACCACCACCCCTACTCATGGGGGCTGGATGCCTACCACTACCACCACCCCTACTCAGGGGGCTGGATGCCTACCACTACCACCACCCCCACT
Organism: Calotriton arnoldi; assembly: GCA_963921515.1. Lineage (NCBI taxonomy): Eukaryota > Metazoa > Chordata > Amphibia > Caudata > Salamandridae > Calotriton > Calotriton arnoldi. Next base: position 522,483 of record CAWUFW010012372.1, on the reverse strand, counting down.
CAGGGGGCTGGAGGCTTACCACTACTACCATCCCCACTCATAGGGGGATGGATGCCTACCACTACCACCACCCCTACTCAGGGGGCTGGATGCCTACCACCAACACCACCCCTACTCATGGGGGCTGGATGCCTACCACTACCACCACCCCTACTCAGGGGGCTGGATGCCTACCACTACCACCACCGCTACTCAGGGGGCTGGATGCCTACCAATACCACCACCCCTACTCAGGGGGGGCTGGATGCCTACCACTACCACCACCCCTACTCATGGGGGGCTGGATGCCCACCACTACCACCACCCCTACTCAGGGGGGGCTGGATGCCCACCACTACCACCACCCCTACTCAGGGGGGGCTGGATGCCCACCACCCCTACTCAGGGGGGGCTGGAGGCTTACCACTACTATCATCCCCACTCATAGGGGGATGGATGCCTACCACCAACACCACCCCTACTCATAGGATGGGTAATGCATGACACAACCAGCATACTGCATCATAAGGAATGTAAGAAAACACATCCCCCAACACCATGACAAGCGTGTGTAGACTGTGTCATATGCCTACAACACTGAACATGAAATTGAACATACAATGTGACCCCTATCACATGTGTCACACATAAATGTGTGTGGTATCCACAATGCAAGCAGACCATTACCACTGTGGCAATGGGGTCTAACACCCCATCATCACAATGACCAAAAGGCAAGTGTGGGGCCCATAGCTGAAGCACATTTCAGAACATTGTGACAATGGGGCCTAACCCCCATCATCACAGTGACCAAAAGGCAAGTGTGGGGCCCATAGCTGAAGCACATTTTGAACATTGTGACAATGGGGCCTAACCCCCATCATCACAGTGGCCAAAAGGCAAGTGTGGGGCCCATAGCTGAAGCACATTCTGAACATTGTGACAATGGGGCCTAACCCCCCATCATCACAGTGGCCAAAAGGCAAGTGTGGGGGCCATAGCTGAAGCACATTCTGAACATTGTGACAATGGGGCCTAACCACCCATCATCACAGTGACCAAAAGGCAAGTGTGGGGCCCATAGCTGAAGCAAATTCTGAACATTGTGACAATGGTGCCTAACCCCCCATCATCACAGTGGCCAAAAGGCAAGTGTGGGGCCCATAGCTGAAGTACATTCTGAACATTGTGACAATGGGGCCTAACCCCCCATCATCACAGTGACCAAAAGGCAAGTGTGGGGCCCATAGCTGAAGCACATTCTGAACATTGTGGCAATGGGGCCTAACACCCCATCATCACAGTGACCAAATTGTAAGTGTCGTAATGGCAAAAGCTGGAAATGCCAAACAGCATGGATTATCCCAGGTCACAGACCAACAAACACATCAGTGACATAGTAGTGCTTGTGTCCCATAGCAACATAGATTGGGTGATGCAAACAGTGCAGTGTAAATAAGACATACCTTTGGCCATGTGCAGACAAACATCACCCATGGGGGCTGACACTGTCAGCATTCATCAATAACACAATGACAGAAGTGACCATCATAATGCAGAACCACATATCTGCACCAATGGGCACACAAATGTAGATATCCTGTGGAGACTGTAGATGTGAGGTGAACAAATACCATACCATGGCAGCAATGGGACATACAAACCATGATCACTGTGCTGACTGATGACCTAGGAGTCCCAGGGACAGCAGGGGAAACCCACCAAACAACATACAGCCAATGCCACATTAAAGATATGCCAATGCAGTGGTGCTGATGCACAAACACAAACAGGCAGCCCCACACTGCATATCAAACACAACAGGTGAGGGGTGTGTGTGCCAGTGTCCCCAGGTAACCACACAACACATGAGGAGGCCTGAATCCCAATTACACAGATGTGCATACAGTGCCACACAAAAGTAACTCATGGATCCCAATCCCCTATGTGGGCAATCAGGCATTGTTAGATGAGAGGGAGCCCAAATTACACATGTCACACAAGCTTGTAGGAACAGCAACTAAAACAGCAAGACACAGACCCACCACAGCACTACCCCCAGGGTCCCCACATTGTGGTGACACTGGCCTGCATGATAATCCCACTGTGATGACAAAGCTAGATGTCGTTCACACAGTGAACCACAGTCATGTGTCCTGAGCAACAAACTACCATCACACCTACACAAGCACAAATCAATCAGCACGGCCTGTCAGCCAAGGCCAATATGGAGGCAGGGGTCTAGCCGTGAAACAACTCTCATCTGCACACACTCAACACCACACACCTTGATCTCCACTAATGTGCAGCAGTGAAGCTCACATGCACAGGTGACATTGCACATGCACCCATGACAATCCCAGGGGTGGTGGCGGGAACTAAGGTGCAGAAACCCATCACACATGGCCAGTCAACAAGACTCGTGAATGTCTGACACAGTGCACAGTACGCCGTACATGGGCATGACGTCAAATCCACCCCAAGCAATGGGATCCCGGCCACAGTCACACACCAATGAAGAAGCCAAGGTCACCCACAAAGAACACACATAGACAACTTCCAACATTGCAGCTCTGACCCTGAGGAGTGGCAGCAGTCACACACACAACGTGTCACAATCACTGAAAGCAAACACAAACTGTAAATTACATGACAGGTGTAACCAACAAGTGCCAAGGGGAATCCTGACTGTGTCTCATCTGCGTTTGCCCACAAACTCAGCCCTGACATCAAACACACCTATGGGTGACACCCTGATGTCCAGTAATGTGCCATGCACCCACATCCCAGAGAAGCCAGGGAGAAGACTTTGGGGGAACATAGGTCAACTCAGCAAGCATCACAAACAGGAACATCACTAGGGATCCCAGCCAGCCTAGCAAAATGGAAGTGAACACACACAGACATGCTCACACATCACACACCTTGTGCTCAGGCAATGTCACAGAATTACACACTGCCATGAGGGGACTCCACTCCTGTGTAAGGAAAGCTGTGCCATACGTTGTCTCAGTAGGGCTGTATCATGTCAGCAGAACACTTGGTCACTCAGTCAACAATTAGCACAAAATGAAGGCTACCGTCATATCAGCCTGGTCATGGGAGTGTCACCGAAATCATCAGCACAGATCCAACACACATGTATAGCAAGTTGCACTGATAACACAGATGAGTCCTTCCCCATTGATGCCCAAACTTGCATGTCCAGTGGAGATGGTCACACGGTCAGGGAAATAGACAAATTGAACAATGGCAAGCCCAACAGATGTGCAGGGGTGTAAGCCACAGATGTGTTGTTGCAAATAAAAGTAGGAAATCCCTTTGCCAAATATTGAAAACATGACACCCTCATATTGCTGCAAAGGATGACATGGATACACACCAGGATAGGACACATTCCCCCTGGACCACATGGGGTCCTGCACAGTAACACTTCATTATCCTGAGATCAAAAAGCACCATCACTGCAGCAAGGGCATGGTTAGCATCATCAACATCATGTACATCAGAAGCAAAACCACTAGAGAACAGAAAGTAGCTTTATTCAGCATATGTGGCTATAAAATTGAAAGTCCTGAAAAATAACCAAGGCCAATGGCCAGTCCATTAACAAAGTCAAAACAGGGTGACAGTGGCAGATGTCACCCTTTGCATGCCTGCACTGCTACACACCAGGGACATTCCCCTCGGAGGAGCATACGGGGGGCAGGCCAGGCACCGCAGGGACAGGACCAGGGCTCACCAGAAGGAGGCAGGGAAGGGGTGGTGGGTGCTGGAGAGTCACTGACAATTGCAGTGGAGGTGTCTGACATGGTGTGTGCCGGAACAACTGGGGGGCATGAGTCAGATGGTGTGGGTGCCGGCACGACTGCAGTGGGCCGTGCAGATGGAGTGGACAGGTTCCCCACTGCAGTGCCCAAGTCAGACACGGTGGTAGTGGACTCCACTGCAGTGCCTATCTCCAGGGGAATAGAATGGGGTTCAGGTAAGGTGGGCAGGACAGAGGGGGAGGACACGGCCTCCACACCAGTGGCACAAAAATGCGCAGCGGGGGGTGTGGTGCTGGAGGAGCAAGTGGTAGGGGGAGAAGGCCGGATCATTTTGGGGATGGTGTATCTGTGGGTGGGGGAACCTGGGGCAGGGTGTGGTGGGGGAACCTGTGGAGTGGGGGCCTGAGGGATGGAGGAAGGAGACTTGGTGGTTGAGCTGCAGGGCGGCGGCAGGGTCTTGCTCTTCTGGCTCCGGGGGGACTTGCGGATGGGGGCCTCAGTCTGTCTGCGCCTGGGGGAGGGTGTCCGGGGGTGAGGGGCACTCCCCTCTGTGTGGGTGGACATCCTCTTCCCCCTGTATGCTGGATCAGCTGGATCGGAGGGGAAGAGGCCGAGGTCACAGAGGAAGAGCTGCTGTGTAGGTGGGGTTGCAGGTGAGGCAAGGGAAGGGGCCTTGGAGGGAGAGGTATCTGAGGACTGCGGAGTGACTGTGGATGCCTATGTGTGTGTCTGTTCCCCATCCCCTGTGGGTGTGCTATCAGTCCCCTGAGGATGCCTGCGTCCACGTTTTGTCTTTGTAGTGGGTGTGTCTGTGCTGATCGTGTCTGTGTGTTTGGGTGATTGTGCAGGTGTGCATGTGCTTGGGACAGGTAGGGTGCCAGGAAGTGTGGATGGGGCAGAGGTAGGAGCGGTGAGGGACTGTTGGAGGAGGGACACTGCTGCCGTCAGTGAGGAGTCCATGGACCTATTGCTCCTCTGTAGGGCAGACATGCCCGATGAGATGCCCTCCATGAACGACACCAGCTGAGTCAACAGAGTGGTGTGGGCATGGAGGACACTCAGCATTGCTGTCTGCCCTACATGGAGCTGGCGAAGTAGGTACACAGACTCCTCACTCAGGGCAGCAGGGGACACAGGGGCAGGGGGTGCAGTGCCTGGCACGAAGGAGACACGCTCCCGAACACGGGAGCCTCCACGGTCCTCTGGAATGGGAGCCGATGGGAGGGCGGTGGTGGTGGTGGTGGCGGGGACAGCAATACTAGCTGGGGTGTGGTGGCTGCTGACACCCGCCTCCACAAGGGATTCATCCTCCGAGCTGCTGTGGTCCTCAGCTGAGGTGGATGCTGCTGAGGACTCCTTGGTGTGGCTCCCCTCGCCCTCCGTGCCACTGGGTCCCTCCGACCACTCATCGGCTGCTGACCCAGTCTGGCTCTGCGGCTCCTCCTGGTCCGTGGAGCTGTCCCCTCCTGTGGCCGTGGATGTATCTGCAAACAAGTAGGGAAACAGACAAACATCAGTCACCTGCACTGACCGCACACACCACAGTAAGTACAGCAGATTACAGAGCAAGCCCTGGCATCCTTAGTTGAACATTGCCAAAAGTGCCCAAACAGAGTAGGAGAAGCCAATTGTCAGTCTGATGGTCAACCATGGCACTCACATCCCTCCTGGCCTTGCACCCATCTGTCTGGTTTCTGTCGGATGACAATACCCCAGTGTGGACACATGCACCACCTACACAGTAGTTGGACAGTGCAGAGAACACGGTGAAGTATGTGAACATGCACACATCACGACTCTTGCCACTGAGTCAGTACAGGTGTCCAGATAAAGGGATGGCCAGAGTCTAAATTGAAATGCATGTGATACATACCAGCACCAGACACCATGATGCACCCATGTCCTGATATTCAATGCCACAATGGGGTGCATGTAGCACATGTCACTCCCCTGCAGGATCACTCTTAGGAAGTTTAATGCCATGGCACAGGCATGCCTGCAAAGTCATACATCACTGTCTCCAGTCAGATGGGCAGGGCAGCCAGCCAACAACAGTCTGCACTGTGTCACAATCCTAGTCCATGGGGAATGCAAGTCCTGTAGCTGACAAGTGCACATGTCCATCCCCCACAAACCACATCATCTGAACTCTTATTTGGCCACGTCAAACCAATTGGACATATGGGAGACATGATACACAACTCTCGGAACCTGAGCACCTCACAATCTGCTGTGAATGGGAAACAGCTGCCTGGACTTCACATTCGCATACCCCAGTCTGCACAGTCAAGTGATCAAACACCTATATGTCACACAAGTATCGTCTCATATGGTCACATCTCCGGTGGCATGCTGAGCCCTAACCGATAAACACCCCAGTAGTCCTAACAACCAAGCCACAGCACAATGACACAGAGGCAGACACCTGAGGGAACATTTCACTGGGTACAACGAGTCAGCTGATACACGGGAGTGGGAGTACAGAGTGTATTGTATGGCCTGGAGTAGGCATGACTGTCCTGCTCCACGTGAAAGAGGGATGAGCCCTGGACAGTAGGCAGGTGGCTAAGTATGTGTGACACACTTGATATACATACTCCTGAGGCCCAAACATTGTTCCCACCTGCAGCATGGGTGTGTGCCAAATACCCCAGGCACATGTGGTGAATCAGATCAGCAATTGGACCACATATCAAAGTTACACGCAGATTACATGTCAGAACTCAGGCATTGTGTAAGCAATGGACCCACCCATGAAGCCCACAACAAAGTTACGGGAACAAATGCTGACCCCCACCTTGAGCTAAGCAACATGTAAGGACACAGTACCCAAGTGACACAACTTCCTGGGTATCAGATGAGGAGTGGGCATGTCACAATTGAGGGACATGGGTCCTGGACCACAAGACTGATGTACTGTGGAAGGTTGACCAGGCCAGAGGAGGGCACATAGCATGTCAGACAAAGATCACAGTGCAGTCATGGACTCACCCCCTCCTTGCTGCTGTCTGGCCTTCAGCTGCCCATCCAGATCAGGGAAGACCACCGCCAGGATCCTGAGCATGTGGGGGGTCAGGGTCCGGTGTCCGCCCCTCCTGCGAGGAGGCGACAGCTTCAGCTGGACCCTTGCGATCCTCCGAGTCCAGCCCCGAAGGTCCTGCCACCTATTCTGGCAGTTGCGGATCCGGCGCTTGTAGACCCCCACGGATCTCACTGCCCGGGCGATGTCCAGCCAGATTTCGTGCTTCTGGTGGGCATCAACCTGTGAGGATGACAAAGTGTAAAGGACATCACTACACATGCAACATATCCGTGCATCACACATTTGGATATACATGTCTCAATCACAGGGGCACATGATGTACACAGGCAGTGCAGCGATGGCTATGAACAGTTTCCCAGCAGTTACTACATGGTATCATTGCCTGGGAAGTAAAACCATGTTGGAATGCACTGTTACTGCACTATACCTGTTCAGTGCATGTAACTACACACTATGGGGGCGTGACAACTACTCAGTGAGCATGCTAGCCAGTGGCGTGCACACTGTAAGTCTTGCTAGTCAGACAACATGCACATTCAGTAAGGCAGTGGACAGCACTCTCACCTGCTCCCCTGCTTTTCCATACAGCTTGCTGTACTGTGGAAGGAGGCTGTCCAGCAGGGCCTGGTTCTCCTCAGTGCTGAAGGCTGGGGCTCTTTCCACAGAACGTGCCATTGCAGGATCCAGAGGATGCAGAGACAGCAGCAGTGGTGGTGGCAGATGTCGTCCTGGAGCATGTAGTGCAGGCAAGTGAGCTCTCAGGGGTACAGCCAGCATTATATGTGTGCTGCTGAGGCAGTTACTGTCCCATGTGTCCAAAGTGATAGGTCCAAGTCGTTTGCATCTTCTGAATCTGGCCAATCCATGGAATTGCACCACTTACACACGCCCACAGCATCCTTCAAAAGTTCAACTTCATGAGACCCATGATTTTACAACATTGTTGTGGGTGGCCAACTGAATTCACAGCATCAAACTCGTTTAAGGTTCGAAAACGCGTCCGTTGCCATGCCAGGCCATAGCCAATGCGTGCGCACCGATCGGTCCATTGCTGTACAACGCGTATTTCGAAAAACAACGCGTACCCGCTCACATCATATGCAATGGCCAAGCCGTGCGCACCGATCGGTCCATTGCTGTACAACACGTACCCGCTCACATCATATGCAATGGCCAAGCCGTGCGCACCGATCGGTCATTGCTGTACAACGCGTATTTCGAAAACCAACGCGTACCCGCTCACATCAGATGCAATGGGCAAGCCGTGCGCACCGATCGGTCCATTGCTGTACAACGCGTACTCGCCACATCATATGCAATGGCCAAGCTGTGCGCACCGATCGGTCCATTGCTGTACAACGCGTATTTCGAAAAACAACGCGTACCCGCTCACATCATATGCAATGGCCAAGGCGTGCGCACCGATCGGTCCATTGCTGTACAACGCGTACCCGCTCACATCATATGCAATGGCCAAGCCGTGCGCACCGATCGGTCCATTGCTGTACAACGCGTCCCTGTACAAGTCACTGGCATATGTCACCATGCCTGTCACAGGTGAACGTATGCCAGCCACATTTACTTTCCAGGGACTCAGGGGCACACCTACAACACCACAGCCTGTCCACACTGTATCCTAAGGCATGTAAGGCTGCATTACCATCTCTGTTTTATGGGGGTCAACATGTGTTTGTTTGGGTGGGACTTGGGGGCAGCCACTCCCAGGCTGTGCACGTGTTCATGGGGACAGAATCCTTGGTGTGTTGTGCACATGACCACTGTGATGTTCAACTGTTAATTTCAGAGCATGTGGCATGGTCACATTTCCAGGTTGTGTATGTGTATGTCATGTCACATACGCCCTGAGTCCCATGTTGGACGGTATGTATGTCACAGAGTGGCCCATTGCCACGATAGTGATGGCCCTCCACAGTCTGTGTGCATGTTGTGTTTCAGATGTCTCTGATTCCATGTGCACAATGGGAGACAGTCTCCACATCCACGTTGTTTGTGCACGGACTTTGATGTTGTGCGTGTGTGTGTGTCACAGACGTCCATGTCTGTCGTGCAGAGGCAACAGGGACCACTACCTGTGGGGGTCATGGTTGTTTTGCTGTGGTGTATTCATGATACGCCATGTCATGCCAGTGTCCATGTGGCAATACAGGGTCCCTGGGAATCTACCTGTCAATGAGCTGTGATGCCTGGGGCACATCTGTCCTCACATGTCACTGTGGTGTGTTTGGAACGTGACAGCAGTACATGGGTACTGTGACACAGCCTAATGATATCCCATAGTACAACCTGGGACTTGTTGACAACACATGTTGAACTGTGATGTTAGATGTCTGCCATGTGGGTGCCATACATGTCCTTACAGAACGGCACACACATCATGTACTTGTGTCTCGTAATGATGTATAATGTGATATTGAGTATGGTCTATGCCACATATGTGGGGTGACTGACAATCTTTCTTTCTTCACCTATGCACTGCAGGGCACCAGCTGTCCATAGACCATTCCCTGACCTTGCAACCATTGTTGAACGGGACTGCATCCGACGGTACCGCTTCACCAGGCCGCTGATTGAGGAATTGACGGTGCGGTTGGCCCCACATTTGCAACCTGGCCGGACATACCCTACAGCGCTGACCCCCAAGGTGAAGGTGATGGCAGCCCTACACTTCTTTGCCACCGGTACCTTTCAACACACTGTGGCGTCTGCTGGTGGGATGTCACAGACCATGTTCAGCCGTGTGCTACGCGATGTTTTGGAGGCTATGTTGAGATACCTGAACCAGTACATCTATTTCCCTAAACGTCAACAACTCACTGACGTCAAGAGTGACTTCTATGCCCTGGGGAGGATGCCGCATGTCATTGGCTCCATTGATGGGACACATGTGGCTTTGGTACCACCACAGGCACATGAGCAGGCATACAGGAACCGAAAACATTACCATTCGGTCAATGCTCTGGTGGTATGTCTTGCAGATATGTGCATCTCACACGTGTGTGCCCGTTTCCCCGGTTCTGCACACGATGCCTACGTGATGAGGAGTAGTCGCATCCTGAGGATGATGTCACAGATGCGGAACCAGCGTGCCTGGCTTGTCGGTGTGTACTGACTTTGTACCATTGTGTGTGTTCTGCAATGTAGTATTCCACCCTCTTTTCCAACTCAGCTAATGTGCAATTGTCTGTATGTAGGTGACTCCGGATACCCCAGCATGCCGTGGTTGCTGACGCCCCTCAGGAACCCTGTGACACCAGCCCAGATGCGCTACAATGAGGCACATGGTCGGACCAGGAGAGTGATCGAGCGGACATTTGGTCTCCTGAAGAGCCGCTTTCGCTGCCTGGACAAGACAGGAGGGGCCCTCCCATATGCCCCAGCAAAAGTGTGCAAGATTGTCATCGTCTGCTGCATGCTACACAACCTGGCAGTGCGGAAGGGGTTGCCTCTCATCCTGGATGACGATGACCAACATCCGCCACCTGTGGAGGATCCTGGCCTGGGCCATGATGCCAGTGATGGTGATGATGATGAGGGTGATGTCCGCACACAGCTCATCACCAACTTCTTCAGCTGAATGTGAGTATCCAGAGATGTCATGTCAATGATGTGGGTTTGCGTGATATATGTTGGTGGTGCTCTGGTGCTGTTTGAGTGTGGCCATGTGCTACTTGACTGTATGCGTGCAGCGATGTGTCCTTACAGGTAGTCTGTACTCCCCAACAGTGTTGACATGCTAACTTGGTTTTGTGTAGGTATCTTGTGACATGTATTGGGCATGAGTTTTGCAGTTCTGTCCTGTTCTTCAGTGCTTTTGACTGTGTGTCATGTCTGTCCTTCACAGGGTACTTTCAGAGTTGTTTGGTCAACTGTGATCCCCCGACACCGTGATTCAACTTCCAGGGTGGAAGCTGTCGTTTCCCTACAGGTGATGTGCCACACACCCCTGGACCTTCTTTCTTCTACACTTGTTGACTGTGTGGCCACTGCCACATGGGATTACCTTGCATCTGTGGTGGAAACAACATGTTGCAAATGTGTAATAAACCTGTGCTTCACTTTGGGATGTGGGTTGTCTGTGGTCACACATCTGACTGACATTTGCTCACTGCACCTGTGGGCTAGTTGACACTGACTGTGAATAGGTGTGGTGTCTGTGCATTGCACTGTATTTCCTGGGAACATCAGTGTAGGCGATGAGTCAGATGGCCCTGGTGTGTATGTGTTGTGTAGCCCTAGTGGTGTGTCTCCCTCATATGTGTCACGTCGCCATGACTCACATGACGGTGTTGTACTTGCTGTAGCAGTTAGCATGCACAGTGTCATTTAGCAGATCATCATCTCCATGACAGAAACCACGTTGGAATGACAAGAGAGGCAGGTATGGTGTATTGGTGAGTTTATTTACATACATGTGTGAGTATAGTGCACAGGATGGTGGGTGCTGTACATTGGGATTGTAATCCAAAGTTCCCAGATGAGTTGGAAGTCTTGGTAGCAGAAATGTCCTGAGTAAAGTCAACAGTCATGTGATACATTGGTCCAACTTAAACTCCCCATGTAATGTGGGAGATTTGGGTTGCATTCAACAGGGTGAACAGTTTGCACACAAAGGAGAATGTCCAGAACAGGTGTTGGGTTCCTGGGGGATGTGCGTGGCCATTGGCCTCTCAGTTTTCCTTCCTCGGACGACCCCTCTTCTTTGGTGGGGGACCCTCACGTGCAGGCTGCTGCGGTGCAGAGGACTCTCCGCCAGAGTCATCCTCCTTCCCTGTGGCAGTGTCAGTTGTTGCAGCACCAGATGTTGTGGGCACACAGGGAGGTGTGGCCATGTTGGTGCTCATCTGGCGGAAGCATGTCAATATGTCCCTATGCACCGCTGTCAGTTCTTGCAATGTGTCCCACTTGGACTCCATGCCAGACATGTGTGTCTCCACATGGGACATGTGTGTCTCCACACGGGACATGTGGGAGTCCAAGCGGGCATGATGGGCAGCCTGCTGCTGTTGTATGTCCTTGAGGATCCCCACTACCTGGCTGACCTCTCCGGTGCTAGTCTGGGACGCATCAGCAATGCGTGCCAGTTGTGGGTCATCATGCAGTACAGACCCCTCTGCAAACAGCGACCTATGTCTACCACCCCTCCCACCACCCCTGGTAACACGTGCAGGACCTGCGGTGGCACGCACAGGTGACCCTAGGCCCCCCTGGCGGTTGTTACTGGTGTTGTTGTCTGTTGCTCCGCGGTGGGCCTGGGTCCCTGTGCTGTTGTCATCGGTGCACCTTGTTCTGTCCATGTGGGCGGGGGTAGACTGTGTGTTGGCAGTTGTTGGAGAGGTGGGTGCAGGGGGTGCAGATGTTGGTCCTGCTGGTGCTGCATGATGACTCTCACCGGAGGGGCCAGGTAGTTCTTCCCCATCCGAGGTGGGCAGAGGCTGTTCCACACCAGTGAGCTCAGTGTCCCCCGGAGCCTGGGACAGGGACTCCTCCTCGTCTGCTGCTGTGTCCCCATCATCACCTGTTTTTGGAAGAGACACACAATGTATGTTATGTTTCTACAGGCATCAATGGTTCACACACCTGACAGATGTGACTGTACCTCTGGATGCGGGCCTGTACATTGCATTGTCCTAAGTTGTCAGAGTCAGAGGTTGATATTGGGGTTGCACATTGTCCTGCCAACCTGAAGCATTTCAATGTGAATGTTGAGGTGTGTGCATGGCTAGCATTGGTTGTATTTGGTGGACATCCGGCCCTCCTTCTACACCCAGCCCAGTTATCCCACCATGAAGCATGCCACCCTTGCAGTGTGTGCAGGTTGACTCTCAGGATGTCAGTTAGTGGTGTCCTGCTGTTGGTTGGTGCACAGTTCCCAGCAGGGCCTTGTGCTCCCCACAGCAGTACCCAGTGTCAGCCATCTTGTCAGTTGTTTTCCACTCCCTGTGATGTGAGCATGGTTCAGAGTGGTGTTGATGGGCCATATGTGAAGGTGAGCAATATCTGTGCCTACAACTCCCATCATGCCATTGCCTACACCCCCTTCCCAGCATGCCCATACTTCCTTCCTTTTGACTCTGCTTCCCTGTGGGGTAGTGTGCCTGTGCTGACAGGATGGCTGAGAGTGTTGTCCTGGCGTTAGTTTGGCTACATGTCCCAAAAGTGTCCCTGTGCTTCACACAGCATGTCCCAGGGTGGTGGTTCTTTGTGGGATATTTAATTAGAGTGTGAGGCATAGCATTCTCCCAGGTGAGTTGTGTGGAGTTTGTGTTGAGGGTGTGTGTGAGAAAAGCTGCTTGTGACTATGGTCAGTGCTGTCAGTCCTCCTTCCCACCCAGCCAGATATCCCACCATGGAATGTGCTTCCATTGCAGGGAGTGCAAGTTGTCTTTCAGGATGTCAGTCAGTGGTGTCCTGCTGTTGGTTGGTGCACAGTTCCCAGCAGGGCCTTGTGCTCCCCACAGCAGTACCCAGTGTCAGCCATCTTGTCAGTTGTTTTCCACTCCCTGTGATGTGAGCATGGTTCAGAGTGGTGTTGATGGGCCAAATGTGAAGGTGAGCAATATCTGTGCCTACAACTCCCATCATGCCATTGCCTACACCCCCTTCCCAGCATGCCCATACTTCCTTCCTTTTGACTCTGCTTCCCTGTGGGGTAGTGTGCCTGTGCTGACAGGATGGCTGAGAGTGTTGTCCTGGCGTTAGTTTGGCTACATGTCCCAAAAGGGTCCCTGTGCTTCACACAGCATGTCCCAGGGTGGTGGTTCTTTGTGGGATATTTAATTAGAGTGTGAGGCATAGCATTCTCCCAGGTGAGTTGTGTGGAGTTTGTGTTGAGGGTGTGTGTGAGAAAAGCTGCTTGTGACTATGGTCAGTGCTGTCAGTCCTCCTTCCCACCCAGCCAGATATCCCACCATGGAACGTGCTTCCATTGCAGGGAGTGCAAGTTGTCTTTCAGGATGTCAGTCAGTGGTGTCCTGCTGTTGGTTGGTGCACAGTTCCCAGCAGGGCCTTGTGCTCCCCACAGCAGTACCCAGTGTCAGCCATCTTGTCAGTTGTTTTCCACTCCCTGTGATGTGAGCATGGTTCAGAGTGGTGTTGATGGGCCATATGTGAAGGTGAGCAATATCTGTGCCTATAACTCCCATCATGCCATTGCCTACACCCCCCCTTCCCAGCATGCCCATACTTCCTTCCTTTTGACTCTGCTTCCCTGTGGGGTAGTGTGCCTGTGCTGACAGGATGGCTGAGAGTGTTGTCCTGGCGTTAGTTTGGCTACATGTCCCAAAAGGGTCCCTGTGCTTCACACAGCATGTCCCAGGGTGGTGGTTCTTTGTGGGATATTTAATAAGAGTGTGAGGCATAGCATTCTCCCAGGTGAGTTGTGTGGAGTTTGTGTTGAGGGTGTGTGTAAGAAAAGCTGCTTGTGACTATGGTCAGTGCTGTCAGTCCTCCTTCCCACCCAGCCAGATATCCCACCATGGAACGTGCTTCCATTGCAGGGAGTGCAAGTTGTCTTTCAGGATGTCAGTCAGTGGTGTCCTGCTGTTGGTTGGTGCACAGTTCCCAGCAGGGCCTTGTGCTCCCCACAGCAGTACCCAGTGTCAGCCATCTTGTCAGTTGTTTTCCACTCCCTGTGATGTGAGCATGGTTCAGAGTGGTGTTGATGGGCCAAATGTGAAGGTGAGCAATATCTGTGCCTACAACTCCCATCATGCCATTGCCTACACCCCCTTCCCAGCATGCCCATACTTCCTTCCTTTTGACTCTGCTTCCCTGTGGGGTAGTGTGCCTGTGCTGACAGGATGGCTGAGAGTGTTGTCCTGGCGTTAGTTTGGCTACATGTCCCAAAAGTGTCCCTGTGCTTCACACAGCATGTCCCAGGGTGGTGGTTCTTTGTGGGATATTTAATTAGAGTGTGAGGCATAGCATTCTCCCAGGTGAGTTGTGTGGAGTTTGTGTTGAGGGTGTGTGTGAGAAAAGCTGCTTGTGACTATGGTCAGTGCTGTCAGTCCTCCTTCCCACCCAGCCAGATATCCCACCATGGAACGTGCTTCCATTGCAGGGAGTGCAAGTTGTCTTTCAGGATGTCAGTCAGTGGTGTCCTGCTGTTGGTTGGTGCACAGTTCCCAGCAGGGCCTTGTGCTCCCCACAGCAGTACCCAGTGTCAGCCATCTTGTCAGTTGTTTTCCACTCCCTGTGATGTGAGCATGGTTCAGAGTGGTGTTGATGGGCCAAATGTGAAGGTGAGCAATATCTGTGCCTACAACTCCCATCATGCCATTGCCTACACCCCCTTCCCAGCATGCCCATACTTCCTTCCTTTTGACTCTGCTTCCCTGTGGGGTAGTGTGCCTGTGCTGACAGGATGGCTGAGAGTGTTGTCCTGGCGTTAGTTTGGCTACATGTCCCAAAAGTGTCCCTGTGCTTCACACAGCATGTCCCAGGGTGGTGGTTCTTTGTGGGATATTTAATTAGAGTGTGAGGCATAGCATTCTCCCAGGTGAGTTGTGTGGAGTTTGTGTTGAGGGTGTGTGTGAGAAAAGCTGCTTGTGACTATGGTCAGTGCTGTCAGTCCTCCTTCCCACCCAGCCAGATATCCCACCATGGAACGTGCTTCCATTGCAGGGAGTGCAAGTTGTCTTTCAGGATGTCAGTCAGTGGTGTCCTGCTGTTGGTTGGTGCACAGTTCCCAGCAGGGCCTTGTGCTCCCCACAGCAGTACCCAGTGTCAGCCATCTTGTCAGTTGTTTTCCACTCCCTGTGATGTGAGCATGGTTCAGAGTGGTGTTGATGGGCCAAATGTGAGGGTGAGCAGTATCTGTGACTACAACTCCCATCATGCTATTGGCTACACTGACTTGACCAGCATACACAGAATTCCTTCCTTTCAGTGTGCTTCCCTGTGAGGCGGTGTTCTGGTGGTGGCTACATATCTGACTGTGTTTGTTGGTTAGATTTGTGCCACTGCGTAGCTGTATTTGTTATTAGGTTTGTACATGTCATGACACAGTTACATATCACTATGAGATTGCATGTATTGTGTTTATCTGACTGACATACACATCTTCGGATGATTATCTTTTGGTTGGTGTGGACTTGCTAAGGGTGCATGGTTTGACTATCCCCTTGACAGTGATGTGTGTGTATTGTCACACAATATTGTATATATTTGTTGTGTACTCACCAGGCTCTGGGATGTTTGATAGTCCATATACGCTCACTGGTGGTAGGATGGCCCGCACCTTCTCCTCCCAGGGCCTGAGGTATACTGGTTTGGCAGGAGGGCCACTGCCGGTGTATTGGCTCAAGGCGTAGTCCTTCTTGAGTAGGTCATTGACCCTCCTGCGCACATCATACCACCTGTTCTGGATGTCTTCCTTTGTGCGCAAACATGGTGATTGTGCGTTCACCCTGTCGACGATCCTCTCCCACATCTTGGTTTTCTGCGACATGGGGGTCTGTTGTACCAATGTACCAAACAACTGTGGCTCTACCTTGAGGATCTCATCTACCAGGACTTCCAATTCACTGTCTAGGAACTTTGGATTCTTCTTTGGGGGCATGGTGATGGGTGGTGGTGGTGATTGATGTATGTGTGGGTGTGCAAGTGAGGGTGTGTGAGTGTCAGTTTTGCTGGGTGTATGTGAGGGTGCTATTTGTTGAGGTGCTGATGGTGTGTGGCTTGTGTGATGGATGAGCTGTGAGTGTGTCTGTGGTTGCTGTCTGATGGTGTTCTGTGCTGGCAGGTCAGTTGAATTTGCAAAGGATCATGGTCAGGATTTGTGGGCTTTATATGGGTGGAGTTGTGGGTGTGTCTTTGTTCCATGTTTCCCCCCCCAAGTATTTATTGGCTTTGTAATTGCTTGTTTGACCCTTTTGTTTGTATTTTTCCTTTGTAGTTTTTGTGCAGGTAGGAGACGTTCTTCTGACCGAGTAGGACGCTGCAGTTGTCTCGTGCGAGCTTCTCCGAGTCGTTCACGCTGTGTTTCTGCTGTGTTTCATGTGCGGCGTACGCGTCGGTCGCTGGGTATAGGGCTGCTTCGGCTCGATTTTGTATGCGTGTCGGTCGTACGGCTTGGGCAGCGTGCGACTCAGTCTGGTTTTCCACGCATTGCATCGTACTGCGCGGGTCGAAGTTCGCGGGTACGTTTCATTCGGGTTCATTCCTGGTGCGTGTCGGTCGGTTCGATTCGCGTGGTTTCCCGGCCGGATAGCTGTTTTCTGTGCGGTTCGGTCGTTGGGCTTGTGTTCCGTACGAGTCGGTCGTGATTCACATGCATTGCATCGTATTACGCGGGTCGGGCAGCGCCGGTACGTGTCGGTCGGACTAAATTCCCGTACCGAGTCGGTCGGTACGTTTTCCGGCCCGAATCGGAATCGGCCCCTAAATATCATATTTTCAAAAAACAAAGATTTTATATTTCATATGTAGATTAAAATATATGTTGGTTTCATATACTGTAAATGTGCAAAAAATATGAAAATGTTAACAAAAATATATATATGCTAAAAAATATTTGTTAAAAAATGTGTACATTATTTAAAATATTAAATACTATTTTATTAAAAATAATATTCACTATATTAAATAATCACATATACAAAATATAACCTTGTAAAATACATAATATACAATTTTACAAAAAACATAAAATTATATAAAAATTTTTGAACAGAAATGTATACAAATCTTTTTTTTACATGAAAAATAAACAATGAAAATGAAACTGTTTATAATTAAAGAACTAAAAATATTTTACTTTACTATTACATGACTATACTGTAAAAAAAATGTATGTAAAAATATAGGGGCCCATTACGATGGCGGGCGGAAGCACAACCGCCGTGCTGGCGGATGCAAAAGCACCAGTTACCGCCGGCACGCAGCAGTCCACACGCCCGCCCAATTACGATGCGAAAAGCAGGCCAAACACCGCCGGCAAGCCAGCAACACCGTCCGCCATCAAAGTGCGCCCGTACATGTAGCGGCGCAGCCTAACTGACACACACCGTCCGACGAAACACGTCCCGCCCGGCGCATAAATTACGATGCCGCAAACAAACGGCTCCCACGGCCAAGAGATACCGTACGACAAACCGAAGCGGTAACACGGACGCCGAGCACGGACAACGAAAAGCGGCTCCCCGAGCATGAATCCAGCACTGCA
The DNA here is from genome assembly GCA_963921515.1 of Calotriton arnoldi. NCBI lineage: Eukaryota > Metazoa > Chordata > Amphibia > Caudata > Salamandridae > Calotriton > Calotriton arnoldi. Next base: position 504,506 of record CAWUFW010012372.1, on the reverse strand, counting down.
GGCCGTCCCCATGCTCCTGCTGATGCACCACCAAGGACGCAACGTACCGCGGAGACGCAGGTAGGCACACACAGAACAAGTGCACGCAAACAGCGCACACAGTGCAAGGGCGGAAAAGCGGACAACCCCCACCAGCGCGTGTACACAACACATCCACCATCGCATCCACATATGACACACAGGCCAAATCGTAACATCGCAGAACACATGTGTACACACCACCTGGGACTAGGAACCAACCACCCCGTCACGGCCCCAAAGCGCCGATGACGCCGCCACACATGCGCACAACGCAGAGGCCAACCGCAGCGCCATGCATGCGTCGCACACAGACACAGGGACACAACCAAGCAGCACACATATCAGCCCCACCCCGAACACACATGACACGTGACAGGCCGGCCACAGACATGTCCCCAACGCCCAATTCACGGACAACACCCAACGCCACACAACCGACGCACACATGTCAGTGAAGACACGCAACAGCAGGACACACCCCAGTGTAACAAACATGGCGTAGCACACAGCGGCGGCAACACCAACTAGGAGAAGCAGGGCCCCTTCGGGAAGAGGAACGCCAGTACCACACAGAAACACCCATACCACCCTGCACATATGAACAAGACATATAAAACGGAACACCAAAGAGCCCGGGGACCGACAACAGGTGGCCCAAGAATAACATTCACACACAAGGCCCAACGCAGAGCGGAAAGGCAGCCTGCCGCCCACACAAGGGAGAGCAGACAGCACTGAATGACCTTCCATTCCAACTCCGAAACCACAGCCCTACGACAGAAGCCGGTGAATACAGCCATTGTCCAAGAATAGACCAACACAGGCATGCCGAGGAGACCGACCACAGGGCAGATAGCGCATATCACAGAAGCACACAACGGACGGGGAAGAAAGAAGAAAACACTCCCCCATGTCGGCCACATGCAAGTTAATTGGAAGGAGTCACACAGCACTGACCTTGAACTGTCTGAGAAGCATGTGGGAAGAGGGCCCGTGTCCTCCAAACAAGCCAACAGAACACAAGTCCTGTCTCCCTATGACTACACAGAGCTCACAGCAACCCCGGAGCGTGCACATTGCAGACTGCACACACAGCCGGAGCACGCCACCTCAACGAACCGCTGCGAAATGGCAACCGCAACACACCTACCCAACTACGCCGAACAGCTCAAGCTGTACAAAACCAACCTGTGCCATACATTGGGATGCGATCTCCTGTCCCTGCTGAACGTAAGTTACCGACTGACTTACCGCATCACATTGTTCAGCTGCGTCATGCCCGTCTTCTACTGTCGGAGGTGTCCCTACCAGCATCCCGTCGAGATATGCCTCTCCAACCCGGCATGTCTGAAGGCGGACCTGCTACCACTACTCCTCCCTCTGGACGCACACGACAGGGCCTGCTCTGCCTATGGGGGCATGGCGTATGTGGCCAACATCGCACCCGCACTGAAATGGGACCACTGTGCCTCCACACGACGGATCATCGATAACAGCTACATCGAATGTCACCCAGCATGCCCCATCATGGTCCTCCAAGGGACAACTTACGAACAACACCTTGACAGCCACCATCCGCTTCATTGGCTGGCAAACATGTACACCACCAATGACATGGAAGCCCTGCTGGACGGCATCGCATACCTGACAACCTGTAAATACGTCGGACCACAACGCAGGTTCCCCGAGTGACCTATGATGTCCAACCCCGCACCCATGCTTAGCTTCTGCACGGACTGGCCAGTCACCACCACAACAGCCATACCAAACGACCGGCAACTGTAACCACACCATCAACGACATCGCCATGACATCGGATATGACCGGGACATGCACACTGTTCCCCATCACATCCAGGAACACTGCATGCATCGTGGGAGGCAGTGGCATGGGCTCTGTGTATCGCACCCACATGGACGGAACTGCACGAACAACCAGGACACGACATGGATCCAGCGCCCATGGACACACACACCGCTCAGTGGACATGAATAGGTCGCCTGGAGTCTGTGGGTGCTGCACCCCTCCCACCCCCGCCCCGGGAATCCCATACCAGGACCTTTGCATGGACGACAAGTGCATACAACAACAACACGACCCCAGTGACTGTGACATGTCCAGTAACCACCACAGTGCAACAACAAGTGGCACGCCGCTGCATGCACGCAAGCACATGCCCTGATGTCATCTCACATGCACGCGTGCATGAGGAACAACCGCAGCAAACCTGTCACATGGAACTGAGATGGACTGTGCCCATGATGCCAAGCGGTCTGGTAGGCTACATGTATACCGTCTGTGTCAAAGTCCGCAGCTCCGCAGCTATACGTAAATGCACATTAGCACAGCCTTGGCCAAGCAGATGTCACTCTGAAGCCCACATCCCACATGCAACAGCCAATCACATGTAACCCCACACCCTATCCCATTTGCAATCATGCTCAGTATATCCTCAACATGTATTCCGCTGCCAGTAGTGTCCACTATACTGCATCACAGAGGACAGAAGACTCAATATAATGTTTGAAACCAAAACTATCTCCGCTGACTCATTTTACAAGTACGAATGAGAGAGGATGAGAGTATGTGAAGTACACGGCAGTCGTGACATGACCATGTAGTCCACTGGTATTGGATGTCAACGCAAATGAGTAGCACTACTGTGGAAGACACACATGTGTCGTGTGTAGTCGTATGGACGCAGTGCTCAGGTGGGTGGGTGCGACGGGTAGATGCGCACATGCCAAGTTGGAGCACGCTGTGTTGGGAGGGGTCATGAACAGTACACCACCGCTTCCCTGGGCATTGTGAGAGGACACCTGTCGGGGGAGTGAACACGTGTGTGCATAGCAGCCGGGCACACGTACAAAGCGGTACCAGGCGCACCTCAGCCCACCCTCTGTGGACAAGCTGGATCCTGTTGTGCGCCCGCCATGCCCCTGACAAGGCACACACAGCCCCAGTCGACCAGGTGTAACCCCAACATAGTCAATCCGCACAGGCGATACAGGGCACGGGATGGCAGTGGAGCATGGTGTGTGAGAGGTCTCCTCGCGTTCCTCCTGGTCATATCACGCAGGCAATAGAACCTCAACGTCTAGCATGGCACAACTCAGATGGAAGTGTAGGGGGGACGCACCACAGCACGAGCAGCACTGACGTCACGGGAGGTGGCTCGCACCATCCCATCCATTGCCCATCATACCAACCACGCCACATGCCATTGCGACTAAGTGCAAGCGCGTGCGCCACCACCCCCGAGCCCTCCCCAGAGAGGCCAAAGAGTGAATGTGTGGGCCATCAGCCACAGACGGACGCGGCATGGCCGCAAGGGCAGCCACAGCCACTGGGTGTCGCAGGTGGCGGATCCGGAAGGCGAAGACTGTGATGCATAGTCCATGCAGGCCGGGTCTCCATTTGGGGCACCACGCAGGTGGACGGCGTCCCGCCACACATCATACCCTGAGACAGCCCACTCGTGCAACTGGACCCACACATACACTCCTTGCCCTCTCTGGTGCGAGCTTGGGGCTGCCTGTGCAAGCGCTAGCCTCGCAGGTGAGCATGCATATTGGGGGAGCGAGGGGAGGACATGAGGGCTGGGGCGAAGATGACTGTATCACTGTCAGTCAGTACAAGGGATGACCCAGATGTGGAAAGGAAGAGACGTGTCCCGTGTGTACTGCAACTAGTCGCCAATCCAACTACCCCCCATGTCCGGAATGTAAGCCCGCACCTAGGCCCGCCCATCCGCCACATCGAACATACCACCAGCACGACAACCTTCCCATTCGAAACACTGACTGGGGGTGGCGACCAGTGTACAATCATGTGTAGCCTACCCACGCGTACATGTGGGCCCTCCATGATCCATGTCACCTGCGGCAAAGTCATGACATGCGCAATGAGGGAAGTGAGGAGAGCTGTCCGCCCCACGCGCAGAAGGTGCATCAGCTCCACAGACCCAGCAGCGAGTCCAGCAGGGGTCACATGTGCAGGGGCAGCTGTGCCTGGTGTGAAGGCACATGCATATAGACAGCACATCGACCAATGTGTAGTCTGCCCACATCTACAGTCCATCATCATGCGGACATAGGAATTGAACACAGGGCAACACATCTGAGTGGGTGCACCCACCGTGACCAACAATGCGCAATCATCGACGTACCCGCCCTGTGCATGGCCCCCCACCCAACGGAGGCACATCCAGTGCCACCATCCCACACACACAAGCCTTCCACGGAACATGCTGTGTCCAATGGTCAGTACAGAGTCAGCGCCCATCTGGTGGATCCTGAACAGGAGACACATGCACACACATGCTAGCTCCCACTGTGTACGTCTGCCACCTGGCACGTGCAATGTAACCTCTCACCTGTGACGTGTGACTGCAAGCACACAGCCGTCTTGGCATGGGGCTGTCAATGTGGACACCTGTCAATGTTTCGGGAGGTGTGATCCGTACAGTGCTGTACATAGGGTGCAGTGCTGACACCTACTACTGTCTCATATCCCCTCGTGCCACAGGTCCCACTTGTTTTGGCCGCTCAGCCTGTGCCCACATCGTCGTCGTCGTGTGCCATACTCATCCAGCCGCGGAAGCAGTTCCATGCTCAGCAGACATTCATGTTGCCGTGGCGTTGCCGCTTGACGGAAATGCAGTCAGTCCCCATCAGCACGCCCGCAAGTCATTGGGGCCTAGATCCCCATGTGCATGCACATGGCAGTGGTTTGTATCACTAGCCATTGCCATTGGTGGGAGACCTGTGTAAGTGTATTGTGGCCGTGCCGTCCCAGCTTGACAGCTGGGCTGTGGCTCATGTGCTTGCTCAGTCATGTCAGTGATGTGTATGCGAAATTGCTATGTGTCGTGTTGCTTTGACATGTGTCCTCTGCCATTGTCCCTAGGCGGAGACCGAACATTGACCGCCCATACCAATTGCTGGCAGACATGGAGGATACGGAGGTTATTAGGAAGTTTCGGCTGGACAGGCCAACCCTGCATCGACTGTGTGCCATGTTAGAACCCCATCTCCGTCCCCGCAGGGTGTATCCGACTGCTGTCACCCCCACGGCTAAGGTGATGGCCGCCATGCATTTCTTCGCCACTGGGTCATTCCAGCACACAGTGGGCAGTGGAGGAGGGATGTCCCAGCCCATGTTCAGCAAGGTGCTGAGGGATGTACTGGCAGCCATGATGCTGTACCGGAACAGGTACATCCGCTTCCCCAGGGCTCGTGAATTGGCGGCAGTGAAGGGTGCATTCTATGCCCTTGGCAGAATCCCACACGTCGTTGGAGCCATTGACTGCACACATGTCGGCCTTGTTCCACCACAGGCCACTGAGCACCTGTACCGCAACAGGAAGCACACGCACTCCCTGAATGTGCAAGTGGTGTGCCTTGCGGACATGGTGATCACCCACGTGTGTGCAAAGTTCCCAGGCTCAGCCCATGAAGCACACATAATGCGCAACAGCATCTTGCCACGACTGATGTCCAATATGCAACAGGATCGTGCCTGTATTGTCGGTGAGTATGTGGAGTGGTGTAGCGTGCTGGCTGTGCGATGCTGTCCCCTGTCCAGTTGGATTAGCAACGGTTCTCTGTGTCCCTCACACCCAGGTGACTCTGCGTATCCGAATGGGGCATGGCTGCTCAGTCCATTGAGGAATCCTCGCACCCCAGCAGACGATCGCTACAATGAGGCACATGGGAGGACCAGACGTGTGGTCGAGCGTACCTTTGGCCTCCTCAAGTCCAGGTTCAGGTGCCTGGACCGCACCGGGAGTGCGCTGGCGTACTCCCCACAGAAGGTGTGCCGGATAGTGGTGGCGTGCTGCATGCTGCACAATCTGGCCATTCGGAAGCAGATCCCCCTCATCGTGGATGACGGAGATCAACCAGGGCCCCAGCCCGCAGACCAGGACAGCTCGAGTGAGGAGGACAGCGGAGAGGAGGAAGCTGGTAATGTGCGGCAGCAGCTCATCGCCCGCTACTTCACTTGACGGTGAGTGTCCATGTACGACGGCTGATGTGGCTGTATCTGTGCAGGTGTGTGTGTGTTGTGTCAGGGTGGCCGTTTGTTCACTGCGTGCTGTGTGTCAACGCTCCATGGCCAGGGTAGTATGCCACTGTTGGTGGCTGTGGCATTGTGCCCTATTGCTCTGTGCGATGTGTGTACATTGCTTGTAGTTGTTGACATGTACTGTGTGATGGGTGTGTGACACACTCATTGAATGTGCTCCTGTTCTGTCTCCCACCCCTAGGTCCCTACAGGCCCTCCGGATTCAAATGCCATGCCACGCATCAGGTGCCTTTCCGCCCAAGGTGGCCGTTGTATTCCGTACAAATAAGACACAGGGCACAAACAGCAGTTAGTGAAAAAGGTGCATTTATTACAAACTGTGACATGTGATTGTGTGTAAGGTGATGACAAAAGTGGTGCGTGCAGTGACAATGAGCTGTCGGTCATGGCTGCGTGATGATCAGGGTGTACCCACTGGTTCTATGTCCATAGTCCAACACACACATGCCATCCAGATGGCTGTGTGGAGTGGTATCGTAGTCCAAGTCAATGCAGTGGCTGGTCAAGGAAGGCTGGCGGAAGGCTGGCTGGCTGCCTCACTTGCGACTGGAGCGTGCGAAGTCCTCCCGGGAGATCTGTTTCCTCTTCGGACGGCCCCTTCCACATTTGCGAGGGGGTGCCTGCTTGCGACATGCTGGTGGTTGAGGTGTGATCACTGGCTGTGGACGCAGGGGAACTGGACACTGCTGCTCCACCCTGCGCCCCGGCAGGTGGTGGCGGAGGGGGAGCTGCTGTCCCTGGCTGTGACCTCACCGCCACCACCAGCTGTCCCATGAGGTCCACGATTTGGCCCATACGGGCGTCCATGGACCTCAGCACCCCCAGCACCTCACGCGTGTCTGAGGCAGACCGGACCCATTGTCCTTGGGCCTCTTCATAGGCCCCAAGGACTCTGGCCATGTGAGGCAGGGCATGGCTCCCAGGAGAGGCTGGCGTTTCCCTGACCCTGCTCCTCCTACCAGTCCTGCTGCCACCGGCCTGCCCACTAGCCACATTGCTCACCACGGTCCTCGCTGTGGCTCCCAGGGTGAATCCAGTCGTCCGGGCCACCACCTGCGCTGGGGCTGGTGCCAGCGGAGACGTGGCGGTGGTGGCGGCGGTGGTGGTCGGTGCGGCGATGGTGGCGGTTGCGGCAGTGGTAGTGGCCACAATGACCGTGGGTGTGGCCGCAACGACAGTGGCAGCAGGGGGCTGTGAATGTTCAGCAGCCCTGGATGATGGGTTGGTGGGTAGGAGGGGTCCTGGGGAGCGGCTGGGCCCTGCCACACCAGATGGGCCTGCTTGGTTGTCCGTGTCCGAAGAGGAGGACAGATCCTCCAGATCCGTGTGTCCTCGTTGGGGGCTTGTAGGCTGGCTGTGCTGGCTGCTGGCTCCATCCCCAGCATCCAGCAGTTCGTCACCTGTGGAGAGAATGAGATTAGTTATTGTGTTGCACCTGGCGAAGTATGTATTTGTCGTCTGACATTGACAGTTCGTGCAATCTCGTACATGGGTTTCCCGGAGGCGTGTGTGTGGCTGTAGCATCTGTAGTTGTGTGTGCTTGGCAATGGGACTGTGTGCTGTGCACATGTGGCATGGGACGGATTGGCCATGCCGATGGGTGTGTTGCTGTGCCCCTACTTATTGTGACTCTGGTGTATGCGGGCTCCTGGCCCATCCTGGGTCTGGTTTGTACTTTGCTTTTGGGGTTCAAATGGAACGCTTAGGAACGCATATGGCAACATGGGGGCCATGCCCCAGATTCGCATTTGGGAGGGAATATGCTTTTGGGGTTTAAATGGAACGCTTAGGAACGCATATGGCAACATGGGGGCCATGCCCCAGATTCGCATTTGGGAGGGAATATGCTTTTGGGGTTCAAATGGAACGCTTAGGAACGCATATGGCAACATGGGGGCCATGCCCCAGATTCGCATTTGGGAGGGAATATGCTTTTGGGGTTCAAATGGAACGCTTAGGAACGCATATGGCAACATGGGGGCCATGCCCCAGATTCGCATTTGGGAGGGAATATGCTTTTGGGGTTCAAATGGAACGCTTAGGAACGCATATGGCAACATGGGGGCCATGCCCCAGATTCGCATTTGGGAGGGAATATGCTTTTGGGGTTCAAATGGAACGCTTAGGAACGCATATGGCAACATGGGGGCCATGCCCCGGATTCGCTTTTGGGAGGGAATATGCTTTTGGGGTACATGCTGTGAGCCATGGGTGCCGAACGTGACATGTGTTGTGGCAGCATGACAGTGCATGGTTTGAGGTGTGTGCATGCTTGACATGGCCTGCATATTTGCTGTCTGTTGTGATTACTGGACATGGCATTGGACGCATCGTTATGAGTGTGTGATGGTTGTGTGCCACCCGACGTATTGCAGTTGTCCCATCTCCTTGGTGTGCGTGCTGCCCTGTGCCATGTGCATCACTGCAGTGCTCGGGGGGTGGTGTGGCCCATGTTGTGTGTTGTTGCTCACAGTGTGTCGTGCACTTCATTGACTTCTGGCACATGGTTGGAAATGGGCATGTATCTTAGCGTGACTGCTGTATGTGTGGCAGTTGTGCGGATGACATGCCTTTCATGAGACTGGGGCTGGCGGATGGGATGGATGGTATGTTGTTTGTGCATGGTGTGTCTGTGTGTTTGATGGGTTCAGTGGTGTTCGTGTGCATTTATGTTGTTCCGCTCTGTTGCGTCTAGTGTTGTTTGTCTTACATAGGCGTAGTTGTGGGGTGTGTGGTTGACAGGCAGTTGGGGCTACATGGACAGGACTCCAATGGTGTTTCGGTTGTGTGTGATGAGTTGCACAGTGGCTGCCGTGTGGTACTATATTCAGTGTGGCTTGTGCATGCAGACGTGGCTCCTTGGGTGTTGCTATGTCTGTGATGGGTCATGTGGGGTGTGAGTCTGTTGTTCATGTCCGTGTGCACATTGTTCACTTGTTCGTGACGGTGGGCGGTGCTGCGTGTTCGTCTGCTACGTGACATGTCCCATGTGTTGGTCGTGTTACGGTCCTCATGCCTCCAGTAATCCGGCCCTGTCCAGTTTCCCACCTGCAAGTTGTTCGTGCGTGCACTGTACTGGATGCCACATGGCTCTAAGCGGGGGTGCTCCATGTTGCAGGTCTGTGGGGGTGGGAGGGTGTTGTGGGTCGTGGGGGTGGCTGGATACCCACTGACACCGATTGCTGTGGACCGTGATGTCTGCCTTTCGGCTGTCGTTGTGCACTGCGGTGGCTGACACGTGGGTGTGGGGTGTGGGGATGCTCCTCCTTGCTGTGCTGTGGGACTGGGGCCTGGTGTGTGTTGTACTTGGGCTGTCCACCGTCCCACCCACTGCACTTTGTGTTCCTGCCACTTACCTGTTACTTGTCGGTTGGTGCAGCTGTGGCGGACACATGGGTGTGGTGGGTGCTCGTTGTGGCGCTTCTGGCATATTTGGGGACCTGTTGGTGGTTACGTGGCTGGCTTAGTGTACACATGTCCCCACGCATCTTGCAGTTGTTCGGTTTGGGCTGTGTGTGGTGGTGTCTGTTGCATGTGTGTGTGATGTGTTGTGTATTGTGTGCTGGACATGGGGGTGTTTGTCCCTGTCAGCTGTGGCATGGTGGTAGTGCATGTGAGTACATAGCGGTGTGCTGGTATACATTAGTTTGTACTTACCAGCCTCCACTCCCTCTGCTAATCCGGCGAGGATCTCCGGATGGATTACGACTCGCACCTTCTCCTCCCACGCTTTGAAGGTCTTAAAGAGCGCGGGATTCCCTCCGCCAGTGACGGCAGCCAGCTCTCTGTTTTTGCCCTCCTTCTTCTTGACCAGGCTCTTTACGTCATTCCAACGTTTGTTAATCTCGACTCTGTTCCTGGGCAGGGTCCCGACTGCATTGACCTGGTCTACGATCCGGTTCCACATTCTGTTTCTGGTGGCTAGTGGTGTGTGCTGGACCATGTTCCCATAGATTTGTGGGTACACCTTGATGATCTCGTCGACCATGACCGTCAGCTCCATGGGCGTGAACTTGGGCATCCTTTGTGGTGCCATGGTGTTTGTGGTGCTGGTGCGGTGTGTGTTGTGTAATGTGCAGGGGGTTTGTGGTGCCGGTGTTTGGTGGTGGTGGTGGTGGTGGTGGTGGTGGTGGTGTTTGGTGGTGGTGGTGGTGGTGGTGGTAGTGATGTGTGCGTTTCTGTGGTGTGCTGCTGTCCTTGCTGTGTCACTGTGTCCTCTCCTCTCCTCTCTGGTTTGCAATGTAGCAAGGGGTTGTGGTCTGTGGGAGTGCTGCTTTTGTACTCACCTATGTGGGTGTGTCCTCATGGTCTGTTGTTTTCAGATGTGTTGTGTCTGGGGTTCTGGCCTTTGTATTTTTTGTTTGTCCGGGGGGTGTTTTCGGGATATGTACTGTGCTTGTGTATTTGTGCGTGCCTTGCTATGTGTAGACTTGTTGGCCATGTTGTGTGCTATTGGTTTTGTGTGCGGATGGTTTCTGTGCAGGTACGTGGGCGCCATGGCTTCTGCCGTGTCGATTCTCATCGGCGTTGTTTGCGCTGGCGGGTGGTATATTTGTGGTTTTTCCGCGCTCATGTCGGTGCGATCGTAATTTCACGTGCGGTGTGTCGGGCGTGAGGGCGGGCGGTTTTGTGTTGTCGTGCGTGTTTCCGTCCGTGGCGGGCGGTTTGTCTCCGACTCGGACGTTGGCGGGCGGTATTTTGTGTGCTTTTTCCGCCGATGGCGGTATTCGGTTTGTGTAATCGTAATGGCGTGGTCGGTGTTCAGGCGGTGTGTGCGGGCGGATTTTTGCCGCTTCCATGCCTGGCGGAATTATTTACGCCGGGTATCGTAATGTGCCCCATAATTTTTACTTTGCAATTGTACATGAAAAATGAATGTTACAAGTATATTATACTTTGTAATAAAATCTGAATAACATCAACATTTCTGAATTATGTTTTTAATATTATGATAAATTTTTATAACAAAACCAAATGAAAACAATGTAATTGTGAATAAAAAAAATACGTCTTTGCAAATAAAAATGTTGCCAATAAAAACTAACATACATCTCCTTTCATATTTCAATATACATATAAACTGTAAAAAGACTAAAACATAATAAACAAGAAAAAATTACTATTTCTAATTTCAAAATAAACTAAACTCAAAAAAATGCTGGATGATAACCCCCCAAAAATTACTATTCCAACTCCAAAACCAACTAAACTCAGGGAAAAAGCTAGATAATAAACCATAATAATTTACTATTCTAACTCCAAAACCAACTAAACTCAAGCAAAGTGCTGGATAGTAAACCATAATAATTTTCTATTCTAACTCCAAAACCAACTAATCTCAGGGAAAGTCCTGGATAATAAATCACAATTTCCTATTCCAACTCCAAAAGCAACTAAACTCAGGGAAAGTGCTAGATAGTAAACCATAATAATTTACGATTCCAACTCCAAAACCAACTAAACTCAGGAAAAGTGCTGGATAATAAATCATAATAATTTACTATTCCAAATCCAACATCAATTAAACTCAGGAAAAGTGTTGGATAGTAAACCATAATAATTTACTATTCCAACTCCAAAGCCAACAAAACCCAGGGAAAGTGCTGGATAAGGAACCATAACAATATACTACTCCAACTCCAAATCCAACTAAACTCCGGGAAAGTGCTAAATAATAAACACTAATAATTTACTATTCCAACTACAAAACAGACTAAATCAGGGAAAGTGCTGGATAATAAATCATAACAATTTACTATTCCAACTCCAAACCAGCGAAACTCAGGGAAAGTGCTGGATAATAAAACCCCAAAAATTACTATTCCAACTCCAAAACAAATTAAACTCAGGGAAAGTGCTGGATAATAACTCATAATAATTTACTATTCCAACTACAAAACCAACAAAACTCAAGGAAAGTGCTGGATAATAAACCCAAAACAATTTCATATTTCTAACTCAAAATAATTTATTATTAAAAAAATAATTAATCAATTTCAAAATATAGAAAAAATATATTAATTTTAAAATATACAAACAATGGGGCTCATTACGATGGTGGGCGGATTTTGTCTGCCCGCCACCGTAGCGGTGATTGGGTCCAACCGCCATGCGTGCGGCGGTCCCGCCTATACAATTATGATGGGACCGCCACCGCTGCGGTCGGATTCCGCACCTTTAACATTGCGGCGGTGGCTGCTGACAGCAGCACCGCCGCGATGTTGAAAGGCGCATGTTGTTCATTTCACTGCACTACGTGTCAGGCACTACACTGTGCCTGCCACTTGGTGCAGTGAAATGTAGGGGGGTGCCATGGGTACCTCCCAGTGCACCCACACCTCCCCCCAACACAAGGGGGGCCCACAGAGGTGTGGTGCAGCGGCCAGGGCAGCTGACTTCGGAGCACAGGGTTCACGGTTCGATCCCCGGCTCCGGCGGCAGCTCAGCTCAGCACCATGTGACTCTGGGCAATAGCTCACTTAATTTCCACTACGGCCCCCAGCGCCTTGAGACCCGTAAGGGTGAGTAGCTGCGCTATATAAAAACGGACTTACTTACAACGGGCCCCTGAAGGCATCCTCCGCCAGCCTTTCAATGGTGGTTCAACCGCCACGGAAAGGCTGGCTTCCGCCGGCATCATAATTGTGCCGGCGGACCCTGCTAGGTTCCGCAGCCATTGTGAGCCTGCTGACCGCTCCACCAGGCAATCGTGATGATTGCTACCAGCGGAAAAGCGGCGGAAGGACTTTCCGTCCGCCGCGGTACCCACCGCCATCATAATGTGGCGGGGGTAAATCTCATGACGATGGCGGGCGGATCGCCCGCCATCGTAATGAGCCCCAATGTATTTTTTAATTATTAACATTTCTTTTCCAAAATGTAAAATTTAACATTTTATTTTAATTACTCACTAAATTAATTTTTTTTAATAATTTTTTTTTTTAAAGTATTAACTAATATATTTATACATAAAATTATAAATAAACATTTGAAACACCACTTCTCACAACAAATAAAAATAATTATTACATTAGAAATTACATATAAACTTAAATATTGAATAATTCAATATTATACACTTTTTTTTGCTTTTTGCACGAAAGATATTTCGAAAAAGAATTTATATTCTTTAATGAATTTTTTTTAAATTTAACTATTAATAATTTTTTATATATTGTTAGTTTTTCAAATATTTAACAAAACATTTTCACACAATTCACATCAAAATATTTGCTTTCCAAAAAATGTAGAATTTTGAAAAAATTTCATATTTTACATATTTTTACATTTATTTTATATTTCTTAATTTTTTTTAAACAAAATTACATTTTTAACCAACAAGATTAAATTACTCCCCATCATTATCCCCTAAAAACCCAACATCCCACTCCTAAAATTTTTAAAAATTTGAAAAGATTTTAATTTTTACCCCAAATTTTTTAATTACTCCCCACCATTATCCCCTAAAAACCCAACATCCCACTCCTAAAATTTTTAAAAATTTGAAAAGATTTTAATTTTTACCCCAAATTTTTTTAATTACTCCCCACCCTTATGCCCTATAAACCCAACATCCCGCTCCTAAAATTCTAAAAATGTTAAAAAGATTTTAATTTTTACCCCAAATTTGTTAAATTACTCCCACCCTTATCCCTTTAAAAATTATTTTAAAATCAATAAAAATAAATATTTTAACAACAAAAATGAATTAAATAATATAAAATAACTAATACCAAATCACTCAAAAAAGAACATTAAATAAAACAAAAAACAAAAAAATCAATATTATTTACAACTATATATTTGCCATCGATATTTACAAAATCGATATTTCTACATTACACAAAAATCGATATTTATAGCATTGAAAAAACTTACCATGATATTTTGCACCATCAATATTCTTGACTCGATATTCTTGCAATTCGATATTTTGAAATCAACATTCTGTCTCTGCACCCTCCTCCTTCAGTCTTCTCTGAAGGCAGGCTCCAACGCGGGACCCAGCCAATTCCCCTAACCGATCCTGGCGCTGCTCTAACCAGCATGAGAGCAGGATTGGAGGGAGCGGCCTCACTCAGCGCTCTCAAGAGCACTGGAGGTCTGCACTTTCTCTAACCCAGCTGTCTAAGACAGCTAGGTTAGAGAACTTTAAAATACGCATGTCTGGCTGGCCGTCGCAAGATGGCCGCCAAAGAGACGTACATTTTAAAGCGCACAGCACCCTGCTGCCACTCGGAAGCACTGGCCACGCCCTGTCCTGTCACTCAGTTCGGGACAAGTCAGTTGCTGAAAAATAAAATATTAATAAATAAACTTTGTTACCATTTTTTTCTTCAGTTCTGGCCTTGGGTTTTTCTTTGTGGGGCGATGCTCCTCCGCTCAAATGGAGGAGCCGCCCCTGGTAGGAGACTCGCAGGAAGAAAACGGGCTGCTGGGATTTTCAATACTTAGGGGCCTATTAGGATGGCGGGCGGACTTCAGCCCGCCTGCCACCCTAGCGGTGCTGGCACCGGCTGCCAGCGGTGCGGCGGTCCCGCACCACCAATTATGATGCGACCGCCACCCTGGCGGTCGCATCCCACATCTCTAACATTGCGGCGGGTGCTGCTGCAAGCAGCACCCGCCGCAATGCCAAAGAGGCATGTTGTGCATTGCCATGCACAACATGACAGGCACTGCGCGGTGCCTGCCACCTCGAGCATGGCAATGTAGGGGGGTACCATTGGTACCCCCCAAGTGCAGCCCACCACCCCCCCACCCCCCCGGGGGCATGCAACGGGCCCCCACAGCAATTCCCGCCAGCCCTTTCATGGCGGCATCGCCGCCATGAAAAGGCCAGAACCGCCAGGCATCATAATATGGATGGCGGTGCCTTCCAGGCACCGCAACCATATTATGCCCGAGTACCGCCCGGCCGGCAATCATGACGATTGCCAAGCGGCGGACGGACTTTCCGTCCGCCACGGTACCCCCGCCATAGTAATATGGCGGGGGGTAAATTATGTTGTGATGGCGGGCGGATCGCCACTGCCCAGCCGCCCACCATCATAATGACCCCCTTAATGTTCGGACTGAGGAAAGTTTGAGACTGTGGTTCTGCATATTTTGTAATAAAAATACATTGGTATCTCCTGCTTACCTCTCGACCCCCCCTGCACCCTTAAGCAGTTCTTATGGAAACACAAAGAAATCCCCAGTCTACCACCCCTCTAGAAAATGTCTTGTGGCCCAGTTGAC
This sequence comes from Calotriton arnoldi, assembly GCA_963921515.1. NCBI lineage: Eukaryota > Metazoa > Chordata > Amphibia > Caudata > Salamandridae > Calotriton > Calotriton arnoldi. Next base: position 489,158 of record CAWUFW010012372.1, on the reverse strand, counting down.
TATACCATTTGTGTATGTATCCTTAGCTAAGTTTGGGAGGCTGGGACAATCAGTGGACAGATTTCAGGTTATTTGCCTCTATGTTTTTCAGAGGGCACACAATGATATGAGCTTTTATAGCTATTGTCTTTGGCAAGAAAGGCATTGATGATGGAGATGGTGAGTGGGCTAGGACCAGAGAGCCCACATACAAAACATTAGCTTTTCAGGTATCTCTTGGGAGTGGTTTGCAGAGGTTGGGCAGGGCTGTTGTGGTTTAACCTTAGAAATCCGGGAGGATTGCTATAGTGTAGCAGGATGAAGGAGATTTACAAAGGGGCGATTTTGCTTGTTTTTCGACCTGGTAGAATGTTTATTTTTGGGGAAGAGATATTTTCTCTGAATAAGTTCAGAATCTTCCTCTAAAGGCATTGTGACAGTCCTAGGAGGCTACTGGGCTGAGGAGTGTTGTTAGTAACCATATATTCTCACGTTATGGTTTGGCTGTGTCCCCAGTCATGCAAGTAGCACACCATCTGAAGTAGAGGGTTTATCACATCCTTGTTAAATTATATTGATTTTGTTTCATTAGGCCATATTTGTCAGCATGCCATTAATTGGCTGCTGCCAGAGTAGAATTAGTCTTCTTGGGTTTCAGTGGTGCATCTCGGTCCAGGCCAGTGGTCACTGCCGTTTCCTGCCTCTAGTGTTTTCCGACTGGGGCCTCTGTATGAATGGCTGTAGAAAACCGCTTGTTTGGTCATAGACAGGATTCTCACAAAATGTGAATGCAAACCAGCGACAGGGGAATAGGGATTACAGAGTATCTCAATCTCTATGTGGAATTGAAAAAAATATGTTTAATTAATCGGAGATGCATACTTTTTTTAATGAATGACAACAGTAAATCTGGGCTATGGCCCTTGCTGTGTTTTTATCTGTTGACAAACTAAGAACAGCAGAGGCTGTTATGGTTTTCTGCATTACTTTAAGTGAAGAGGTTGGACGCATCCTAGATCCAAAATTTCACGTCAATTAATGGAAATATTGCAAGTGTTCTATAATATCAGTTTATGTTCTGACCTTACTTCAGTGATTGCAAACCATAGATGTAAAGAAAGTCATACGACTGTTGAAGGCTTTATGGAAAAGGTATTCTAAGTCTTTGCAAGTTGACAAAATGGGGCTAATTGGAGGTTTTAAAAAAAATGAATTATTGGCAAGCCCCAGAGATTGTTCCGTTAACCACAGAAGTAAACTTTAAATTGATCTGTCCTATGTTTAAGGACTTACTGGGAAAGTGTCAGACTATGGGGCCCATTAGGATGGCGGGCGGACCCGAGTCCGCCCGACATCCTCGCGGTGTTGGGACCGGCCGCCAGACGTGCGACGGTCCCGCACCGCAAATTAGGATGCGACCGCCACCCTGGCGGTTGCATCCTGCATATTTGACATTGCGGCGGGTGCTGCGTACAGCAGCACCCGCCACAATGCCAAAATGGCATGTTGTGCATTTGCATGCACAACGTGGCAAGCACCACACGGTGCCTGCCACCTTGTGCATGCAAATGGAGGGGGGTACCATGGGTAACCCCCAAGTGCACCCCACACCCCACCGGGGGCCCGCATAGGGCCCCCAAAGAACATCCCCGCCAGCCTTTCCATGGCGAAGCCGCCATGGAAAAGCCTTCACAACACACCATCCTAATATGGATGGCGGTGCCTGCTAGGCACCGCCACCATATTAGGGGCCAATTCCGCCCGGCCGGCAATCGGAACGATTGCCGACCGGTGGAAAAGCGGCGGACGCACTTTGCGTCTGCCGCGAAACCCCCCGCCATTGTAATATGGTGGGGGGTTTCACTCGTTACGATGTCATGACGGTCGCCACTGCCGGCTCGGCGGTGGCGAACGTCACGGCATCATAATGAGCCCCCATATCTCTGAGCAAGTGTTCCGCTATGGATCAATTAGAAAGCTATGTTAGCTTTTATTACAGACTCATTCCGTGGGAATGAGAAGCTCATTAGTGAAAGGGATCTTGATATGGAATTAGGTGCTTTTGGATAGTAGAAGAGAATCAGATATTCAGACTTCTCAAAAAATGAACTTAGTGAAACGTTGTGGTATTTGGGTCCCGAACAATTGCTTTGTAAATGTTTTTACCCACTATTTCTCACTCACTATTCTTTAGAGAAAAAAGCACTCTAATCATTTCTCTCACCCTAAAATTTTGCATTGAGTTTTGAAGGTAAGGGGCATTTGCAGAAAAGTGGCAAGAATGTTCGAGTATTTTTATTTATTTTAGCGAGTTTGGCTGGTGATTTGCGGGAGTTTTCGATCATAGCTGGGCTTCACATAAATCACTTCCTGGGCTTCTCTTAAAGAGAAACTCTCAGGTGTTTAGTCTGTTATCGATTGCAGACTTTTTAGTTAAGGGAAAACTCTTCAGTGAGAGTAGTCAGACATTTCATGCCATTGGCTGGATTGAAAGAGGTACAGTCTGTACCTATACAGAAAGATAGGGCAAGGTAATTTTTTGTCTTATTTACATCTTTCTGTTTCCAACATGTTATGAGATTATTATGCAGTCAAATGAATGCATGATGAAGCATGTATTCAAGGAGTATAGCACAAACATACAATGTGAGGTATTTCTTTTTTTATTTGACAAAGTGCAGTGCTATCAACCGTTGATTTTCTGGCACTAAGAGGTGCAAATGTTTAAAACAGATGAAAACAATTACAAAGAAAGTTGTGAGTTAACAAAAAGTAAACTTTTGCGACTCTTGTTGAATAGGAGGTGTTACTCTATCTTTTGTATGCTTTTAGGTAGCCCGTTCTAGAATCCCAGGGTCAGGTAGCTAAAAGAGTGTCCTCTTATGCATTATTTTGATACTTGGGGGATTTACAAATGGGACAAGAAGCAGAGTGCAAGTTGCGCTGAGAGGCATACTTGTATAATCATCTAGAGAGTGTTGGCTTTTTTGTGTCACAGAAGACTCTATAGGATCTACATAGACACTTAAGGCCCAATATCGAGTCTGGCGGTCTGAGGACCGCCAGACTCATGGTGGCTCGGCGGTGGCGGTCTTGCAACCACCACATTACATCCCTAGTGGCTCTGCCGCCCTGAGACTGCTGACTCCGCCAGGGAACCGCGTTCCCTTGCGGTGGCGCATCGGTGCAGAGGCATTTAAATGCTTGGCGGGACCGCCACCGTCCCGCCAAGCATATTACGACTTTCATCGCCGCCACTGATTCCATGGAGGTCTTTCCGCCATGAAAACAGTTGAGGTGTGGAAAGAAAGGGGGCCCTGCAGGGCCTCCTTGTGCCTCACGCATTCTGAATGCACACAGGGGGGCACAACATGTGCCCCCCTGTGTGCATGCACAGAAGTGCCAGCACGCCATGAACTTTTCAGTCCATGCTGTGCTGGAACTTCCTTTGATGTTCCCATTGCAGTGCCTATTTTATAGGCACCACCGTGGGAATGGCAAAGGAAATGTCCGCCAATGACTAAAAAAGTAATTATAGGGCGGGTGGTCCTCACGCGGGTTAGGAGGAGCATCGGCAGGGTGGTCCCGCCGCCGACCATCAAGCTCGTAATCGGGCCCTTAAACTGTATATGTTGTTCAAATAGCAGCCAGTACTATCCTCTACAAGACCATGAATGTATTTTGCTGGTTTCAGGCCAAGCTCACCCAAAAATGTGGAATCCAGTTTAGCAATGTCAGTGAATAGGAAAGAATACCAAGCTATAAGCTATTGCAATAATCAATGCTTAATGATACATAGAAGGCCACCAAATGCTTTTTCTTGGGTAGTAAAGGCAAATTCGCTCTTCATAGTCATAGTATGTCAAAGTAGCTGGACGTTACTATCTTCACTTGGTGCTGTCAATTAGAGTTTCTGTTTGGTTATTACCTCCAGGGATTTTATCCTTTGCACACGGGTAGGTGGAAGCTCTATATTCTTGTGCCAGAAGGAGGCATCCCAATGAATAATGTTACTTCCAAGCATAGGGAGCTTGGTCTTATCAGCATTAACCAACTGCATGAAGCTCAACCACAAAAAGACTGAAGCACTGGTCTTCGGAAACTAGGTCTCCCCATGGGACAACACCTGGTGGCTGACAGCACTAGGAACAACACCAACATTCCCTGAACACACAGGAATCTGGGAATCTTACTGGATGACAAACTTAACATGACGGCAAAAGTCAATACAGTGAGTGCTACCTGCTCCCTCATTCTACGCATGCTACAAAAGATCTTCGAGTAGCTGTCAGAAAGCACCAGGCGAACCGTCACACGTGCACTCATCACAAGCAGAATCAACTATGGCAACGCATTCTATGCCAGAATCGACAAGCAGCTCCTACACGGAGTTAAGACCATACAGAATGCCGCAGCAAGGCTCATATTCAACCCCTATCACCACACCCACATCTCACCTCACATCAGGCAGCTCCACTGGTTACCCATCTTCAAACGCAGCCAATTCAAATTTGTCACTTACACCCATAAAGGTCTGCACAACACCGGACAGCATACCTAAACAACCGCATACACTTTCACCAGCCTAATAGACACTTACACTCAGCCTCACTCTCACCCGCATACCACCCCACACCTACAAAAGCAGAGCAGTAATAAATGTCTTTGAGAATATATTCAATGGGTGGATCTGGGTTGGAATTAAAAACCTTTATGAAGAAATACCCTTAAGAAAGAACACACTATAAAAAGCCCTCAAAAACAATTTAAGTTAACATCACCTGGAATCTAACCTTTGCCCTAGCCATAACTCTGAGCCTAACCTCTTCCATAAACTCTGTCTCTATTTGTAACCTTGGCCTTTGTTCCCATATGTATAGATCATGCTCAATTTATATTGATATCGTAGAAATTCGTTTTTTTATTTTTTCAATGTTATTTTCATTTTCATTATACGGGCCAAAAATGAATTAATCAGAGCTGTACTCAAACAAGAATTAATATAATAAAATGTTTTTCTTAATAATTTTTTTAAGTGATAAAACAATTAGAATTGTGCAAGGCTAAAAGTAAAAAAAACTAAATTAATCATTGTGAATTTTATGATCCTAGACAGTCACCAAAAACATTTGATACTACAAAAAGTAGGAGTTTATTCATTGTAAGCCATGAATTGTTAAAGTAACTATATACATCCTTGTAATTATGGACTCGTTTGTGATAAATGTGTATTATTTCGATACCGTGGGTTTTGAGTGTGGATCAGGGAGATAGCAATGGAAACGTTTTAGACCTCCACCACTTATTTGCTTCGGTTTTTCCCCTCCTCTACTCTCCCCTGTTTCCCCCTTCCCTTTGGCCTTTAATCTCATTCCTCCCCAAAGCCCACATTTCACACACACCTAGGGGGTCATTACAATAGCGGGCGGATCGCCACCGCCCGTATGGCGGTGGCGATCCGCCCGCCATATTCCACCGTCCGCATGCCATTTCCCCCTGCCATATTACGATGGCGGGGGGGGACCCCGGCGGACGGAAAGACCATCTGCCGGTTTTCCGCCGGTCTGACAGGGGACCGGGCGGAAAAAGGCACTAATATGGTGGCGGTGTCTGCAAGACACCGCCATCCATATTAGGATGGTGGCGGAGAGCAGCCTAACGCCGCCATGGAAAGGCATACGGTCTTTGCTGTTGGGGAGGTGGGGGGTGCACATGGGGGGTACCTATGGTACCCCCCTGCATTGGCATGGACAAAGTGGCAGGCACCGCGCGGTGCCTGTCACCTTGTGCATGTCAATGCACAACGTGCATTCCCAGCATTGTGGCGGGCGGTGCTGTGAGCACCGGCCCGCCACAATGCTGGGAATAGGGGATGCCACCGCCACGTTGGCGGTGGCATCATAATTGCAGCTGCGGGACCGCCGCACCTATAGCGGGCGGTCCCTTTGGCCGTTGCGGTGGCGGACGGACTTTGTCTGCCCGCCATCGTAATGACCCCCCTAGTTCCTAATGACACAAGGTTATGAGGACCAACTTTATAACCAAAAAGAAGTTTACATTTGGTTGAATCACAAACATCATATACAATTATATTAATTTATTAGCCCATCGTTTTTGTAACAGAAAATGTTTTTGAGTGACTGCCACTACTGAAAAAAATTAAAGAAGATCCAACTTCACCAGAAAACTCCAAATGTATCTCTCTGCTATTCTACCCAGTGAAAGTCTTGGAGAAACTTATTAACAAGAGACTAGCTAAACACCTCAAAGACAACCATCTCCTGGACCTTCCCCAATCAGGATTCAGACCTAACCACAGCACAAGACTGCGCTTATTGCCTCCACCAACAACATCTGGCTTATCATGGAACAAGGTGAAACTGCAGCGTTCACCCTCCTTGACCTCCCCGTGACTTTCAATACTGTCTCCCACCTGATCCTCATCCAATGTCCCCACAAGACAGAGATTTGCAGAACAGCTCTTACGTAGATCAGCTCCATCACCCCAGACCACACACACACACAAGGTCAGATGAGCCCCCCACACTCTTCATAGTCTACGTAGCCCTTTCACCAACATCGTCCGAAAATATGTTCTCAACATCATCTCATACTCTGATGACACACAACTCATCCTCTCCATCTCCAAGGCCAACACCCAAACAAAGTTTATCAACTGTATGTTGGAAGTCCCTCTCTGAATGAAATCCAACTGCCTGACGCTCAACTCGGATATGATAGAGAGGGTACTCTTTGGAATGGACACCAAACTCTGGTCCTCAGCCTGATGGCCATCGGAACTGAGACCAACACCCACCCTATCCAGCCAAGCCAGAAACCTGAGGACCCTGATCGACAACCAAATATTGATGTCCAGTCAGGATTAACTTGATCCTCTCCTCCTGCTTCCACACCCTCCAGATACTCAAGAAGATCTTAAGATGGCTTCCTCTCAACACATGTTGAGCTTTAACCAAGCCCTAATCACCAGCAATGTAGGCTATGGGAAGGCACTCTATGTCTTCTATGTCAGAATGTCTGCCCAACTCACCAAGAGGCTACAGCTCATGCAGAACAGAGTGGGCAGACTCACACTCAACCTCCTAGCCTGTACCCACATATCCACTCACCTCAGGACTCCACTGGCTCCCTCCCCACAAGCGTGCCCAATTCAAAATACTCCCACACTCATACAAGGCACTGCACAAACCTTGGTTCTACCTACATGAATAATAACATTGACTTTCAAACCAGATACCTTTGATCCACCAGCCATCTGCTCGCCTCCATCCTATGAATCTGACGAGCCAGAGGCTGAACCTTCTTGTGCGTAGCTCGTAAAGCCTGGAACAAACTCCCCCTTCACATTAGAGCCTCCAGCTCACTCCTATGATTCCAGATTAATTTGAAAACTTGGCCCTTCCAATGGGCTCAGTAAGGGCAGCACTCCCTTCTCGAAGCATCACAATACCTTCCCGGGTGATATGCACAAGTAAACATAAGTTAATAATAGTATAGCATTATTTTATTTATTTTACCTTTTAGCCTTGAAAAGATGTGACAGACGAAGCACATATTCCCAGTAAAAGATATAATTAAGCTGATTGAGTGCTTGTCCAGCCAATCCATCACTTCTTGTTGTGTATGAAATTCTTGGAAAAAGACCATAATAGCGGCATGCATGGGCTACAGAGCTGAGTTCACCTTGGACATATGACTGTCACTATTTCATAAAAATATATTGGTTATATTGACTTTTCTTTATAGTAGTTTCTTCACCAAAGTTTGTAAATGATGGTGTAATCTTGCCAGAGCCATTCTCCGGTTCCTAAATAGCACGTGTGTTGCGAGCAGCACATTATAAATCACTGATTTTAAAATATAGAAATGAAGAAATACATTAATAAGAAGCCTGGGTGCAATCCTTTTCAGAGCAAACTCGGATTGCTGTGAGAATACCTGACATTTTGAGATTTTGAGTCTGAGATTAGGTTAGATAATGTTTTCTATAAAATGGAAGACGACACTAATGATGAATTAGCATACTTAGGATGACTTTCAGAACCGCCCAGGTGCAGCACTGCGCTCAGTGCTACCTAGATGGCCCAGCTGCAATTTCCCTCAGTCAGCACTCATCCTGACGCTGCGCTAGGCAACCTAACTCAAGATCACCTTAGGGTGAATGGAAAAGTCACCGTGGCTGGCAAAAAAGAGCAGAGTGGTAGAGTGGCGTTGGTGATACATCCATCCATGCCACGCCAGGCACTGAATGGGAAATTGAGACATCCCAGAGCATTTTTCAAGGACCAGGGAGTGTGCTGTGTGGGAATCAACACGGAGAAGGAAGCTGAGGTGCGCGTGATGAGAGGGACCATGCTTGCGAGTATATGCTCATGCCAGCGAGTGGATGATTGATGGGATATGACGTCAGATGAGAATGCATAAGAAAGAAGTGGGAATGACCCTGTTAGGAGTTCTCCTGTGTAGTGTAAATAGCGAGAAACAATAATGTCCCGTTTTGTATAGTATCTAACATTTCTCAATTTACTCACCTTGGAAGGCTATGTCTGCTTGACCATGTTTCAAACATGTGACCTTCAAATCACCACATCCATCAGCAACAGCCATCTACTCACTGAGCCATCCTGCAGTGGAGCTAATCCCGTGCTTACCTAGATGTTATTGTACGAGTAGGCCGCGTTTCCAAGCGTCATGTAAGCCAGACCGGCTTTCCTCATTAGTCAGAGCAAAGTCAGGATTACAATATAGAAATGGCTGCTTTAACAAGGTGGAGGGGAGTGGGACAGGGCAAAAGGAAAGCCATAACCCTTAGCAGCTAATGAGACTAGCTACCATCTTATTGTGTGTTTAATCAACATGCAGCATACCTATTGTATGGCGCAGGGGTGCAGAGCAAGAGGCCGAGTCTTTACATCTAAACCAAAATGTCATTTTATTGCAGTTCTTTTACTGTAATGTTTCATCATGAACAAGACCTTCATTTCACGATCTCGCCTAAATGTGAAGTGTGACACCTGCATTGGCAAACGGAGAACCTTTTAGCAACACAAACAAAATGATACACGTGGATAACATGCAGCGTATATGTAGTTAACATGTAGCTTATATTATGTCTATGCAAATATAGGTGCAGAAATGACATTTGTTCTCATAACCACACCAATGCTGTCATTTTCTTCAGATCGCTTTAGATTGTCCTGCTGAATTTTGTCGATTCTATGTTCAGCTTCAAGAGCCTTATCTAAAGGATCCAGCCGCCTATCCCAAGCTTCAGGTAAAGGAATATATGCTGCTTGTGAATCATCATACATACTGCAATGTATCTTTTGGAATTTCTACCTTTCATATTTCATGCATCCGCATTCGATTTTGTAACGTAACTATTTTTTTTAATACACATTTATAACAAATATATAACGAAACTTCCAAAGCCAATATGACTTGCTTTAAAGTGGTAACGCATACAAACTACATTTGTGCATGTCTGTTTGTAGGTATGAGGATGTTAAAGGCAGACCTTTTAAAGAAATGCTTGGCGCTCAGCTGCAGTGAAGTGAAGCAGCAGGGAGCTCATAAAAAGTAGAAATGCTCGGCCTGAAGGTGGTACAGAGAAGTAGCTAGGAGCCTAAAAAAGAAAAAAATAGAAACTCTCGGTCAATTCTTGGCTACAGAAGCAGGGAAAAGGAGGCACTGGAAGGTTAAAAAAATGCTACAACCGCACAAGACTTCTCGAAGGACATCCTCGGAAGTCAAGCTGTCCCAATGTGAACAAGCATTGGCAAAACCAATAGGTCTGGCCTTGGCAAGCTGGTGCATTTTTTTTAATTTGTTTTATTACAAGTAAATGTTACAACAAAAAAAAAGAAAACTTACCGCCTCCTAATTGTGGAGGCAAATGCTTACAATAAAAAAAAATAATTGGTAAAAATTAACTAACATAATTTTAATAGATCAGTACAGGTGCTTCCTAACTGGCAAGTGTACTAAGAAACGTATCAAAAACCATTTTAGTTTCAATGAATATCACAGGAAATGATGACTTTTATGGGGCCCCAACAAAATGTCCATTGGCTATCAACTGCTGTAACTTGAAAATACAGTTTAAACAAACAAGAGTGACTCAAAATGATAAACAAGCATTGATTGGCAAAGTCAATAGGTCTGGCATTGTCTGCTAGCCTTTTGGTGAATTTTGTTTTGTTTGGTCATGGCTTTTGCAAAACTTGATTTATTTAGGAGGCTGCTGGGCATTTGTGAATCTAAAAAATGCGTTGAAAAAACACACATTACCATAATACTCCCGGGCACTGAACGGAACCACTTTGGGGCCGATTACGATGTCGGTCGGTAAGCCTCGACCGCTCGTTGGAGGCTTACCGACCGACATGGTAGGTTTACAGTCCAACCGCCCACTTATAATGTAGGCGTTCGGAGTGTAAACTGACTGGTCTTTCAGACTGGCTTCCGACGGGCTCCTTGAGCCCGTCGGCCAGTCGGAAACCTTTCATAATCCCCTATGGACGGTGTTTCTGCTGTTGGGATTATGATGTAGGTTTCCGACAGGCTTTTCATGTCGGGCTTTCAGACATGAAAAACCTGTCGGAAAGCAACTTTGAGGGCCCCCATCCCCAAGTGGCCTCCAGTTGGGGGCCATGGGGCACGTTAATCCCTCCACATTGTGGCAGGTACTGTGAGGTTTCCGTCCGCAGCACAAGCTCCCATGGAGAAATGGGTATTGCGACTGCATCGTGCGGTCGCATTGTATTTGTGGTGTCGGAACCATCAACCAGAGGTCGGTCGGTCCGGAGACCGCAACGGTCCACCCTATATTGTAATGATGCCCTTTGTGTGTGTGGATGTGCTGCTTGTGTAAGGCAGCATGCCGTAACTAATAGTGAAGTCAGCCAATGGCGGAAGTAGGACGATGCGTTGCCACTTGATGCATGTTGAAGTGGGTTGGAGAAAAATGTAAATGACACAACCACAGACAAATGGATGAAGTGTGGCTAAAAATCCCTATAAATAACTGTCACACACATAATTGTAGTCCAATCAAAAGGTCTTGGCTAACACAGACCTAAAAAAAGCTAATCATTGTGCCATTGTCTGCCAGCCTCTTCCCTTTGAGAAAGAAAGAAAGGAAGAAATGAAAGAAGGAAGGAAGGCAAGCAAGAAGGTAAGAAAAAAGAAAGAAGGAAACAAAGAAGGCAAAAAGGAAACAAAGAAGGCAAGAAAGAAAAAAGGCAAAAAGTAAGTCAGGCAAGAAAGAATGAAAGAAGAAAAGGAAAGAGGGAAGGCAATAAGGAAAAAAAGAAAGAAGGAAGGCAAGACAGAAGAAATGATTGAAGGATAGAAAGACAGAAAGAAAGAAGGAAGGAAAAAAAGTAAGAAAGGTTGAAAGTCAAAATTGCAAGAAATAACAAAAGAAGGAATGAAAGCAGGAAAGAAAGAGAAAATGAAAGAGAAAGAAAACGAGAAAAAAAGGAAGAATGGGACAGACAAAAGAAAAAAGAAGGAAGGAAAGAAAGAAAGAAAGAAAAAAAGCAAGAAATAAGGAATACAAGCAAGAAAGAAGGAAAGAGGTAAAGAAAGAAGGCAGCGAGAAAGAAAGTAAGAAGGAAAGAAGGACTGAAAGAAACATGAAAGCAAGAAAGAATGAATGAAGAAATGAAAGAAAAAGGAAAGCAAAAAGAAGGAAATCAAGAAAAAAGGAAATCAAGAAAGAAAGTAAGAATGAAAGAACAAAGGAAAGAACAAATGAAAGAAAAAAAGGAAAGAAGGAAAGAAGGAATGAAAGAAAAAATAATTGAAAATGGAAAGCAGGAAAGAAAGAAAAAATTAATGAAAGAAGGAATGTAGGAAAGATGAAAAAAGGAAAGACATAATGAAGGAAAGAAAGAATGAGAGGAAAAAGAAAAGTAAGAAAGAAGGGAATGAAATAAAGGAAGCAAGAGGAAAGTGGCACAAATAAAACATAATGGCTGGTTTTATTCCTGAGCAAAGTTTATTACAGATCCATTGGTGAAATTAAGTCCAGGATAAACATGTCCAGAAGAAATGTCTGCTTATGTATTCACTTGTATAATATTGTTGCTTTTCGATGAGTTCATACAGAACAGTTACAAATGGGCGCAATCTGTTATGCTATCAAATACCAGCTTGGGTGCAGATGTGCTTTTTGTGAAAGAGCGGTGTTTGAACAAAATATCCAGTGTGGAATTATTGGTGGCAGAAATATTTGAGACAAAATATTGTGACACAGCAATATTGTAATGCATGGGGCGTGGTCAGCGACCAACCAAGATGGCCGCATTGTAAGGGAGCTCCGTCGGGTGCCCGCCCAAAACCCCCAATATCTCAGTGAAAATATCCGCTGCAGCGCATCAAATGGCAACCGGAGGGTCCGGTGATCCTGTAGAGCTACTCGAGCTAATTTGGGGCGTGTGTGTTCAGTGGGGGCCGCCAGGCGATGACTGCGGGCCTTCGGCGAGGCGGAGCCGAAGAAACAACGTGAGCAGCGTGCGCCGGGGGAGCGATGTGATCCAGCTCCTCTGCGCCGCTGAAGGTCGGAGAGGCGGAGACTCATAGCGGTGCACAGACCCGCGGGGGAAATAATATTCGTGCCGATGGTGAGAGCTGACTGGTGGAGCTCACCAGAGGCATCGCCGTGCCGTGCTGACCGTCGGCGCCTGCTGGTCGGGCCCATTTGAATCAACGGGGGTCCGCCGGAGACCGCTGGACTGGAGGAGACGATCCGGCCTGCGGTGGTGAGTTACACACAGAAGACACGGTCGGGAGCAGGCCGCCTCTTGCCTGAGCTGGTGAGCATCGCTGAGCAACACCGGGGGCATTGTAATGGCGTGAAAGAGCCGCTTGTTTAGAACTGAACTGGACACTGCCATTGTAATCGCTGCAGTTGGGAGTTTCCCGGCGGCGTGAAAAGACACAGTGCTACAGCGGCCAGCCTTTTGTGGGAACATGAGACTGACAGCTGAAAACTCAGAGCAGAGTAATCCAGAAATAGATCCCTCTGAGGCTGGGTACTTACAGATAGTGGTCTGTCCACTGACCCAGACCAGGTGAGACAGGCTGAGACAGAGGCATAACGTACAACATAGACCCTGGTGGTGGTGGTGTGGTGGCAGGAGGCCGTCTGTGGTGGCTGATAGCCGTGCCCAACCTGGCGGTATAAAGGTGACACAAACCCTGGCCAATGTGTGATAGAAAGGTCAATGGCAACCTACAAAGGCTCAAAGATGTCCCACCAAACCAAGGTGGACAAGTTTACCCATACAAAGGCAGACTCCCAGGTAGCAGAAGGGGGAGAACAGCGTCCTAAATCAGGACCAAGTGAAGGTAGCCCCACGCTACAAGATTTGATGGTCGCCATTCAAGGAATTAGCTCAACGCTTGAAGGCAAGATTGACACTGTGGCCACAGAGGATTCACTGATGAACGCTGACCTGCGGAACTTAGGACCCCAAGTTACAGCCACAGAGGAATCGATAACCGCGCTTAATACTACTACCAAAAACCTTGAGATACAGGTGAAACGGCTTCAGTCCACCGCAACTGCTCTTAAAGCATGATTGGAGGATTATGAGGGTCGCGCACGCAGGAACAACGTTCGCATTTTGGGAGTACCGGAAAATGCGGAGGACCATCAACTGACCGATTTGTGGAAGAACTAATAACGCAACATCTACGACCCCGACGCCTCTCCAACTATTTCACTGTGGAGCGTGCCCACCAGGTGCCGGGGGCCAGCCGCGACCGGGCGCACCCCCGACCCATATTGGCGAGGATCTTCCATTTTAGGGACCAGGATGTTATACTCCAGGCTGCCCGCTCCACATCCCCGCTGCGCTACGAGAATTCCACAATCACCTTCTTCCAAGACTTCACAGTTAAAGTCCAGAACCTACGACGCTCATTCCTAGAGGTTAAGAGACGGCTACGTGAGAAAGATCTAAAATACGCAATGCTCTTTCCTGCCAAGCTTCGAGTGGTGGCGGAGGGGAAGACGTGGTTTTTTGATACGCCTGAGGAGGTGAGCAACTGGCTTGATGGATGGAAGAAACCCGGAGACAACAAGAATCACTCCCGCAGACATCGGGAGGAGAAGAAGCGGCGCCAGCCGGGACGAAATCGTGACGAGGAGGTGGCGATGGCCGACAAGAGGTTTATCGAAAGTCAACGCCCGCCTGACCCCGGGTTGCCGCAGCTTGGCGATGATACAGACAAACACTGACCTGCTGGTATGCACTATTATGGAGGGAAGTCTAAGATTATACTTAAGAAATTCCCATCGGTACATGCGACCGGTCCGGCTGAGAATTGCTAAGCCATACTGAAACGTGTAGCGAACCTGGAACTGCCGAAAGTGTGATGCTGGAGACAACTTGGCACCGAATTGATCGTAACTATATGAGCATGCTGCGGAGACATTTATTACTTGTTGAGGGTGGAGGGGAGGCTCTGACAAATGAGGGAGGGGTTGGCTGCGCTCTCCCGCTACTGTCATATGGGGTTTAGGGATTATAGGCGCTCTGCAAAGTTAGGGGGGTTGGCAGTTCTGAGTCCACATTACAGGGAGGCAGGGAAGGGGGTGGTGAGGGTTAGTTTTGTTCTAGGGAAATTTCAATTGAGTTTTTGTATCATTCAGACAGTGGAACGGGTCTTACGCCATAATTGTTCAATAGCCATGGTACACATCATCGTCTTACCTGATCTGGAGAGAGACTACAGACCTTATACCGTTTGTTCCCCTTGGGCCGCTAGGAAGCCGACCAGCATACGCTACGTGATGGATCTGACCCCCACCACAGTTACATATAGCTTAAATGCAAGACAGTGCAAATAGTGGGGGACATTTTGGTCAATTGACGATCCTCTCCTGGAATGTAAATGGTTTAGGAGACAAAATTAAGCGGGAGTGGTGTTGCAGTATATCAAACGACGAGCACCTGATATTGTCCTACTACAGGAAACCCATATACAGGGCACATCTTACTGTGCACTTAACAGATGGGCCTACAAGCTGGTGGCACATGCAGGGTACACAAGAGGCTCAAGAGGGGTGGGCATTCTTTTATGCAAATCTCTGCCACTTACAGTGCAGAAAGTGATGCCGGACCCACTAGGTCGTTTTGTTACAATGTCGGGAATGGGATGGTAGGCTGCTGCATGTTGTCTCGCTCTATGTCCCCCCGTGGCTGCACTCCTCTGCGCTGACTGATTTGGGTGCCCACCTAGTAAAACTGCCGCAGGGTGACGTGCTGATTGGGGGAGACTGTAACGCAGCCCTGGATGGGGAAGTAGATCGTTGGCCGGCCAGGCACAGAGACAGTGCAGGTAAAGCGCTGGCAGAGTTCCTATCAGCTATCGGCCTTATAGATGTGTGGCGTACATGTAATCCATCTACCTGACAGTATACTTTCCACTCAGGAGTGCATGGGAGCATGTCTCGAATTGACTACGTGTTTGGGCTGGCAGGTCAACTGTCGCAGTTTAAGGAGATCTTCCTTCTTCCAAGGGGTATCTCCGATCACTCCCCAATCGCAGTGACCTCTTGCAGCTCGTAGACCCCATATGTCATTTAACCCATGGTACCTTAAGATCCCAGATATCAGAGATGATTTATTGAAAACAGCGACTAACTATTTTAAAGAAAATGAGGGGTCGGTCGATTCCCATCAAACCCTGTGGGAGGCCTTCAAAGCTGTAATTATGGGAACAGGGCGTCTCACTGGTTTCCGCACACAAGAAGGAAAAGGCAAGGCAGCTTATGGAAATAGAAGAAGCCCTTGCACAGCTGGAGTCAGACATGCTGCGTGCAGACACCCTGGAAATACAGCATAAGCTGCAACTTAAACGGAAGGAATACAGAGACATAGCCAATGACCAAGCTAAAGCACTATCCCGGGCGACTTCGCACCGGCTATATGAAGTAGGGGATAGAGCAAGTAAACTACTGCCGTGGCTATACAGGCGGGAGCAGGCCTCGCGGTGGATTTTTGAGGTCACCTCCGTAGGGAGAGAACAAATTAGAGACAGGCAGGGAATTGCTGATACTTTTGCAGCATACTACCGACAACTGTATACGTCCTCGGCTCGGACCACCCAAGCAGGGGCGAAGGAACTTTTAGACACCCTTAATATACCCTCCCTCAATAAGTCTGATAGGGATAGTCTAGAACTGGAACTGTCGGATGCCGAGATGGTTAAAGCGATCCATGCACTCAAATCAGGGAAAGCAATGGGCCCTAGTGGCCTACCGATCGAGCTCTACAAGGTGACGGCCTCTCTGACCGCACCGTACTTATTGAAAATGTTTCAGGAAAGTGTTCAGGTGGGGAGATTGCCTGAGAATCAAAGACTGGCTAATATAGTTGTGATTCATAAAGCGGGTAAACCTCCAGAGGACTGTGCATTGTACAGGCCGATCTCGCTAATCAATGCGGAGGTGAAGGTCCTCGCCAAAATCCTGGCAACCCGCCTAACTCCGATAATGCATAAACTAGTCCACCCTGACCAATCAGGATTCATGCCGGATAGGAACACGGCGCTCAACCTTAGGCGATTGCATGGAGTGTTGGGGAGGGCAGGGAACATTAGGGAAGAGGCAGTGGTAATATCACTAGACGCTAGGAAAGCATTCAACATGATAGAGTGGCCCTTCTTATTTGCCGTCCTTCAGCGGATGGGCTTTGGAGACAGTTTTTTAGCGTGGATCAAACTCCTGTATTCTGAGCCCCTGGCGCAGGTGACGGTAAACAGAGGTAGGTTGTCGATATTTCAGCTTTATAGAGGCACAAGGCAGGGATGTCCCCTGTTCCTGCTGCTATTTGCACTAGTGCTGGAACCCCTGGCCGTGTGGATATGGGGGGATCCTCTCAACAGAGGTCTTGGATGGACGGGAGGCTGGGAGGATAGAATCTCCCTCTATGCAGATGACATTCTCCTTTATTTAGCCAAACCCTACTCATCCCTACATAGGGGTCGATTCCGATCTGGGCCGGAAGCGCACCTAACAATATTCGTCTGGAAAAAAAACAAGCCGAACGTGTGTTTCCCCACCAATTCGAACACCTGTCCGAACGAGCAAGTACGATGCGCATAACTGTTCAAATACCGAGCGAGCCGTACGTACCCATTCCAGCTCCTGTTCCACGCCTGAGCCGGATCCGTAAACGCCTAATCGAGTCGCACGGAAGCAAATATACAGCACCTTCCGGCCGGACTAGTACGATGCGCCTTCCGTATGCGCCGAACCCGTCGCTACGTACGGCACGTCAGAGCATCCGGGAGAGCCGCACATAAGCTCCGATTCGTGCCACAAGACGATCCACGGCTACGAGACGAATAAGCCAGCGACGAGTACGAGTCGAAGCCACGAGAAACACGAACGAGACGAACCAACCATGAATCCCATCGCGCAGGTCCTACCAATACTCTACATCTATTACCGGCACGGACGCGTACGGCGAAGACGGTAAGTCAAACACCCACAACACAAACAAACGACACGTACCCGACATATGTCACACACACATAGGGATGCAGAAATGACGTACACTAGCAACAGCAGAACCATAGGGGCGGGATGGCTATCACCAATGCCATACACACCCATAGGGGCCTGGATGCCTACCACTAACACCACCCCTACTCAGGGGGGGCTGGATGCCCACCACTACTACCACCCCTACTCAGGGGGGCCTGGATGCCTACCACCAACACCCCCCTACCCCTGGGGGGCTGGATGCCTACCACTACCACCATCCCCACCCATAGGGGCCTGGATGCCTACCACCACCCCTACTCAGGGGGGCTGGATGTCTACCACTACCACCACCCCTACTCAGGGGGGGCTGGATGCCTACCACTACCACCACCCCTACTCATGGGGGGCTGGATGTCTACCACTACCACCACCCCTACTCATGGGGGGCTGGATGCCTACCACTACTACCACCCCTACTCATGGGGGGCTGGATGCCTACCACTACCACCACCCCTACTCAGGGGGGGCTGGATGCCTACCACCAACACCCCCCTACCCATGGGGGGCTGGATGCCTACCACTACCACCATCCCCACCCATAGGGGCCTGGATGCCTACCACTACCACCACCCCTACTCAGGGGGGGCTGGATGCCTACCACTACCACCACCCCTACTCAGGGGGGGCTGGATGCCTACCACTACCACCACCCCTACTCATGGGGGGCTGGATGTCTACCACTACCACCACCCCTACTCATGGGGGGCTGGATGTCTACCACTACCACCACCCCTACTCATGGGGGGCTGGATGCCTACCACTACTACCACCCCTACTCATGGGGGGCTGGATGCCTACCACTACCACCACCCCTACTCATGGGGGGCTGGATGCCTACCACTACCACCACCCCTACTCATGGGGGGCTGGATGCCTACCACCAACACCCCCCTACCCATGGGGGGCTGGATGCCTACCACTACCACCATCCCCACCCATAGGGGCCTGGATGCCTACCACTACCACCACCCCTACTCAGGGGGCCTGGATGCCTACCACTACCACCACCCCTACTCAGGGGGGCTGGATGCCTACAACCAACACCCCCTACCCATGGGGGCTGGATGCCTACCACTACCACCATCCCCACCCATAGGGGCCTGGATGCCTACCACTACCACCAACCCTACTCAGGGGGGGCTGGATGCCTACCACCAACACCCCCCTACCCATGGGGGGCTGGATGCCTACCACCACCACCACCCCTACTCATAGGACGGGTAATGCATGACACAACCAGCATACTCCAACATAAGGAATGTCAGAAAAAGACATCCCCCCAACATCATGACAAGCGTGCGTAGTCTGTGTCAAATGCCTACAACACTGAACATGACATTGAACATACAAAGTGACCCCCTATCACATGTGTCACACATAAATGTGTGTGGCATCCACAATGCAAGCAGACCATGACCACTGTGGCAATGGGGTCTAACCCCCCATCATCACAGTGACCAAAAGGTAAGTGTGGGGTCCATAGCTGAAGCACATTTTGAACATTGTGGCAATGGGGTCCAAACCCCCATCATCACAGTGACCAAAAGGTAAGTGTGGGGTCCATAGCTGAAGCACATTTTGAACATTGTGGCAATGGGGTCCAAACCCCCATCATCACAGTGACCAAAAGGTAAGTGTGGGGTCCATAGCTGAAGCACATTTTGAACATTGTGGCAATGGGGTCCAAACCCCCATCATCACAGTGACCAAAAGGTAAGTGTGGGGTCCATAGCTGAAGCACATTTTGAACATTGTGGCAATGGGGTCCAAACCCCCATCATCACAGTGACCAAAATGTAAGTGTTGTCATGGAAAAAGCTGCAAATGCCAAACAGCATGGATGATTCCTGGTCACAGAACAACAAACACATCATTAGCAAAGTAGTGCTTGTGTCCCATAGCAACATAGATTGGGTGAGGCAAACAGTGCAGTGAAAATAAGACATACCTTTGGCCATGTGCAGACAAACATCACCCATGGTGGCTTACATTGTCAACATACATCAATTACACAATGACAGAAGTGACCATCATAATGCAGACCCACATATTTGCACCAATGGACACACAAATGTAGATATCCTGTGGAGACTGTAGATGTGAGGTGAACAAATACCATACCATGGCAGCAATGGGACATACAAACCATGATCATTGTGCTGACTGATGACCTAGGAGTCCCAGGGACAGCAGGGGAAACCCACCAAACAACATACAGCCAATGGCACACTCAAGATATGCCAATGCAGTGGTGCTAGAGGCACAAACACAAACAGGCAGACTCACACTGCATATCAAACACAACAGGTGATGGGGGGGGGTGTGCCAGTGTCCCCAGGCAACCACACAACACATGTGGAGGCATGAATCCCAATTACACAGATGTGCATACAGTGCCACACAAAAGTAACTCATGTATCGGATTCCCCTATGTGGGCAATCAGGCATTGTTAGATGAGAGAGTGCCCAAATTACACATGTCACACAAGCTTGTAGGAACAGCAACTAACACAGCAAGAGACAGACCCATCACAGCACTACCCCCAGGGACCCCACATTGTGGTGACACTGGCCTGCATGATAATCCCACTGTGATGATAAAGCTAGATGTCGTTCACACTGTGAACCACAGTCATGTGTCCTGAGCAACAAACTACCATCACACCTACACAAGCACAAATCAACCAGCACGGCCTGTCATCCAAGGCCAATATGGAGGTAGGGGTCTAGCCGTGCAACAACTCACATTTGCACACACTCAACACCACATACCTTGATCTCCACCAATGTGCAGCAGTGTAGCTCACATGGACTGGTGACATTGCACATGCACCCATGACAATCCCAGGGGTGGTGGTGGGAACTAAGGTGCAGAAACCCATCACACATGGCCAGTCAACAAGACTCGTGAATGTCTGACACACTGCACAGTACGCCGTACATGGGCATGACGTCAAATCCACCCCAACCAATGGGATCCCGGCCACAGTCACACACCAATGAAGAAGCCAAGGTCACCCACAAAGAACACACATAGACAACTTCCAACATTGCAGCTCTGACCCTGAGGAGTGGCAGCAGTCACACACACAACGTGTCACAATCACTGAAAGCTAACACAAACTGTAAATTACATGACTTGTGTAACCAACAAGTGCCAAGGGGAATCCTGACTGTGTCTCATCTGCGTTTGCCCACAAACTCAGCCCTGACAGCAAACACACCTATGGATGACACCCTGATGACCAGTAATGTGCCATGCACCCACATCCCAGAGAACCCAGGGCGAAGATTTTGGGGGAACATAGGTCAACTCAGCAAGCATCACAAACAGGAACATCACTAGGGATCCCAGCCTGTGTAGCAAAATGGAAGTGAACACACACAGACATGCTCACACAACACACACCTTGGGCTCAGGCAATGTCATGGAATTACACACTGCCATGAGGGGACTCCACTCCTGTGTAAGGAAAGCTGTGCCATACGTTGTCTCTGCAGGGCTCCATCATGTCAGCAGAACACTTGGTCACTCAGTCAACAATTAGCACAAAAGGAAGGCTCCCGTCACATCAGCCTGGTCATGGGAGTGTCACCGAAATCATCTGCACAGATCCAACACACATGTATAGCAAGTTGCACTGATAACACAGATGAGTCCTTCCCCATTGATGCCCAAACTTGCATGTCCAGTGGGGATGGTCACACGGTCAGGGAAATAGACAAATTGAACAATGGCAAGCACAACAGATGTGCAGGGGTGTAAGCCACAGATGTGATATTGCAAATAAAAGTAGGAAATCCCATTGCCAAATCTTGAAAACATGACACCCTCATATTGTTGCAAAGGATGACATGGATACACACCAGGATAGGACACATTCCCCCTGGAGCACATGGGGTCCTGCACAGTAACACTCCATTTTCCTGAGATCAAGAATCACCATCACTGCAGCAAGGGCATGGTTAGCATCATCAACATCATGTACATCTGAAACAAAACATCTGAAGCAAAACCACTAGAGAACAGAAAGTAGCTTTATTCAGCATATGGGGGTTTGAAATTGAAAGTCCAGAAAAAACACAAAGGCCAATGGCCAGTCCATTAGGAAAGTCCGAACAGGGTGACAGTGGCAGATGTCACCCTTTGCTTGCCTGCACTGCTACGGACCAGGGACATTCCCTCGGAGGGGCATACGGGGGGCAGGCCAGGCACCGCAGGGACAGGATCAGGGCTCACCAGAAGGAGGCAGGGAAGGGGTGGTGGGTGCTGGAGAGTCACTGACAACTGCAGTGGAGGTGTCTGACATGGTGTGTGCCGGCACAACTGGGGGGCATGAGTCAGATGGTGTGGGTGCCGGCACGACTGCAGTGGGCTGGGCAGATGGAGTGGACAGGTTCCCCACTGCAGTGCCCAAGTCAGACGGGGTGGTAGTGGACTCCACTGCAGTGCCTATCTCCAGGGGAGTAGAATGGGGTTCAGGTAAGGTGGGCAGGACAGAGAGGGAGGACACGGCCTCCACACCAGTGGCACAAACATGCGCAGCGGGGGTGTGGTGCTGGAAGAGCAAGTGGTAGGGGAGAAGGCCGGATCATTTTGGGGATGGTGTATCTGTGGGTGGGGGAACCTGGGGCAGGGTGTGGTGGGGGAACCTGTGTAGTGGGGGCCTGAGGGATGGAGGAAGGAGACTGTGTGGTTGAGCTGCAGGGCGGTGGCGGGGTCTTGCTCTTCGGGTCCGGGGGGACTTGCGGGTGGGGGCCTCAGTTTGTCTGTGCCTGGGGGAGGGTGTCCGGCGGTGAGGGGCACACCCCTCTGTGTGGGTGGACTTCTTCTTCCCCCTGTATGCTGGATCGGAGGGGAAGAGGACAAGGTCACAGAGAAAGAGCTGCTTTGTAGGTGGGGTTGCAGGTGAGGCAAGGGAAGGGGCCTTGGAGGGAGAGGTATCGGAGGACTGCGGAGTGACTGTGGATGCCTGTGTGTGTGTCTGTTCCCCATCCCCTGTGGGTGTGGTTGTGGTATCAGTCCCCTGAGGATGCTTGCATGCACGTTTTGTCTTTGTTTTGGGTGTTTCTGTGCTGCTCGTGTAGGTGTGTTTGGGTGAATGTGCAGGTGTGCATGTGCTTGGGACAGGTAGGGTGCCAGGAAGTGTGGATGGGGCAGAGGTAGGAGGGGTGAGGGTCTGTTGGAGGAGGGACACTGCTGCCATCAGGGAGGAGTCCATGGACTTATTGCTCCTCTGTAGGGCAGACATGCCTGATAAGATGCCCTCCATGAATGACACCAGCTGTGTCAACAGAGTGGTGTGTGCATGGAGGACACTCAGCATTGCTGTCTGCCCTACATGGAGCTGGCGAAGTAAGTACACAGACTCCTCACTCAGGGCAGCAGGGGACACAGGGGCAGGGGGTGCGGTGCCTGGCACGAAGGAGACACGCTCCCGAACACGGGAGCCTCCACGGACCTCTGGAATGGGAGCCGATGGGAGGGCGGTGGTGGTGGTGGTGGCGGGGACAGCAATACTAGCTGGGGTGTGGTGGCTGATGATACCCGCCTCCACAAGGGAGTCATCCTCCGAGCTGCTGTGGTCCTCAGCTGAGGTGGATGCTGCTGAGGACTCCTCGGTGTGGCTCCCCTCGCCCTCCGTGCCACTGGGTCCCTCCGACCACTCATCGGCTGCTGACCCAGTCTGGCTCTGCAGCTCCTCCTGGTCCGTGGAGCTGTCCCCTCCTGTGGCCGTGGATGTATCTGCAAACAATTAGGGAAACAGACAAACATCAGTCACCTGCACTGACCGCACACACCACAGTAAGTACAGCACATTACAGAGCAAGCCCTGGCATCCTAAGTTGAACATTGCCAAAAGTGCTCACACAGATTAGGTGAAGCCAATTGTCAGTCTGATGGTCAACCATGGCACTCACATCCCTCCTGGCCTTGCACCCATCTGTCTGGTGCCTGTCGGATGGTAATACCCCAGTGTGGACACATGCACCACCTACACAGTTGTTGGACATTGCAGAGAACACGGTGAAATATGTGAACATGCACACATCACATCTCTTGCCACTGAGTCAGTACAGGTGTCCGGATAAAGGGATGGCCAGAGTCTAATTTGAAATGCATGTGATGCATACCAGCACCAGACACCATGATGCACCCATGTCCTGATAGTCAATGCCACAATGGGGTGCATGTAGCACATGTCACTCCCCTGCAGGATCACTCTTAGGAAGTTTAATGCCATGGCACAGGCATGCCTGCCAAGTCATACATCACTGTCTCCAGTCACATGGGCAGGGCAGCCAGCCAACAACAGTCTGCACTGTGTCACAATCCTAGGTCATGGGGAATGCAAGTTCTGTAGCTGACAAGTGCACATGTCCATCCCCCACAAACCACATCATCTGAACTCTTATTTGTCCACGTCATACCAATTGGACATATGGGAGACATGAAACACAACTCTCTGAACCTGAGCACCTCACAGTCTGCTGTGAATGAAAAACAGCTGCCTGAACTTCACAGTCGCATACACCAGTCTGCACAGTCAAGTGATCAAACACCTATATGTCAAACAAGTATCGTCTCCTATGGTCACATCTCAGATGGCATGCTGAGCCCTAACCGATAAACACCCCAGTAGACCTGACAACGAAGCCACAGCACAATGACACAGAGGCAGACACCTGAGGGAACATTTCACTGAGCACAACGTGTCAGCTGATACACGGGAGTGGGAGTACAGAGTGTATTGTAGCCCCTGGAGTAGCCATGACTGTCCTGCTCCACGTGAAAGAGGGATGAGCCCTGGACAGTAGGCAGGTGGCTAAGCATGTGTGGCACACTTGATATACATACTCCTGAGGCCAAAACATTGTTCCCACCCGCAGCATGGGTGTGTGCCAAATACCCCAGGCACATGTGGTGAGTCAGATCAGCAATTGGACCACATATCAAAGTTACACGCAGATTACATGTCAGAACTCAGGCATTGTGTAAGCAATTGACCCACCCATGAAGCCCACCACAAAGTTACGGGGGCAAATGCTGTCCGTCCCCCACCTTGAGCTAAGCAAAATGCAAGGACACAGTACCCAAGTGACACAATTTCCTGACTGCAAGGGCCACACCTGGGCATCAGATGAGAAGTGGGCATGTCACGATTGAGGGACATGGGTCCTGGACCACAAGACTGATGTACTGTGGAAGTTTAACCAGGCCAGAGGAGGGCACATAGCATGTCAGAAAAAGTTCACAGTACAGTCATGGACTCACCCCCTCCTTGCTGCTGTCTGGCCTTCAGCTGCCCATCCAGGTCCGGGAAGACCACCGCCAGAATCCTGAGCATGTGGGGGGTCAGGGTCCGGTGTCCGCCCCTCCTGCGAGGAGGCGACAGCTTCAGCTGGACCCGTGCGATCCTCCGGGTCCAGCCCCAAAGGTCCTGCCACCTCTTCTGGCAGTTGCGGATCCGGCGCTTGTAGACCCCCACGGATCTCACTGCCCGGACGATGGTCAGCCAGATTTCCTGCTTCTGGTGGGCATCAACCTGTGAGGATGACAAAGTGAGAATGCCATTACTACACATGCAACATTTCCGTGCATCACACAGTTGGATATACATGTCTCAATCACAGGGGCATATGATGTACACAGGCAGTGCAACTATGGCTATGGACAGTTTGCCAGCAGTTACCACATGGTATCATTGCCTGGGAAGTAAAACCTTGTTGGAATGCACTGTTACTGCACTATACCTGTTCAGTGCATGTAACTACACACTTTGGGGGCTGATAACTACTCAGTGAGCATGCTAGCCAGTGGTGTGCACACTGTAAGTCTTGCTAGTCAGACAACATGCACAATTAGTAAGGCAGTGGACAGCACACTCACCTGCTCCCCTGCTTTCCCATACAGCTTGCTGTACTGTGGAAGGAGGCTGTCCAGCAGGGCCTGGTTCTCCTCAGTGCTGAAGGCTGGGGCTCTCTCCACAGTACGTGCCATTGCAGTAGCCAGAGGATGCAGAGACAGCAGCAGTGGTGGTGGCAGATGTCGTCCTGGAGCATGTAGTGCAGGCAAGTGAGCTCTCAGGGGAACAGCCAGCATTATATGTGTGCTGCAGAGGCAGATACTGTCCCATGTGTCCAAAGTGATAGGTCCAAGTCGTTTGCATCTTCTGAATCTGGCCAATCCATGGAATTGCACAACTTATACATGCCCACAGCATCCTTCAAAAGTTCAACTTCATGACACCCATGAATTTGCAACATTGTTGTGGGTGGCCAACTGAATTCACTGCATCAGACTCGTTAAAGCTTCGAAAACGCGTCCGTTGCCATGCCAGGCCATAGCCAATGCGTGCGCACCAATCGGTCCATTGCTGTACAATGCGTATTTCGAAAAACAACACGCATCCGTCCACATCAAATGCAATGGCCAATGCGTGCACACCGATCGGTCCATTGCTGTACAACGCGTATTTCTGTCCACATCATATGCAATGGCCAATGCGTGCACACCGATCGGTCCATTGCTGTACAACGCGTATTTCGACGGTCAGCATCCATGTGCTGTCCAACTGGCCAATATTCGTGCACATCATATGCAATCCATTGCGTGCACACCGATCGGTCCATTGCTGTACAACGCGTCCCTGTATAAATCACTCGCATATGTCACCATGGTTGTCACTGGTGAACGTATGCCAGCCACAATTACTTGCCAGGGACTCAGGGGCACACCTACAACACCACAGCCTGTCCACACTGTATCCTAAGGCATGTAAGGCTGCATTACCTGTGTGTGTATGGGGGTCAACATGTGGTTTTTTGGTGGCACTTGGGGGCAGCCACTCCCAGGCTGTGCACGTGTTCATGGGGACAGAATCCTTTGTGTGTTGTGCACATGACCACTGTGATGTGCAACTGTTCAGTTCAGGGCATGTGGCATGGTCACTTTTCCAGGTTGTGTATGTGTATGTCATGTCACATACACCCTGAGTCCCATGTGGGAAGGTATGTACGTCACAGGGTGGCCCATTGCCACAATAGTGATGGCCCTCCACAGTCTGTGTGCATGTTGTGTTTCAGATGTCTCTGATTCAATGTGCACAATGGGAGACAGTCTCCACATCCACGTTGTTTGTGCATCGACTTTGATGTTGTGCGTGCGTGTGTGTGTCACAGACGTCCATGTCTGGCCTGCAGAGGCAACAGGGGCCACTACCTGTGGGAGTCATGGTTGTTTTGCTGGCGTGTACATGATACGCCATGTCATGCCAGTGTCCATGTGGCAATACAGGGTCCCTACGAATCTACCTGTCAAAGAGCTGTGATGCCTGGGGCACATCTGTCCTCACTTGTCACTGTGGTGTGTGTTTTGAACGTGACAGCAGCACATGGGTACTGTGACACAGCCGAATGATTTCCCATAGCACAACCTGGAACTTGTTGTCAACACATGTTGAACTGAGATGTTAGATGTTGGCCATGTAGGTGCCATATATGTCCATACAGTACGGCACACACATCAAGTACTTGTGTCTCGTAATGATGTATCATGTGATATTGAGTATGGTCAATGCCACATATGTGGGGTGACTGACAATCTTTCTTTGTTCACCTATGCACTGCAGGGCACCAGCTGTCCATAGACCATTCCCTGACCTTGCAACCATGGTTGAACGTGACTGCATCCGACGGTACCGCTTCAACAGGCCGCTTATTGAGGTAATGGCGGGGCAGTTGGCCCCACATTTGCAACCTGGCCGGCCATACCCTGCAGTGCTGACCCCCAAGGTGAAGGTGATGGCAGCCCTACACTTCTTTGCCACCGGTACCTTTCAACACACTGTGGCGTCTGCTGGTGGGATGTCACAGACCATGTTCAGCCGTGTGCTACGCGATGTTTTGGAGGCTATGTTGAGATACTTGAACCAGTACATCTATTTCCCTAAACGTCAACAACTCACTGACGTCAAGAGTGACTTCTATGCCCTGGGGAGGATGCCACATGTCATTGGCTCCATTGATGGGACACATGTGGCTTTGGTACCACCACAGGCACATGAGCAGGCATACAGGAACAGGAAACATTACCATTCTATCAATGCCCTGGTGGTATGTCTTGCAGATATGTGCATTTCACATGTGTGTGCACGTTTCCCCGGTTCTGCACACGATGCCTACGTGATGAGGAGTAGTCGCATCCCGAGGATGATGTCACAGATGCAGAACCAGCGTGCCTGGCTTGTCGGTGTGTACTGACTTTGTACCATTGTGTGTGTTCTGCGATGTTGTATTCCACCATCTTTTCCAACTCAGCTAATGTGCAATTGTCTGTATGTAGGTGACTCCGGATACCCCAACATGCCGTGGTTGCTGACACCCCTCAGGAACCCTGTGACACCAGCCCATATGCGCTACAATGAGGCACATGGTCGGACCAGGAGAGTCATAGAGCGGACATTTGGGCTCCTGAAGAGCCGCTTTCGCTGCCTGGACAAGACAGGGGGGGCCCTCCCATATGCCCCTGCAAAGGTGTGCAAGATTGTCATCATCTGCTGCATGCTACACAACTTTGCAGTGCGGAAGGAGTTGCCTCTCATCCTTGATGACGATGACCAACATCCGCCACCTGTGGAGGATCCTGGCCTAGGCCACGATGCCAGTGATGATGATGATGATGAGGGGGATGTCCGCACACAGCTCATCACCAACTTCTTCAGTTGAATGTGAGTATACAGAGTTGGTATGTCAATGATTTGAGTTTGCATGATATGTGTTGGTGGTGCTCTGTTGCTGTTTGAGTGTGGCCATGTGCTACTTGACTGTATGCGTGCAGCGATGTGTCCTTACAGGTAGTCTGTACTCCCCAACAGTGTTGACATGCTAACTTGGTTTTGTGTAGGTATCTTGTGACATGTATTGGGCATGAGTATTGCAGTTCTGTCCTGTTCTTCAGTGCTTTTGACTCTGTGTCATGTCTGTCCTTCACAGGGTACTTTCAGAGTTGTTTGGTCAACTCGGATCCCCCGACACCATGATTCAACTTCCAGGGTGGAAGCAGTCGTTTCCCTGCAGGTGATGTGCCACACACCCCTGGACTTTATTTCTTATACACCTGGTGACTGTGTGGCCACTGCCACGTGGGATTACCTTGCATCTGTAGTGGAAACAACATGTTGCAAATGTGTAATAAACCTGTGCTTCAATTTGGGATGTGCGTTGTCTGTGGTCACACATCTGACTGACATTTGCTTACTGCACCTGTGGGCTAGTTAGCACAGACTCTGAATAGGTGTGGTGTCTGTGCATTCCACTGTATTTCCTGGCAATATCAGTGTAGGCGATGAGTCAGATGGCCCTGGTGTGTATGTGTTGTGTAGCCCTAGTGGTGTGTCTCCCTCATATGTGTCACGTCACCATGACTCACATGACGGTGTTGAACTTGCTGTAGCAGTTAGCATGCACAGTGTCATTTAGCAGATCATCATCTCCATGACAAAAACAACGTTGGAATCACAACAGAGGCAAGTATGGTGTATTAGTGAGTTTATTTACATACATGTGTGAGGATAGTGCACAGGATGGTGGTTGCTGTACATTGGGATTGGAATCCAAAGTTCCCAGATGAGTTGGAAGTGTTGGTAGCAGAAATGTCCTGAGTAGAGTCCACAGTCATGTGATACATTTGTCCAACTTAAACTCCCCATGTCATGTGGGGGAGTTGGGTTGCATTCGACAGGGTGAACAGTTTGCACACAAAGGAAAAGTTCCAGAACAGGTGTTGGGTTCCTGGGGGATGTGCATGGCCATCGGCCTCTCAGTTTTCCTTCCTCGGACGACCCCTCTTCTTTGGGGGGGGACCCTCAGTTGCAGGCTGCTGCGGTGCAGAGGACTCTCCGCCAGAGTCATCCTCCCTCCCTGTGGCAGTTGCAGTTGTTTCAGCACCAGATGTTGTGGGCACACAGGGAGGTGTGGCCATGTTGGTGCTAATCTGGCGGAGGCATGTCAATATGTCCCTATGCACCGCTGTCAGTTCTTGCAATGTGTCCCACTTGGAGTCCATGCCAGACATGTGTGTCTCCACACGGGACATGTGTGTCTCCACACGGGACATGTGGGAGTCCAAGCGGGCATGATGGGCAGCCTGCTGCTGTTGAATGTCCTTGAGGATCCCCACTACCTGGCTAACCTCTCCGGTGCTATTCTGGTACGCATCAGCAATGCGTACCAGTTGTGGGTCATCATGCAGTCCAGACCCCTCTGCAAACAGCGACCTCTGCCTACCACCCCTCCCACCACCCCAGGCCACACGTGCAGGACCTGCGGTGGCACGCACAGGTGACCCTAGGCCCCCTTGGGTGTTGGTACTGGGGTTGTCGTCCGTTGCTCCATGGTGGGCCTGGGTCCCTGTGCTGTTGTCATCGGTGGTCCTTGGTCTGTCCGTGTGGGCGGGGGTGGTCTGTGTGTTGGCAGTTGTTGGAGGGGTGGGTGCAGGGGGTGCAGATGTTGGTCCTGCTGGTGCTGCATGATGACTCACACCGGAGGGGCCAGGTAGGTCTTCGCCATCCGAGGAGGGCAGGGGCTGTTCCACACCAGTGAGCTCAGTGTCCCCCGGAGCCTGGGACAGGGACTCCTCATCTGCTGCTGTGTCCCCATCATCACCTGTTTTTGGAAGAGACACACAATGTATGTAATGTTTCTACAGGCAT
This sequence comes from Calotriton arnoldi, assembly GCA_963921515.1. Lineage (NCBI taxonomy): Eukaryota > Metazoa > Chordata > Amphibia > Caudata > Salamandridae > Calotriton > Calotriton arnoldi. The sequence continues at coordinate 458,879 of CAWUFW010012372.1, read as the reverse complement.
CAATGGTTCAAACACCTGACAGTTGTGACTGTACCTCTGGATGCGGGCCTGTACATTGCATTGTCCTAAGTTGTCAGAGTCAGAGGTTGATATTGGTGTAGCACATTATCCTGCCAACCTGAAGCATTTCAATGTGAATGTTGAGGTGTGTGCAGGGCCAGCATTGGTGGTATTTGGTTGACATCCGGCTCTCCTTCTCCCCCAGCCCAGTTATCCCACCATGAAGCATGCCACCCTTGCAGTGGGTGCAGGTTGACTCTCAGGATGTCAGTCAGTGGTGTCCTGCTGTTGGTTGGTGCCCAGTTCCCAGCAGGGCCTTGTGCTCCCCACAACAGAGCACCATTGTCAGACATCTTTGAAGTGGCTTTTCACTCCCTGTGAGGTGTGCATGCTTCAGTGTGAGCTTGCTGGGCCATGCGGATGGGGGATGTTGAGCTGTGACTACCACTCATGCTATTGCCTATACCCCCCTTCCCAGCATGCCCATACTTCCTTCCTTTTGAGTGTACTTCACTGTGTGTGAGTGTGACAGCAATGGCAAGATGGCTGACAGTGGTGTCCTGTTGTTTGTTGGTGCCCAGTTCCCAGCAGGGCCTTGTGCTCCCACAACAGAGCACCAGTGTCAGACATCTTTGAGTGGCTTTTCACTCCCTGTGAGGTGTGTCCCCACAACAGAGCACCAGTGTCAGACATCTTTGAAGTGGCTTTTCACTCCCTGTGAGGTGTGCATGCTTCAGTGTGAGCTTGCTGGGCCATGCGGGTGGGGGAGGTTGAGCTGTGACTACCACTCCCATCATGCTATTGCCTACACCCCCCTTCCCAGCATGCCCATACTTCCTTCCTTTTGACTCTGCTGCCCTGTGGGGTAGTGTGCCTGTGCTGACAGGATGGCTGACTGTGTTGTCCTGGCGTTTGTTTGGCTACAAGTCCCAAAGGTGTCCCTGTGCTTCACACAGCATGACCCAGTGTGGTTGTTCTTTGTGGGATAATCAATTAGAGTGTGAGGCAATTTATTCTCCCAGGTGAGTTGTGTGGAGTTTGTGTTGAGGAGGTGTGTGAGAAAAGCTGCTGGTGACTATGGTCAGAGCTGTCAGTCCTCCTTCCCACCCAGCCAGATATCCCACCATGGAACGTGCTTCCATTGCAGGGAGTGCAAGTTGTCTTTCAGGATGTCAGTCAGTGGTGTCCTGCTGTTGGTTGGTGCACAGTTCCCAGCAGGGCCTTGTGCTCCCCACAGCAGTACCCAGTGTCAGCCATCTTGTCAGTTGTTTTCCACTCCCTGTGATGTGAGCATGGTTCAGAGTGGTGTTGATGGGCGAATTGTGAGGGTGAGCAATATCTGTGACTACAACTCCCATCATGCTATTGGCTACACTGACTTCACCAGCATACACAGAATTCCTTCCTTTCAGTGAGCTTCCCTGTGAGGTGGTGTTCTAGTGTTGGCAAAATATCTGACTGTGTTTGTTGGTTAGATTTGTGCCACTGCCTAGCTGTATTTGTTGTTAGGTTTGTACATGTCATGACACAGTTACATATCACTATGAGATGGCATGTATTGTGTTTATCTGACTGACATACACATCTTGGGATGATTATCTTTTGGTTGCTGTGGATTTGCTAAGGGTGCATGGTTTGACTATCCCCTTGACAGTGATGTGTGTGTATTGTCACACAATATTGTGTATATTTGTTGTGTCCTCACCAGGCTCTGGGATGTTTGATAGTCCATGTACGCTCTATGGTGGTAGGATGGCCCGCACCTTCTCCTCCCAGGGCCTGAGGTATACTGGTTTGGCAGGAGGGCCACTGCCGGTGCGGTGACTCAAGGCGTAATCCTTCTTTAGTAGTTCCTTGACCCTCCTGCGCACATCATACCACCTGTTCTGGATGTCTTCCTTTGTGCGCAAACATGGTGATTGTGCGTTCACCCTGTCGACGATCCTCTCCCACATCTTGGTTTTCTGCGACATGGGGGTCTGTTGGACCAATGTACCAAACAAGTGTGGCTCTACCCTGAGGATTTCATCTACCAGCACTTCCAATTCACTGTCTAGGAACTTTGGATTCTTCTTTGGGGGCATGGTGATGGGTGGTGGTGGGGATTGATGTGTGTGTGAGTGTGCAAGTGAGGGTGGGTGAGTGTAGGTTTTGCTGGTTGTATGTGAGGGTGCTATTTGTGAGGTGCTAATGGTGTGTGGCTTGTGTGATGGATGAGTTGTGAGTGTGTCTGTGGTTGCTGTCTGATGGTGTTCTGTGCTGGCAGGTCAGTGGAATTTGCAAAGGATCATGGTAGGGATTTGTGGCCTTTATATGGGTGGAGTTGTGGGTGTGTCTTTGTTCCATGTTTTTTCACCCCAGTATTTATTGACTTTGTCATTGCTTGTTTGGCCCATTTTTTTGTATTTTTTCCTTTGTAGTTTTTGGGCATGTAGGAGACGTTCTTCTGACCGAGTAGGACGCTGCAGTTGGCTCGTGTGAGCTTCTCCGAGTCTTTCAAGCTGTGTTTCTACTGTGTTTCATGTGCGGCGTACGCGTCGGTCGCGGAGTATTGGGTTGCTTCGGCTCGGTTTTGTATGCGTATCGGTCGTACGGCTTGAGCTCGGTGCGACTCGGTCTGGTTTTCCAGGCATTGCATCGTACTGCGCGGGTCGGTGTTCGCGGGTACGTTTCGGTCGGGTTCATTCCTGGTGCGTGTCGGTCGGCTCGATTCGCGTGGTTTTCCGGCCGGATAGCTGTTTTCCGTGCGGTTCGGTCGTTTGGCTTGTGTTCCATGCGAGTCGGTCGTGATTCACATGCATTGCATCGTATTACATGGGTCGGGCAGCGCCGGTACGTGTCGGTCGGACAATATTCCCATACCGAGTCGGTCGGTACGTTTTCCGGCCCGAATCGGAATCGGCCCCATAGAGTGCTACATATATTCACCCTGTATCAAAAATACTCGGGTTACACTATAAACTGGGATGTCACTCATATATATCCTGTGGGGTGCGACTCCGAGACATCCCAGGGAATGTGCGGCCCGGGTGGTGACGGAGGGCTTCGACTATTTGGGAATTTATGTCACCAGAGAACAGGCAGTTTTCCACGACCGTAACCTGGTCCCCCCGCTACGTCGCCTTCAGGAAGACGTGCGTCATGGGAGGTCACTGCCGCTGTCACTGTTGGGTAGGGCAGCCCTCTACAAAATGATGGCACTCCCCCGCTTTATATATGTTTTACAAAATACGCCGTATGTAGTGCCCCCAGTGTATTTTAAGCTGGTGGAGTCGGAATTGAGAGCACTCCTCTGGGATGGTGGCACGCTGCGGATCGTATTACACAAACTGACTAAGAGCTGGTATGATGGGGGGATTGCACTTCCGGCGCTGCCTGCCTATTACTGGGCATCACAACTTAAAGTAGTCAATAGATGGATGCACGTACCCCACAACGACCCAGCCTATAACATGGACAGGTACAATATGAGCTCAGTGGGATATCTCAGAGCCCTCTATGGTGGTAAACAGGCTATGCCACCCTAGCCCCAACAGCGTCCACGATCAAGATATGGCACACCGCATCAAGGGCGTTGGGCTGGAAAGACAAGATAACCTTAGCTACACCACTATGGGACTCGGGGGATTTGGGATTGCTGGGGAACCAACCTGGTTTTGATAAATGGGAGACCATTGGCCTTTCCAGGGTGGGCGACCTTTGGACGAAGGGGACAGTTAGACCCTTCGCTGACCTTCAAAAAGACTACGAATTAGCACCCACAGAAGCCTTCCGATACCTCCAGGTCCGACATGCATTAAACCAGACTATCCCGAGAGGCGCAGAGCTTTCGGCCTCCTCCCCTTTGGAGGACAGACTCCTAGATGACTATCTTAATAAGAAAGCAATTTCACTAACTTACCGGAAGATATTAAACAACTCACCGGATACGCTGGCACAATTAAGGTCCAGATGGGAGGACGATGTGGGTAGACTGAATGACGAGGATTGGCTGGAGGCGCTGGCGTTGCCCAGAGAAGTGGCGATCCGGTCTCGATTTAGACTGATTCAATTGAAACTGCTCCATAGGGCATACTATACATGTGCTACATTAGTCAAAATGAATAGGCGCAACTCCACACTCTGTCCTAAAAAATGCAACCAAGACGGTACCTTTTTACACTTATGGTGGGACTGTCCTATAATAAGTGACTACTGGAATAAGATCGCCATGCACATGCAACGACTGTGTGGCAAGGATCTCGAGGCATCACAGCAAAAGTGCCTACTGAATGTCTGGGGTACAACAGACCTAAGAATGGGGGAGAAACTATGGGCCACACTGGTCTTTATGATAGCTAAGCGAAAGTGGGGGGTCGAGTCCAGCCCAACTTTCGAGCAGTGGGCAAAAGACATGGATTGGTGCATGCAAGCGGAGAGAGCAGTTTACGAGAGTAGGGGGTGCCCACACAAATGGATAAAGATCTGGGGGAAGTGGAACGAGAGCAGGGGGATGCTCTGCCAACCAGTACGATCTGCTGCCTCAGCTGAGGATATTGAGGGGTGACCGAGCAAGAGTCGGGGTCAATGCTTATGATGAGAAACAGAGTACTGTAACTAAACTAGTAACTCGAAATTACTTGCATATTATAGGGCGTGAGACGCTTGTACTGCACTGTATGTATCATGACACTGGAAGAGATATGTTGATCGTGCTGTTTGCAATTGTCTTTTTGGTGTATTGTTATAACATTAAAACATTTTTAAAAAAAGCACAATTTCGTAATGCAGGAATATCATTGTCAAGAATATAGATTTTTTAGGTAAGTAATATCGTTTTCAAGAATATCTTTCCTGTAAACATCATTTTCAATAACACAGTTGTAAAAATATCATGTGTGTTAGTTTATATATTATTTTCTGGGGGTTGTCATTGTTTGTATAAGTCTTAATAATATTTTAAAGTATAGTTTGTAATGTGAAGTGATTTATAATTTTTTAATTTAATTAGGGTGGGAAGTTAATTATGTATAATAAATTAATTTATGAATTAATAATTATTTAGTTGATTAATTATTAATATATTGTTTACTATGTAATTAGTTATTAATTATGTTAATTGTGTTACATTTATTTATTTTTGTTATATTTTAAGTGTGGGCTAGTAAGTTTGTGGGGTATAGTGAGGTAAGTTAAGTAAGTAATAAATGATGGCCAATATTTTTCATTGATAATTATTAAATTAAGTAATACTTATGTTAATTATGTAATTTTTTATATCTATATAATTTTTTTGTGTTAAATAATAAAGTTTATATTTCGAGTTTTATATATTTTTTAACTTAGTAGGCTTATGTTTAACATATGTTATGTGTTTGAAATGAAGTACTTACCCTACTGTTGCACAGACTGGAGTGGGAATAGTAAATGTTACCCCTCTGGAGTACAACACTTTCCCTACTGTTGCACAGACTGGAGTGGCATTAGTAAATGTTACCCCGCTAGAGGCCAATGATTTCCCTATTGTTGCACACACTGGAGTGGAAATAGTAAATGTTACCGCTCCGGAGTCCAACGCTTTCCTTACTGTTGCAAAGACTGGAGTGGGAATAGTAAATGTTACCCTTCCGGAGTCCGTTTTCCCTACTGTTGTACAGACTGGAGTGGGAATAGTAAATTTTTCCGCTCTGGAGTACAATGCTTTTCCTACTGTTGTACAGACTGAAGTGAAAATAATAAATGTAACCTCTGCAAAGTCCAACCCTTTCCTTACTGTTGCACACACTGGAGTGGGGATAGTATATCTATTATTTCAGGCTTTAATCCTTTTTTAATATTGTTTAAATATATGTAATATTATTATTTGTTTAGTTTTATATTATTTGTATCTATATAATATTTTTTGTATAATTAATTTTTTTAAATAATAGTGTTATATTATATATCTGTATATATAAACATAGTATCACATATATATGTATGTGCATGTTTATGTAAGTATATTTTTATATATAGTATTACGTTACTTATATTTGTGTAATTTACATTATATTAATGTTATATATTAAAATATTTGATTTACTATGTTAAACTATATATATATATATATATATATATTAAAAAACAATATTAGTGTGAAACAATATTTTTTCTCGATATTTTCATACTTTCATTTATAAATAAAGGGAAACAATATTTTTGTAATCAATATTTTTTAGCACAAAGGGCCTCATTATGGTGTGGGTCGGAGTTGCCTCCGACCAACCTCCGGTCTGCTGTCCCGAAAACGCAATTACGATGCGACTGCACATGGTGCGGTTGCAAACTCCCATTTCTCTATGGGAGCTTTTGCAGCGGTAGGAAACCAGCTGCAGCACAAGCTACCATAGAGAAATTGGAGTTTCTGTAAATCCCTGCACCGTGTGGCAGGCACCGTGAGGATTTTCAGGGAACCTGGGGGGGCCCACAACTGTAGGCCACGGAGGGAAGGGTGCCCTACTAGGGGCCCCCAAAGTCGCTTTCCAAAAGGCTTTCCATGTCAGAAAGCCCAACATGGAAAGCCTGTCGAAAACAACCATCATAATCCCGCCGTCTGTTATATGTGCGGCTTCAGCCCGTCGGATTAACTGCTGTCTTTGTAATGAGGTGGTCGGTTTAAACCTTGGATGCCGGTTGGAAAGCCTCCGACCTATTGTCGGAGGCTTTCAGACCGACATCCAAATCAGGCCCAATATTGTTGTGATCGATATTATGTCAGTGTTTAGAAAGAGCAAAATGCAGTCACTCAAAGTGAAGCTATTCAGTGGCTGAATTGGGCTGACCCTCTGCCCGATGCTGTATGCTGTAGTGGGCGGAATCAAAATGTGAATGACGCACCAAAAGACCAATATGAAAACAAATGTCTGAAAAATTAAAAGTTCTTGGCTAACGCCAGACCATAAACAGAATTGCAAATTAAAAAAGAGAATTAACAAAATAAAGCATTAGGCCACCAACTATGGCACTAAAGAGCACTTCTTTTTAGGCAGCTGTGCACATGTGATCAAGAGAAATCCTGGTGCTCGCAGAGAAGAGCGCCACTGGCGAAGTGGGTTGACACATTGCTCCATGCTTTTTTCTGTGGTGGATGGAACCAAAATGTGAATGACAGTGATGCAGTGTGTGTGGTTGGTGTCCACGTGATTATGTCAGTGTGTTAGTGTAAATGTGCTGTGTGGTGTGGAGTGGTGACGATAATGCTGCGAGTGCAACAGCAGTCAGTGATGGGGTGTGTCTTCTATGATTGTGTGATGGTGAGTGTGATGTGCTAAGTCTAATGCAATGAATGAGATGCAACAACCATGATGTAGTAAGAGCCATCAATCCGAGGATGTCAGTGTGATGAAGTGATAGTGTAAATGTGACAAGTGTGTTGTGATAAGTAGTATGTGGTGAGTGCAATGTCAATTAATGTGCTGGTGTCATATTATTGTGATGGTCTGATTGTAAGAGAGTAATGTTGAGGGTGATGCACAGAGTATGCTAGTGACTGAGATTGTGTGATTATATGAATGAATGAATATTAGTCTTATAAAGCGCAAACTTTGCCCAAAGGCGTCAAGGCGCTGCGGATAGGGCCAGAGGTCGCAGGTGCACAAAATGGCTCCTAACAATTAGGTGGTAAAGAGCCAGGTCTTCAGGGCCTTGCGGAAAAATGAGTGGGATTCTTGTCCGGAGATTGACAGCGGAAGAGTATTTCAGAACTTAGAGGCAGCAACAGAAAAAGCTCTTCCCCCCCCCCCCACCTGGCTCTCCTGAACCTGGAAATTACCAGCCAGTTCTTACTGGCAGATCGTAAATGTTTGGTAGGAACATATAGTTGAAAATGACTTTTGATGCTTTCGAAGAATAAGTTATAAAAGGCTTTGTGAACAAGGCAAAGGGCCTTGAATAAAATTCTCCGGCCTAGAGGAAGCCAGTGCAACTTGCGAATAGATGCCGAAGCTGGGTGGAATTTAGGAAGATCCATCACTAGCCCGGCCGCTGCATTCTGTACAAGCTGCAGTTTGTGAATAGATCCCTTATTGATGTCCAGATATAGGGCATTACAATAATCCAATCTGGAAAGGACCAGGGCGACAACTGCCTGCTTTCGAGAGGAAAAGGAAAGACATGGAAAGATCTTCCTCAAGACCCTAATGATGCCAAAACATGTGGAAACCATTCTGTTAATCTGGGGGTCGAAAGAGAGAGAGCTGTCAACTATGACACCAAGACTTTTTGCTGTTGTAGCTGGACAGGGGCATGAACCGAGCATTTCAGGCCCCTAGGCATGGGACCATATAGACTGTTGGCTACCAAAGACCAAGACCTCTGTTTTGTCACCATTGAGTCTAAGGTAGTTATCTACCATCCAGGAGGCCACTGCTTGCATTCAATTTTTAATATTTGTTGCGGACGCCTCTATGCTATTGGTGATTGACACAACAATTTGTGTGTCATCCGCATAGGACAGAGCCTCCAGCCCAAAAGATCTAATGACCTTGGCCAGAGGGGCAACATAAATGTTAAACAGAGTTGGGCTCAATGAGGAGCCCTGTGGGACTCCGCAAAATGTGTGAGTGGCATCAGAGTAGAATTGATCCAGTTTTACTATTTGTGACCGCTCAGTAAGAAAAGTGGAAAGAAGCTTCAGAGCGGAGCCTGCGACCCCAATTTCTTTAAGACGGCCAACCAATCTCAGGGGTGAGATGGTATTAAAGGCTGCAGTTAAGTCTAGGAGAATTAGTAAAGAAGTGTGCCCAGCATCTACATGAGTGCGGATGTTATTAATTGCAGAAGTTAACGAGGTCTCAGTGCTGTGGCCACTCCTAAAACCATGCTGCGAGCCATCAAGCAAATGGTGTTGATCCAGGTAGGAGCTGAGATGGAGATTGAGGTGTTTCTCCAAGATTTGTGCAGGGACTGGCAACAGAGAGATAGGCCGATCATTTTTTAATTCAGAGGGATCTAAAGTGGCCTTTTTAGTAGTGGTTTGACCACCGCACTTTTCCAAGTGATGGGATACTGTCCCGATGAAATGGCTACATTAAGTATGGAGGGATGGTGAGGGACAATCATCTCCCTACCTAATTTCATGATCTTCAGGGGGCAGGACTACAGAGGGGATCTGGAGGTGATTCCCCTAGAAGGCAATCTGTGTGCTCCTGAGACGGGGGGGGGAATACAGGTTTATTAGCTACATCCTGGTGGATTGTGGGGGAATTAAGAAGAGAGAGGCTAGTGGTGGGCACTGTATTGGACATCTCAGGTGAAGGTGATGGGTGATATGCTGAGCAAGTGGCTTAAAACACAACAGAGAGGAGCACATAGCTATGTGCACAGTGGAGGGCCCTGGAGATCCCTAAAACTATTGTCTGCATAATCAATGTTCAGAATAATGTGATTTGAACTTGTGAGGAGTTAAGAAAATCACTTATTGGGACACAGGCGCATCTTTAGTCATAGTGAAATGAAATGTGCTGCACCTTAAGGCCAAGTGTGAAGAGACAGCACCTATTTCTATATTCCTGCTTGTCAGGGAGCACTTAACCCCCAGGTGATATACCCCTTTACTGCTACATTTCAGACTAAGGGAAACAAAAGAATTGGATTTCACCTTTGCTGTCACACTTGGCTGAATTATTGCGATCTTGGACTACTACAGAATTATTATTTATGAATATAATAATTAAGTTTTAAGGTTATTTACCTCATTTTCCCTGATCTAAAACGCACAGATTGAGTTACAGCTAAGGAAATAAAACTGGTCAAAGTGTATTGTAAACGGTGTCCTTGATGAACGCAATGAAATAGGAAGTAGATTTCAAGCCATCATCTAGCATCAGCCGGGCACCACATTGCTGCATCTTAAGTGTTTCCCTTGTTTACATTTAGATCTGATGCTTCATGAAAGTTGTTTACATTTTGGAGTTTACTTTCAGTTGAGGTTAATTCATGACCCAAAGTTGCAATAATAATAAATCAGTATCAGCGAGCCAACACCTCCGTGCCCGGGTTGCCACAGACAGTGGGAGGCCTGTTAGGGCCCGATTTACAAAAAAGTCCCGAAACTCAGCGCAGCAGCCAAAAATGCTGTGCTGCATTGCGTGTCAGGGAGGGAGAAGGAGAGAGCCATGTCTTCAGAGATATGGGTTTCTCCTCCCCTCTCCCTAGCGCCGGCACTGATTTTAGCTGACATGTGCCACACACATACCTTAGCGCCACACTGCTAGGGTGTCTGCCTTAGTCTACCATAGGTTTGGTACTGGAAGGGTAGCTTTCCACTACAAAATACTATTCTTGCACCCTGTACAAGCAGGAACCCTCACTCTAATCAGGATGAGTAAAGTACACACCTGCGTTTGCCTGTGCTCATTCTCTGGTAGCTTGGGACACAGCAGTCAGGCTAAGCTACAGAGGCAATGTGCAAAGCATTTGTGCAAATATACAGTGAAAACACCACAAAATGACACCACACCAATTTAGCAAAATAGTCAATATTTATCTAATCAAAACAAGACCAAAACGATAAAAATCCAACATACATAAATCAAGATATCACTGTAAAAAGGTTCAAAACATTTCCGTCCATAGAAAACGGTGGATCTGTCACTTTTTAGTGCAAAGTGCCTGAGATGCGTAGAAATCGATAGATGAAAACATGCACAGGGGAGGTGAGGCGTTGGAAAGCAAAGCGATGTGTTTGTTCCTTATTTTCAGGGAAGGTGATTCGTCGGTTACTTACTCGCAGGGAAGGTAGTGCTCTGGTTCCTTGCTCCCCGGGGTATTGATGCATCGGTTCCTTACTGCTACGCAGGGTAGATGATGCTTTGGTTCCTTACTGTGAGAGGAGGTGATGCATCGGTTTCTTACTGTGAGAGAAGGTGATGCGTCAGTCTCTGGACACATTGCCTCGGTTCCTTACTGCAGCCCAGTGTCGATGATGGAAAAAACGCACAGGTGTGTTGCTTGGAGATCTGGACGAGCTGGAGGTTGATGTGGCGGCGGCAAAACAGGCGCTGCATCGATTTCTTCAGCTGTGATCCAACGATGCATTGATTCTTTCAGCCGCACAGCAGGCCTGCATCATAGTTCAAGCGGTGGTCTTGGACTTCGGAGACATGGTGCACTTAACGCAGGCTGCAGCGGGTTCTTCGGCAGCGGACAGGCACTGTATTGATTTCTTCGGCCGCATGGCGGCAATGCATGGAAATGTCTCCCACACGGCAGTCCTGTGTCGGAAAAACAGGCGCTGGAATGGTGATGCGTTGATTTTGATGGTTTCGAGAAGCAAAACCACCTCACAAGGCAGATCGGAACTCCCAAGATTAAGCGAGCTATTGCCCAGAGTCACATGATGCTGGGCTAACCTGCTGCCGGGGATCGAACTGTGAACCCGTGGTCCGGAGTCAGGCACCCTGGCCGCTGCGCCACACCTCTTCCACCTCTTCTTCTATGCTTAAAGACTTTGATAGAAAAGCAGACATTTGAGGTGAGCAAATTTAGAGTGTTGCTGGTGTTGAGAGTGCTCTATACAGGAGCTGCTTTCCACCTAAACTTGAGAACTACCCAGAGTTCCCTGCTTCTTTTTTGCATAATTTATGCATCACTCTATGCCTGAAAGGGTATTGTTTTGAGATATATGTATATATATATATATTGATATATACATATACACTGAAAAAACCAACGGTTACACAAACGTTATAGTTAGGCTCAGATTTCACTCATACAAAACCAGTGAAATTCAGCTGTTAGTTACCGGAGCAAACTATAACTTACGCCCTAGCAATGCACTGCTTATGACCTCACATATTACAACACTCATGACATGGTCAGTGACATCACTCATGACATAGATTACAAATTTTATTAGCAGTTTGATATCATGCCAAACAAGGCAATACCAACAGCTCGTATACATACACAACTCAAAATAAACATGCCAATTAAAATGAAACCACAGTCATCATTTTACACTAAAAGGTCTATGACCGTCAAGCCCTACCCACCCCCATAAAAAGCTATTTAAGATCTGAAAATACTAGTTTTTACTTACTGTCTGGCCAATATTTAAAACATTAAAATCTATCCTGCTTCCCGTCCAAACTGGAAGAATCAACCTTAGACCTATTTAAGCAAAGATATGTTATTAGTCATATTTCTAAATGAGATGAACATTATCATCGTGCAAAATGCAATGCATTTTGTGCAAAATAGAGCGACAGTATTGCAAAATACAGTGTTTTTTATACAGTACACGATTGGAATTGGAATTATACAGACAGGGTAGACATTTATCATTGTGCAAAATACAATTTCTTTTATGCAAAATAGATCAAAGGTAGTGCAAAATACAGTTATAGTTAAACAGAGTGCTATTGGGCAAGGTAGATGTTAGCTTTATACAAAATACCCTCTCTTTTATTAAGGGTAAAACTTTGACAAAGCGACATAGAATAATTGTATTTGTGCAAAAAAGCAATTATAATTAGCAGACCTCAGTATGCCCCTTCCATATCGCTAATGCGGTGGACAGCTCTGCTCAGTTAACAACGGACAGAACTTTTCCTACTGCATAGCAGAATGATATATTATCACATCTTAGGATTAATGTCATTAGATCACTTAAACTGTGGACCTGTGTCATTCTAAAAGCCGGTAATAGCAATTTTCTTCTACTATTCTCAAAACATGAGCAGACTATGAGTAAGTGCAAAAAGGTTAATGATACGTTTTGGCAAAAGGGACACTTAACTGTATCTGACCCTGCCTGTCTAACCAGCTTCCATCGTATAAAAGCTGGTACCTGCCCCAGCCTAACCTACAGGGACCACCTCATAATAGAAGCATTTTTTATATCCCACAGGTAAGGCTGAATATGCCCCCCATAGCTTGATTCCTTTAATTGATGCAAATTATCTCTCTTACACACATCTTTTATGCTGCTCCTCCTAGAGCCCTCCTTTACTAAGAGCTTAAATGTTTGTTTCTGCTGTACAACAGACTACCCTTGAAGTCCAAACCCTACTGAAACATCTTGGGAAACCTTAATATCAAGTATATTAGCAGCCCATCTGTCAGCATACTTTTCCTGCAGACAAGATTATATAATTTGCCTTAAGGAGCCCTTTTCAACTCCAAGGAGACTAAACCAGTAATTAAGGAGCCACTGTTTGTACTTAAATAGTACTCTATTGAGTCCCAATTCTAGCCGCAGGGCACTAATTAGGGTTCTCTGGGTAAGCCAAGCCATTTCTTCCAGACATTCATTTCTATAGTTTGCACCCTCCTCAAATATTTTAAGGGTAATAGTTAATATAAAATCTGGGCAGCATTTTAACCCCCTTTCACCCTGCTTTTACGATAGTAAACCACAGATTGAAACTGTTAAAAAATGTGTATGTTCGTGAAATAATATACAACCCTCCATCTCATATTTTACACCAGTCACTACACCTAAGCCTCTGGCGGGCCTGCCGAACTTCCCCTTAATCGCACCAGTACTTAATACCTTATAGTCACTCATCGCCACCTCACTTCCTAGGTCTTCTGCAATACGATGATCCTAGCGTTTCTCTCCTCAATGACAGCCCACAAAGAGTCTAATCAGGCCTGTGATGTTCCATGACAACAAATTAACCCCCATATCAGCAGGATCTAGAAAATAGGGGTCTAGAGATCACCTTTTTATCATTTATTGCCTCCGCAATACATTGCCATGTGTTATCATGCTGCTTTGCAAATTTTTCGCAATTGGAGAAGATCTGCTTTCCCTTTTCAGATTTCACGATTAGGATATTATCAAACCCAACAAGCTCACGGACCCCTGATCCACCCCAATGAGGGGACATGATTGGACTGGTGAATTGAGGCTCTTGCACCCTCCCCTATGCCTTTGCCTGGGTCGCTGACATTACGGAGGAGACATGCCTATGTATAAATTAGTCACAGCTGTCAAAACCTGACCTTCGAAGCTCGACCAATGAGTTTATGACTTCGTCCGCCACGGTCCTGCAATAAAAATGGACCCAGGCAACTGGCCATGATGTAACCATCTCACTGGCCAAAGACCACCAAATAAATATCCTTAGAAGAAATTTTAGACAATCTTGGAATTGACTCAAAAAGAGATGAAATACATGATCTTTTAAGAACACATTCCATATTGACAAAAATATCCACCAATTGCAGAACCCACTCTACTTCCTTATAGGGGCTAACTACTAATCCTTTACCCCATCTTTGTTTGGCCTCGGACCTGAAAGGCTCAGCTCCTTCATTTAGGGGGAGACTGATCTTGCCCTGCACTTGCACCATTCTGTCCTGGCCCAACTGCTCAAATTCGTATCCTTGGACATCAGTCGCCCACACCCCTTCTTGTGAATTAGGGTTCACTAACAAAGGGGCTACCCTGCTCAAAGCATCAGCAGGACCTTCTACCTCTAGTATTGCCCAACAAGGGTCTCTTCTTGTGGCGCCACAATATGGAATTTAAGCCTTCTTGCTCTTTTTTTTGTTTGCCTTTGAATTTTTCCTTTTCTCTTTCTTATGCCTGACTTGATAACAGGTTCTGGCTTCTTACCCTTTTTTACTTTTTAAATATTGGAAAAACGTCATTACTTTTCCTTATATCCTGTGCTGGATCTAGCAATTCCTCCCCCTTATTGCGACAACTTGTCCGAAGCCATCTTGTTCTCTAAAGAAGGATTCCAGCTAGGATAGGTCAGCCGACATTTTACAATTGTTAACCTTTATTTCGATTTCCAATTCAGAGCCCCTTTTTGGACTCCCATCTCCCTAATACTTGGGCCTGGGCTTTTAACACTCACAACACTACTCTCTCTATCTGGTTTTAAAGGTAATTCCTTAAATATCACTGACAAAATATCTAAGATATGATCGGAACTATCCGTGGTCTTTTCCAATAGGGACAAGATTGATGACAAAACACGCTCAAGATTTATCAATGAGTTAGAGAAACACACGTAATCCAATGGAATATTACTGAATGGATTCAATACCAAGTCAATACCAAGTAGGGGACCCTGAAATGTTTGATAAGACAGAAGCTGTGAGGCTTCAGGCACTAGAAAACATTTCCAAAGATGTTTTTCATCCGCTTGGGCGTCTCAGGCAATAATTCAACACCTGTGTTTACTACCTCCTCATTCATTTTAAAGGGTGAAATATCCGGTATAGTCCAATACAAAAGAGCCCTGTAGAACCTGTGGTTCTGTTATAGCAGTGCACACTAAGGAACTTTCACCCAAAGATGCATTTTTTCCACAACAGTGGAGTTCCTAGACTGGCTGAATAGAGTTCTGCAGCACACATCCAACTTCTGTTGGCACAGACCGCTGATCTTCACCTGCTTGCATCTCAGCATTCATTTTTGACTACACCAACGCTATGCTGGACTAAGGAGTTTCTTCGGGAAGTTATTGTAAATACGCCTATATTATTCCGCTCCATTTTTTAAATCCCAAGTGAGGTGCTCTATTTCTTAATGGGTTGGATTTAGTTTTGTGGCACAGTCTGGAAGAGAGGATTCTACTGGATCTGAGGTTTTTTTGCTGTCATTATACTGACCAGAGCTGTAAGAGGATGATCGACTCAATAAGGCCAAAATAGGACTTGAAAAAGACCAGAGGGACCAGAGTCTGCAAGCTGTGCCACTCCAGACCGGGTCGCGTCTGCAGGGAGCGGTTCAAATTTGTTCCTGGAGCCACTGGTTTGCCCCTTGCACTGGATACCACGGTTGGCATCGCCTCACCTTCCCCATTGCTGGTTCCATAGTAATTCTGCAGGGAAGGGGCACGAGCACGCTCCAAAGTTGCAGAGCAAGTTTATCAATCTGTTGCAGCACCTAAATGCTTCATGTCTCCTGTGCCAGTACTTGCGCCAGGCCTCACCCCTCTCCTGGTCCTCCAACTTGCAGCCTTTTGGATATTGCGGTATAGCGAGGCAGTGAAAGGCCGGGTTAATGCTGCATAGTTTGTTTGCACAGACAGAGAAAAAGAAAGATGGTTATTCCTCAAGTTTGCAAGCCGCGCCGAGACCTGGCTGGGCCGCTTTCGCAACCCCCGGATAACCGGATCTAACCTGACTGCACCCTTACTTGACGGGCTGAAGCTTGTGAAAAGTTCTTTTGGGACTTATATTCCCACAATTCATTCTGTTGAACTAAGGGATTTTACAGAGCTTATTTGAATCTCTCTCCAGCTACAGCCATAGTCTTGCCACCATAGCCTAACTACCACCTCTGCAATAGATGCCCCTGCCACTATTGCCACTCCAGAAAAAGATTGAACCTTTAGTCTCCTTTTATTTGCTTTTCTATTCACAGAGTGCCTATCTTTACTCAGGAATACAGCGTTTGAGGAGGGCTAAAAATTCCAAAGGCTGGGAGGTGCTCACCGGCTTCTCTTACTCCCCTAGCCACGAATCCTTGCGGCAAGCTCTCAACGTAGTCACTGAGTCAGAGGGCCTTCAAAGCAGAGGGGGACGCCAAGAACAATTGATGCAGAGGAGCCAAACATTGCCTACTCTGCTCCACCCCCTCTTGCTGCCAGCAATTGTTGCACAGTGATTGTACCGCTGTCGTGCCTGTACGTCTGGGCACTGGTCCTCAAAATATTGCCCCATGCAACTCACCAGGCTTCGTACTGCTCCAGGCTACTCCGTTGCTCTGGCATCGCTGCCTGGGGCTCAAATGGCCACTCCGTAAGGCAATTGGGAGCAAACCTGGGCCGAGGTTGTGGCAACACCCCGGTGAGCCAAAAGCCTATAGCCAGAGAGACTGGGCACCAGAGTCCAAGTGCCAAGCATTCAAAAGTGAGCGAAAGCTGGAGGCCCCTAAGGGCCGCAGAGCCGCTGCAGAGCTGGTGCCAATGCGGCCTCGCTGGAGTGTGGCGTGTGACGTCAGTGCATGCGTGCATTCTCTGTCAGTCAGAAAAATCTGGAAAGAGCCATCTCAAATGACATCACTGATGACATCATCCTGTAAGTGTTTTGTAAACGTTTTTGAGTTTTAAAGATATATGCTAAGCTACTGCATAAATGAAATACTATTCTTTTTGTAGTACAAATGAGTAATAATACTTCTAACATATGTCATCTTAGAGACTATGGGACTGTCTGAATCTGTGTGTTTGTTGTTGCCTGAGTGGATGTATGGGTGTGTGAGTGGGTGTAAGTGGCTGTATAGGTGTATATGTGTGTTTGTGATTTGCTGTATGGGTGAGTCAGTGGCTGTTTGAGTGGCTGTATGAATGGGTGAGTGGCTGTGTGAGTCGCTGTATAGTTGAGTAAGTGTGCGAGTGGCTCTCTGGATGAGTGAGTGGTTGTGTGAGTAGCTCTATGGGTGGATGATTGTCTGAGTGGCTGTATCAGTGAGTAAGTGCCTGTGTGAGTGGCTCAATAGGTGCGGGACTGGGTGCATAGGTGGGTGTATGGGTGAGTGAGTGGCTGTTTGAGTGAATGTATAAGTAAGTGAGTAGGTGTGTGAGTAGCTGTATTGCACAGTCAATGTGTATATAAGCGGTTGTATAGTTGAGTGAGTGTGCATGTCAGTGGCTGTATTAGAGATTTAGTGTCTGTGTGAGTGGCTGTATGGGTGAGTGAGTGGTCATTTGAGTGCTTGTATGGATGTATGAATGGGTATGTAAGTGCTTGTATGGGTTAGTGAGAGGCTCTGTTGAGAGGCTGTATGGGTGAGTGAGTGATTGGGGTGTGAGTGGCTGTATGGATGAATAAGTGGGTGTGTGAGTATCTCTATGGGTAAGTCAGTGGCTGTGTAAGTTACTGTATAGGTGAGTGAGTGGGTGTGTGAGTGGCTCTATGGTTGAGTGAGTGGGTGTGTGAGTGGTTGTATGGGTCTGTGAATGGGTATGTAAGTGGTTGTGTGGGTGTCGGAGAGGGTGTATGACAGGCTGAATGGGGGTGCAAGTGGGTTTGAGTGGTTCTGTGGGTGATGTCATCAGTGATGTAATCAGTGATGTCATTTGAGATGTCATCAGTGATGTCACTGACCATGTCATGATTAATGTAATATGTGAGGTCATAAGCAGTGCGTTGCAACGCTGTAAGTTATAGTTAGCTAAGGTAACTATAATTGCTGAATTTCACTGGTTTTGTACGAGTGAAATCTGAGCCTAACTATAACGTCCCTGTAACCTTTGTTTTTTCAGTGAATTTCTAATGTTTTTTTAATACTTTTTCCTAACTATAACGGCTCTGTAACCTTTCGTTTTTTTAGTGAATTTCTAAAAAATTTACATTATATTTGCTAACTGTAACCTGTGACCTTTGAGAGTTGGTGTGTGAATGGCTGTATATGTCAATTAGTGTGTGTGTGTGTCTGTATTGCTCTGTGAGTGGGTTTGTGAGTAGTCGTAGGGGTCTGTAAGTGGGTGTGTAAGTGGGTTTGTGGGTTTGTGAGTGGGTGTGTGAGTGGTGTATGGATCGGTCAGTGGATGTTAGTGGCTGTATGGATATGTGAGTGGGTGTGAGAGTGGCAGAATAGGTGTGTGAGTGGGTGTGTAAGTATCTGTGTGGGAGTGTCAGTGGATGAGTGACTGTGCCAGAACAGAACCACACCTGCCCCTTTATCCTACAATAGAACACAGTTTTACCAAATGTCTACCTAACTTTCTTCTGGTTAATTACTAAGAACTACCTCATTGTTTGCATTTCGGCAATGGAATTGTTCCTTGTGCATCTTTATCTATAAATCTGTGATTATGAATTCTCCTATAGAGAAGACAAGCAGACTAAAAAGAGGTAAATCTCCGCCAAACAAGGATACTTTCTCTTAACTATATTTTTTTAAATTTATTTTATTTTGATTATTTTTTATGCAGTGTCGAGAAGAGGGAGGGTAGTGTCAGGACTGAGAAATCAAAAACACAAAGTAGTTGGTATGCCATACTCATGAGGAAAGTTGAGGAATCGGAATGGGTATCTTAGGATCTAGGGAAGAAATTTGTTAATAAGGAATACTTTGATGACTTCTTTCTTAAAGGATACAGTTGAGAGATTCATTCTGATTTCAAGGGGCAAGGTGTTCCAAATTCTCAGAGTACTCCCAGAGAAAGATTGGTTGTAAGTTTTCTTCTTGTGGAATCTCTGAGGTTTCAGAAGTAACGTGTTGGAGCTTCTGGATGATCTGGAACCACCAGAGAGTTCGAGTTTCTGAGCAAGATATTTAGGGGTTATGAAGTGGAGGATTTTGTGTGTCATGCAGGCAATTTTTAGCTGGATTCTTGCTTCGAAAGGGAGCCAGTTTGGTTAAGATGTCCTCATATACCAACCACGGCATCAAGAACGTGTATCACCAGCACCCTGTTGGTTTTACCTGCCGTCTTGTGAGGCCACCCATCTCCTCTCTCATTGACCTCACCCTACACCCCCCCTCACATGAGTGCCTCTCTCAGGTCACTTGCAGACCTGCACTATTGTGAGGACAGAAGGTATTATGGAGGGGGCATGAGGAAGGTCTCCAGATCTCAACAGGGTATGGGACATAGGGTGCACTTGGTCTGCACCATTTCTCATCCCACCTCCCCCGGAACACCCTCCCAGGGGAAGGAACAGGGTCAATAAATTGAGGTGATCCTGTGAGGAACTGGCAGATGTAGTATCCCTGTATGTCATCCCTGCTCCACCTTACATGGGTACCCGCTGTCTGTCCTCCACATCCCAGATCAGAAGGGTACCTAGAACTAACTGTGGTGCAAACAAATATCAGATAAATTTGAACATCTGCCGCTAAAGCTTACATTTTCCATTAATGGCTCTTAAATTTCTGGCCTCCTCTTCTGATTGACAATCGATAGCCGATGCGCTTTTAGCGCTGGGATGATGGCCCTGCTCCCTTGAGCTCTGTTCTGCAGTTGCTCCTCATTGCGCATAGCCTGGTGGGAAATGGAGTCCCCAGGCACAGATGAGGTATAAAGGGACTAGTGACCCCATGTCCAGGTAGTGTATTGTCCTGCACGACAGGATAGCAGAGGCACTTTTAATGCTGGGGTGATGGCCCCACCCCCTTAGGCTCCATTCTGAGGTCGCGCCTCCTGGCGCATATCCTGGTTGGAAATGGGGTCCCCAGGCACAGCTGAGGTCAAAAGGGGCTAGTGACCCCAAGTCCACTTAGTGTATTGTCCCGCACGACGAGATAGCAGAGGCGCTTTTTGCGCTGGGGTGATGGCCCTGCCCCCTTGAGCTCCATTCTGCAGTCACGCCTCCTGGCGCGTATCCTGGTGAGAAATAGGGTCTCCAGGCACAGGTGAGGTCAAAAGGGGCTAGTGATACCAAGTCCAGGTAGCGTATTGTCCAGCACGGCAGGATAGCAGAGGTGCTTTTGCGCTGGGGTGATGGCTCCGCCCCCTTGGGCTCCTTTTCGGAATTACCTTCAAATTGACATGTGAGAATTGGCAGGCTCTTAACGGGCCCTTCTTGTAAAAATAGTACACATAATTAGTAGTCATCATCTGGAGGTGCAGGCACGTCCCTGGGATCTGGCCTACCCAGGGGCCCATGTTAAAACAAGCACAGGAGCCTGCGCTTTTGGTTTTTTTTTCCAACTGGAGTCATGGGTCCATCATGATATTCAGTGAAAACTTTTAAAAAATGCTTTTTGCCCTGCCGTGGTCCCTCTGGGACCCCACAACCAGAGCAAAAGTGTCAGGGTATTCCTACCCTGCCCCCTTGTCTTTCTTTTTTTTTTATAAACTGTTTTCTGGGACTCAGCTGAAGCAAAGTCCCAAGATGGTGGCCAACCCTTCCTGTTTAACGTGTTTGCAGCCAATCAGATCTCAGCATGAGATTGGAAGAGTTCGTGGAGCATTCGAGTCACCAGATATCTACATTTTTTTTTTTTTTTAATATCTCCCAAACTACTGAACAGATTTAACCCTTTTCACAAAAAGGTTGTTTCTGAACCAACAGCTAAATTTCTGACAAATTTGGTGTAATTCCGTTTAGTAGTTCATGCTGTAGTCATGACTAAAATCCTTATAGGAAATTGCATGGGGAAAACAAGTTTTGGGACCCTGCGTGACAGATCACCCCGAAACCTTCAGAACAACAGCTGAAGTGAGCATTGCACCAATTTTGAAAATTTTGCAAGGATTCGTCAAACAGCGCCAAAGTTATTGGCAATAGAAAAAACGCTCTTCCTATCGCAACATAGTCCTAACTATGAGCTACTGGCGACTGCCAGTAGGTAATATAGATATATAGATATTTATCCCCAGTTGAAGACGCACTCGAAAAGCAGATGAATTCCACTGATTCTTTATTTGAAAGTAAACCGGCATTTCTATTCAGATGCCTTTCATTGCCTTACGTGTTTCAGAGCAGCAGCAGCTCCTTGGTCACAGGCTTCTTGATACTGTGCAGTATCTTTAAGCTTTCTGCCAACATTTGTGAACCAAATTACTTCTGTTTAGCACTTTTTTTGATGCACGTGCGATTGTAGATACCTAAACTTAGCTGTAAAAAAATTGATAATTGCAAAATATGTTGAAAAAAACTTTTACAGACTTGCCATTACACACGACATTTAGAGGCGAGTACCATATGACAAGGACATTTCTGATTGTGAGCAGCTGTAGCGTGGATGAAGAACCCAAGCTCATATTGCGAAATTTCAAAGCACATGTACATAAATTCAGGCATGCATATAGTTTTCACATTAAAATGTGCTGGTAATAAAATCACCAAATTGAAACAAAATGCTGCACACTTTCTTGTCTCTTTTATTAAACTAAAATGTGCACTGCACAGTAGTGGTGAACAAATGAGGCATATAGTGCAAAAGGACAACATTTACTAAAGCCTGGAAAACATTTCTATTTTAAAATTAACAAAAATATTTTTTCACTACATACTTTACATACTTGCTAGGTATGATGCATTAATACTGTTATGAGTCCTAGTAAAAAGCAATAAGAGATTTAGAAACATATCCAGCATTATATTTAAGCAATGTTGTGTAAGGGGGAGGGCACTCCCAGCTAGTTATTGATCATGGCGGAATCAGAAGGCCTGAGCCGAAGGGGAGGGCCCTACTCTAGTCCGTTGCCATCCTACTTGGACAACATTGCTTCTGCAATTCAGACCGTTAAAATTTGGATTGAAATTGTTTGTTAGAGAATGGGGTTTGCATGGTGCTTTTTAGGTGAAGGGGTACAAGAAGCTTACAATTTAGGGGCCTATTATGATGTGGGCGGACGCAACCATCGCAGATACGGTTCCAACCAACCTCTAGTCGGCAGTCCCGCCCGCCTAATTACGGGCAACCGCACATGGTACCATCGCATACTCACATTTCCTTATGGGAGCATTTGCCATGGCCGCAAACTGGTCATAGCACAGCTCTCATAGAGAAATGGAAGGTTGTGTTCATCCCTGCACCGCGTGGCAGGCTCCTCAGGGTGCCTGCCACACGGTGCAGGGATCAATTAGGGGGCACCATAGATGACCCCTCAGCCCCCAACCGGATGCCACAAACAGAAGGGAACCTGCTAGGGGCCCCCAAACTCGCTTTCCAACAGGCTTTACATGTCGGAAAGCCCGGCATGGAAAGCCTGCCAGAAACTGAGCATCGTAATCCGATGGTGTAAAACACCATTCATATGGATTACGGGCCGGTCTCCGACTGGCCGATGGGCTCCCTGAGCCCGTTGGAATCAAGCCGGAATGACCGGCCGGTTTCTGTTCCGACCCCCTAAATTGTAATTAGGTGGTCGAAAGTGAAACCGACGATCTAAGGTCGGAGGCTTTCCGACTGAGATCTTAATCGGCCTCTTGGTGTTATAGGTGATAAGGCTGTGCTATTTTTGTCCTGTCAAAATGCTTTGTAGTGCATGTCTGGTTTTGAGAGTCACAAGAAAGAGCATATGGGAAGGGTAATAACATATTTTAGTCACAATACAAATGATTTATTTGTGGCACCATTTTAAGTTTTGGAATTTTGGTGACTTCTAAGGTGATTTCACCCTGTGAAAAATGCTGATATTTTGCTAGTATTTGATTAATAATATTTGATTTTCCCATTAAAATTACATTTAGTGCTCGAGAAGGTAAATAAAGCACACATTTTCTATAAATTCATAAGAATCTTCTCGTGCATGTGACAAAAAAAGCCTGACATGCTCAGTAAAACATGTACATCCAGGAGCAGCATTCTGTCAGTTGATTCTGCAGTGTTGTACCTAGCGCTACCCATAGTCTTCTAATGAACAACTAGAGTGCTACTTCTATATTAATGACAAATGTGATGCACACATCAATGCCACGTTGTTGTAGAATTGAAAGCATTTACTATGGAGGAGACTGCAGCAAATAAACAGAATGAGCAGTCTGATTGTGCTATGTAAATATGGTTAGTGCTCGAGAAATCTAAAATCAGGACACCCTTTCTAAAAATTCTAAAATACTTTCTTCATCCATGTGAGAAACAAATCTGGCAGGCAGTGTGAAATATGTACTTCCAAAAGCAACAACAGCCAGACGGTTCCCAGTACTCTACTGCAGCTTCACAACAGAGTTCTAATGAAAGACTAAAGTGCTAACATTCTACATTGATGATTGTGTAAGGCCTTTGCTATTGCACAGGTTGAATGAAATAAAGGAGCATTGAACGGTTATGAGATTAATCCAGGCCAGCTCCCCCATACAAAATGCAAGGGTAAGTGTGGGTTTTTAGTCATTTCTGAGCATAATGTATTTTTATAGGGCTAAACATAGTTAATGATACAAATCTCTACCTATGCCAAGGACCCCCTTTTTACATATGTACTTTAAATCATCCATGCTCTTTGTCACTTGATACCTCCTTAATATTAAAATAGTAACATTTTAGTAGTCAATGTTTTTAATCATCCTTTTAAATGAATGAGATTATAACTTGTAGAGGTGCAGAGAGTAATTTACAGGCAAATCTCATATTTAAAATGAACAGATTTGCCTTCCTGTTGGTAGTGAGACTTTCTTCCACTTCCTTTTATCAGTAGTTGTATCTTCATACACTGGCTTCAAAATAATTTTTATTGTTAAAAATAAAGAAATGATAAAACACGTTTACTGTTTGTAGAAAATGTGTCTCTGAATTCTCACAAACAACTATATTCAAAGGTAATTAGTTAAAACATACTTAACAATATGTAACATTGTACATCAGACAGAACAACGAGGCAACTATTTTAAAACACAGAGAAACAAATCATAGACTACATAGTTTTTACAGGATAGGAACACCTTAAACTTATATTATTAAAAACACATGCAAAGAGTTGTATTTGTGGACTTATTTCAGGACTTTGCAGCAGCAGAGATTGGAACCATTTATATGTAAATGTTCACTCTTCTGCACAGGAAACTGAAAATGTCTAAAACTGTCTTCCACAGAAGCATGTCTCCCTGTTCAGGCATATTCTGTAAGAAAGGTGACCTAGAAAATACTCTGGTTAAGGAGTGCAGGGATCTACCATTAGCAGCGACGCGCCCTATCCCTGCATTCCTGTATGCAGACGATGCGGTCCTTATGGCTCGCATGCCGCTTGCTCTTCAAAGGGTGGTTAATTCTTTTACAAATTTTATGTCTAACTTGGGTCTTACAATTAACTGTTCGAAAACGTTTGTAATGAACTGTGGGAATGGATCCAACAAAAAGAGTAATACCATTTTTATTAACTCCAAGGCAATAGAGTGCACTAAAACATTTTCCTATCTAGGGATTTTATTTGATCATTCAGGAACTTGGACTCAGGCAGTTAAAGCCAGAAGGCTTTTGTTCAGCAAATCATTGATGGCATTATCTAATTTTAGTAGAAAACTAGGAAAACGCTCACCGGGGGAATTGTTGCAAATTTACAGGGCGAAATGTGTTGCGATTGCTACCTACGGAGCTGGAATCTGGGGATTTGCCAATGTAAACTCACTTCAGATGGCAGAAAACATGTTTCTCAGGTTCCTTTTGGCAGTACCGGACAGCACGTCAAACTTTATCTGCCACGCTGAACTTGGTATGCCATATCTGGAGGACGTGATTAAGATTCAGCCCGTACTCCTATGGCACAGGGTATGGACCACAGATGAGGCTGCTTTTAATCGACACATATTGAAGGATGCTCTGGGGATGGATGGGGTCAAACACATAAGATGGTTAGAATATGTTAAAACATTCGTAACTCAATTAGGCCACCAAGAATACTATAACGACCCCCACACTATGTGTAATGTGTCCAGAAAGGATCTTAAAAGTAGTTGTATGCAATTTTTGAGTGAGATCAGATCCATGACGGAAATGAAAAAAACAACGGTCCAAGCTCATCACCTCACTTTGGCCTATGTGACCACACAACCATATATTTTATTAATTGCTGGAGACTATGATAGATTTTTGCTAACTCGTTTTAGACTAAATATTTTACACAGGTCCTTAAGTTTCCCTGAATTAAATGATTGGTCTAGAACATTATGTAAATGCCCGTGTGATGATGTTTCCGCACAGTCTTCTATACACATATTGCTATTTTGCACATTTTACTCTATCCCTAGAAAAAGATGGATTATACCAGTGCTAAAAAATTGGGATTGAGACAATGCCGCCCTGCACTTTTGGCACTACAATTTCTGGATAATGAATTTATTATTGCCTCTGTTATTGTCTTTTTAAAAAATGTTTTTAAATTTCGTAAATCAATTGTGTCATGATATTTATATGTTTTTAGTTTGTTAAAAATATCTCATACCTTTGCGGTTCTCTTTTTAAATTGTTTAGGGTATTTTTTACTGTGTGATTTATGAATTGTGCTTTTATGGTTTACTTTGTATAGTAACCGAATAAAGTTCTTTGAATGAATGAATACACTAGCTCTTTTCCAGAGCTATGTGACTTAGGGGAAGAAGGTGTTGTGATAGCTGGAATAATACTGTAATGAGGTGTTCCTCAGGCACTGGCTCTGAATTTTCTGAATAGATTTCGCCTGCCTAAGATCATAATGCAGCATCCTGTTATTGTACAGCGGTGTGGTTTATATGTAGATTGTGTGTGTGATTTCTGTTACAAAGAAGATAAATTTTTTACTTGATGACTGAATACATATTATTAATTACTCTGTTTAGTTGGTATCCTTTACCCACACTAAAAAAGCCTATATATATCCTTATGAGTTCTCTAAAAGGCTCCTAATTTACGTAGGTGCTGAGATGGTAAACTACAGAGATTTTCACAATTACATAATGAATTCTCTTTACAGTGTCTCCTCTGATACATCCTAGACATTGCTAAAGGTGTCTGACAAACAGATAGATCACCCATACACTTGTGTACGCTTTTCTTGCTTTGTTGTTGGGCCAGGTGGTGTCATCCTTGCATTCAAAAAGAATACATCTCTTTCCTTAGGCATGCTTTACGTTCGCATCAACGTAAAGTAAACATTTCAAATAACCATCAGCAAGGACTGTGTTTCAATGTACTATGGCATTCATTTAAAGCTAATGCTTATTTTTAGCTGTGCATGAAGTTTCTGTTAAACTTCCAATTGCTACCAGATAGCCAATTAAAGGCAACCGAAGTATTAATACTTTGCATTATTTATCCTGGTTTATGCAGATCTATTATATATTACAATGTGTTTTTCTGTCGTCAGAGCAGATGCTGGTCTATATGTTTTACTCTGTTCCCTACTACATCATTGCGCTGTACGGACTGCTATTCCCAGGATGTTCTTGGATGCCGGATTTAACTCTTATACATGCTGGAGGCCTGGCTCAGGTATGCAAAAAATATTATCAAGAGCATAACCTTGGAATAATTGCTTTCTATTTAACTTATGGGCAACAGCCTGGGAAGACTGAGAGATAAGCAATGCTGTATTATTTCATCGGGACCATTTTGTGATGCACAGGGAAATGCAAAAATAAACTCTGACCAACCCAGGTGAAAAGTTTCTCCTATAGAGAACCCCGCCAACCCAGTACATACATATCCCCTACAGAGAACAAATACCTATCAATCCAATAGAAAGATGTTCCTTAGAAGGACCTAATCCCCGCCAGTCCAGTAAAAAAGTTGTCTCCCTACAGAGACCTAAGTTCTCCCAATCCAATAGAAACATATCTCCTGCAGGGAACTAACCCTACTAATGAAGGAGCAAGGTGTTGCCTGGAGAGTAAACACTCCCAAAAATCCAGAAAAATACTCTGAGCCCTACCTACCACCAATGAATCTGAACAAGTTTCCCTAGAGAATCCTAACCACCACAAATCCAGTAGCCATTACCCCCCATCAATCAAGGAGATGGGTGTCTCATATGGAGCCCTAACCCCAACCAATCCAGGAAAAGGGTATCCTCTACAAAGGTCTATCCACTTCCAATCCCGGAGAGTGGTGTCTCAGAAACAGCCTTAACCATAAATCGAGGAGAACAG
Source organism: Calotriton arnoldi (assembly GCA_963921515.1). Lineage (NCBI taxonomy): Eukaryota > Metazoa > Chordata > Amphibia > Caudata > Salamandridae > Calotriton > Calotriton arnoldi. The sequence goes on along the minus strand of CAWUFW010012372.1, from coordinate 431,438 downwards.
TGCCCCCTACAGAGCCCTAATATTTGCCAATTCAGTACAGAGGTGTTCCCCACAGACACCTAATTCCCACTAGAGACCTCTTACACCTATTAATCTAGAAGAATGGTATCCTGTACAGAAAAGTGACTCTTAGCAAGCCCTAAAGCCCACTTATCTACTGGAACAGTGTCCCATAGAAAGCCCTAACATCTGCCGAACAAGTCAAAAGGTGTCCCCCATGAAACTGCCACCTCCACCAATTCAAGAAAATAGTATGCATACAGAGCCCTAATTTTTGTCAATCCAGAAGAAAAGTGTCCTCTAGAGAGCCCTAACCCCCACCGTTCTAAATTTGGTGTTAACGTCACCTTCTCATCAATCACAGGATGAGAGCACTCCACTCTCATAATATTCCTCTTTTCTTTTTCCAGAGGCTTTCTTATCAAATGCCTTATATTTTCTGTGACATGCTCTAGGGTCAACCAGTCTTTACCCTTTGAGTGCTTTTTATCCCATGGGTCAAAATGTTTTTAACCCATAGAGTCTGTAACTGTTCATATCTTTTTTGATTTATTATCAAGACCATCCCGAATTCCTCATCTATACCATCATTTTATTATAGGTCCAGAATATACTCATCGAAGTTGGATGTAATTTCTCTCAGTTCCATCTCATCATATGGTATTTCATCACTCGCAGTGCTAGACTGCTGCTTATGTGTGCCGCTTAGGACTCCTTCTTATTGGAAGAAATCTCAATTTTTTGTCCCTGTTTCAATACATTTGCCAGCAGGACCTCTATGTACTTCTTCCTCATCTGAAATGGAAAAGTATTCCTCATCATCCATATATTTTATTTAACTTTTCTTTATTAACACTTTTTATTGTCTCCTGAACTGACTGCACTACTCAGTTCTTGAGAAATTATTTTCCTAATTAGGTTTTCTTTGTTATTATGTACAGTCTCCTGATCTCTTAAATATGGCTTTATTCTGCCAAATTTGGTCATTAGCCCACTAAAAGTCCCCTCAAATACGCTTCACTGTGTTTTTCTGCAAACTCCTGACTCTTGTAACCGTTGTTTAATCTCCTCCCATAACAAATGCTTTGAGAAGCATTTCATTATTAGGCAAAGTGCCTCACACACCTAATGCCTTCAGAAATCACCGCGAATGTTGTAAAACAAAGCCCAATTCCTTTAGAAACCCAATTCCTCATTGTAAAATATGGTCTTTTGACCTACAAAATAAACACTTGCATGTTCCTCTCGATGTGCGAGAGTCTATTTTATGTTGGTACCCACTGCCTCTTTTCATGTCCTGTAGGAATGATCTCCGTGGAAGAGTTCACTTGAGCACGAGGAAAACAGCAATCACCCTGGCGCTTGAGCTGCCTTCTCTGTAAATTAAACCACCCATTTTTTTAAAACTGTATCTAAATTACATAGGGGCATATTAACAAGGTGCGGCGATAATATTATCGCTGCTTTAGAGCCCGTTTTCGGGCGAAAAGCGGCGATAATATTATCGCATTATCAACAAGGACACGCTAGCGCGTGTATCCTTGCATTAGCGCCCCTTGTCAGCACGCCTCCCATCGCATCGCTAATGAGATGCAAAGGAGGCGTGCCTGACCAGACTCCCTTGGGTAAATATCGCTAACCCAGCTTCCTCATATTAACAACGAGGGTTAGCGATATTTAAAATCACGTTAAGTATGCCTTAACGCAGGAATTTAACGTCTGTTAAATTCCTGACTAAGGCATACCTAACATGGGGGGTGGATTGTGTGGCTAAGACCACAGGCCCTATCACCAAGGATATTGCCGTTTTCCATGGAACATCGCTGGAAAACCAGCGATGTTCCATGGAAAACATCGCTATCACTGGTATAATTATCGCCATTGCGCTATGCGTTGTTAATACAGCGCTAGCATGGCGATAATTATCTGCGATAGCCGGCGATAAAATTCCTCACGCTAAGAGCGGCCAGCGATAATTATCGCTGCCGCTTGTTGATATGCCCCTTGGTTTGTAAAACCAACGAAAAATATTCTGAATAAGCACTATTTGAAGTTCTATGTTCATAAAACTAAAACATGGTGGTTCCTTAATGCAAATCCATTTAAAATAATCTCTAAGCATACATTTCTATTACCTTTATCAAATTCATCTAAAACATATATCAAACCCATAAATTGGGTAATTTAAAAATATTCAATTATTCAAAAGATACCTTTCGCTCACAACACATCTTACACAAATCCTCTCAATATACTTATCTGCTCAGAAGCAGCAAACAAAAGAGGAAGAACATGGAGGACAAGGATTACTTATGGGAATGAAGATTCTAATTGATTGTGATGTGTTTTTGTGTTCTGGTTCTTAAAGCTTTGAAGTGTTGCTGCTCAGAAGGAGTGAATAAAAGTTAATGCATAATGCTAACTTCCTGTCTTGACATAACATTGCAGTCCACAGGGGAAGGTATGAACAGCAGTAACTTGCATATAGCACGGCTAAGACCCAAGTGGTGACAGACGGCTTTCCATAAGATCAGTTTCATGCTAACAAAATATAATTTAATTCATAATACATTATATAATAATGTTGAACATTATAGTATACATTCATATAATGCTGTACTAAGGGTGAATAGAGGATTCAGGATGTATAGCACAGAGTAAGACCAAAGCTCTGTCAAATGAAAGACCTGCCCTGAAATCTACAGTAGGCATTTCACAGTAGGAAATGGCACTGAAATAACAATAATTTCAGTTCATTTTAAAAGGCTTCTCAGGGTGGTGTTTTCCTAATACCTGGTGGAATGGAGTTTCACACCCTTGGCGCAAACTCTGAAAAGAATTGTGTTAGACTTTTTACCTTCTCAAATCCTGGCCTTTCAAGGGGAAGGTTGTCCCTGCTCTGAAAGAGACGTTGATCATGGGAATTCCAGTTGCTGCGCAAGATAGAGGTTATGAAAAATGTCAATTTCTGCAAAATGCATACTAATTTAAAGGGGTTTCTCACTTCTGTGGGGAGCTACTTTAGAGAAATCAGTAGAACTTTTTTGTGCCCCTGGGCAGCCTGGCAGTTGCAGTGAGTGTTTTCTTGTTTGAGGGGATATTTATGATTCAGTTCAGATTAGCAATTTTTTAAAAGAAATAAAAAGGTAGAAAAAATTGGTAGGTAGATGGGAGAAGGGAGGCAGGAGATGCTTGGTTTCACCACTAGATGTGCTGCAAAGGTTCCAAGGTAAAACCAGATCTACACAAAAGAATGGTTCACCACTTGATGCTGATGAGGAAAACATTAGATCAGTAGATTCAGCACCTTTAGTGATAAGCGTCAAAAGGCAGGTCATTTATCTTCCTGCGAATCCAACATGTGACCTTAAGGTAGACACAGATGTCTGCAGCAAGATATCAATTGACTGAACTTTCTTAAAGGCTTCATTTTTCTGCAATACTGCATGATAATTTCTTCTGGAGCAACTTGTGACCAGGCCAATGACAATTATATTATTTCTTCTCTAAATTAGGAGGCACATATATTTTTTCCTGTTCATAAATAAACACTTCAGTCAGACAGGATTACTTCGGATTCATTTTAACCTTTTGCTAATGTTTACACTGCTGTGGCATCTAAGTGTTTGGTTCTGCTTTTGAAGTAGGTTTATCTCATTCTACAAAAGAGCTGGGGTGCGAGTATAGATTCCACATTCAACCTTACGCCTTCTTCCTTGGCTTACTGGAGAGACTGTTGCATCAAAGGCAGTTGTTTCTTCTATATTCTTTGTCAGAAAGTGTCTTTTACCCATTCACTACTGCTCTTCCACGGCAGTTTCTACCTTTTAGAAATAATTATCCTGAGGAGAAGATGATTGGTCTTGTGCATAAATAATGGAGATTTAAATACCCAGAATATTATAAAGAGATGATTACCACTTGTGCTGATTAAGTCAGCAGATTCATATCTCCTCTCCAATAAGCAGAATATCTATTTAGATCCCCTTGATATGATGGCATGCTCGCTGGAGGTTGTCTGAGTACCAGGCACTATACTGTGCATAAACACACAAATATAGATGTATGCACATACTCCAATTACCTCACCCGTCCCCTAACATAGAGCAACCTTTTAATCATCAAAACCCACCATAAATAGAAGCATCTTACATAACTAATGAGGCCAGAACTATTGTCACCTGTGGAATAAAATGCTGGAGAACACAGATCTACTCTGCAATACACTACAGTGGCAGGACAAACATGACTTCAGGTGCACCCTGACTGCTGCAGTGTAAAATCTGTAATGCAGTCTGTCAAAATAACAAAATAATATCCCCATTAAATATTAATAAGACACCCCTATGTAAGCCTTTTAGCCCACAATGTAGGGTGCATGGTATTTAAAAGTAGGACGTGTAGAAATTTAAAGTTCACGTCCTTACAGTGACAAGCACCTAAAAGCTATTTTCACTATAAAAACACTCTGGCTGACCCTTAGAAAGTATTGGTGTGTAGGATTAAATTATTAATTCTGCTATCTCTTGATTGGGACTAGCTTGAAATATGATTAAATCACTATTTTCAATAAGTATTAAATGTCCAATATAATTGGAAAGTCGGATTAAAATTTTTTTTTTAGGAAAAGTAACTTTTAGAAAGTTACCTTTTCCCTGCCTGAAACTCCTGGCGGCTAATCTGCCTTAGCTGTCTAGCTGATTAGCCCTGTTGAGGAGTGAAATCTGCTCCCAGAGCTGAGACAATGGCTTGGGTGTGGGAAAGTGTTTTCTCTTTCCCTGGCATGAAACCAATTGAAGTGTACCCAGGAACTTGACTTCAAAGGGACCTCCCCTATTATGTTATGTGCATTTGTAGAGCACACTATCACCCGCAAGGGTATCTTGATGCTGAGCAGGTGTGTGTGCCTAGTTTCTCCTAGGGTGTGAGGTTAATTAAAAAGGCAGGTTTAAATTTTTTGCAGATGTCGAAAAGAAAGGAGGATTCTCTGATGTGTACTGGGAAATCATTCCACGCTTTAGGACCCATGTACGAGAAGACCTTGCTTCTGGATCTGTTTCTGTGTATTCATGGGATGGGTGGGAGTCAGATTATGGCAGACCAGAGGTGTTTGGGGAGGTTGATGGAAGGAGAGGTGATTGTTTGGGTAGATGGAGCCTTTGTTTTGTAGATCCTTAAATGTGTTTACGAGGTGCTTGAACTATGTACATGTGTGTATTGGCAGCCAGTGATGTTTCCTGTGGTGTAGTGTGTGTTCAGCGTGTGAGGTTAAGGATGAGTCTGGCTTCCAAGTTTTGGACAATTTGTAGTCTTTCGGTGAGTTGCGTGGTGATTGCTTCGTAGAGGGTGTTCTCATAGTTCAGCTTGCTGGTAACAAGAGCACGGGTGAAGTTTTTTCTGGTGTTGCTTGGGAGCTATTCAGGACTTTCCTTAGCATCTTCAAGGAGAGGAAGCATAGTGCTGCAACTGTGTTAATTTGTGCAGTCATGTTGTTAGAAATGGGGGTCTCTAGTTGGCAGAGGTATGCACCTTTGTCCAAATAGGGACCCTTGCTTCTAGTCAGGGTAAGGGGGATACACACTTTAGATTACCCCTGCTCACCCCCTTGATAGCTTGGCACAAGCAGACAGGCTTATCCCAAAGGCAATGTGTAAAGTATTTGTACTCAAAACACACAGTAATACTGTGAAAACACCACAAATGGACACCACACCAGTTTAGGAAAATAAAGTATCTTTATCTAAACTCAACAAGACCAAAACTGGTCAGAGACCTGCTCTCTCCCCCAGCAGCTCCGCCGCTGTGCCACTGACCCCGTTCACCTGTTGCTGGTAGGTGTTTGAGGCCCTCCTCCACCCACAGGCTCCTGCCTGCGCCTCATCCCTGGTGGTCCGGTGGGAGAGCCTTGCTCTTCTGTCGGTCTGCTGTTGTCTGTCTTGTGTTTGTGCCCGTTTTTCTGTTTATCTGTTATTGTGCCGTTTTTCTGTCTTTTCTGTTTATTGTGTCCTTTCTGTTATTGTGTCCTTCTCTTATTGTGTCTCTTCTGTTATTGTGCCTGTTTTCTTTTTATTTTGCTGCACTGATTTCCTGCCCAGTCCATTCCCGCCGCTGCTGCCCCTGCGATCCCTCCCCCCTGCCGGTTCCCGCTACCGCCGCCCAGCTGCGCTTCCCTCCCCCTGCCCTATTTTAATGGCGGCCGCGCCCAGCGGGCGCGCCACTGGCATGCCAAAGGCAAGCCCGTCTGCGCCCATCCGCGACCCGAACGCGACCAGTGCCAGGGACGCTGGCTCTCCGACCACCCACCGCTACGACTCAGCTGCCCTCCTCGCACTCAACCCCGGAAGGAACAACAACTGTCCTGCCGCCACTGCTGCCGAACCTTTACCACCCTCCGCACCACTATGACTCGCCCCCACGCCGGACGCCAACACCACCGAAGCCCTGAAGTGCATCCTCCTCAAAGTACGCTCCCTGCACAGACATGCCATAGAAATCTGGGTCCTCCTCGACAGATGTCGCCTTCTTCACGGAAACCTGGACCAATGCCTCCTCTTCCCCCAACATCACCACCGCCATTCCCGATGGCTACAAGATCCAGAGGAAGGACCACCCCAACCGTCCAAGAGGAGGACTTGCCATCGCACACAAGAGCTCCCTCCGACTCTCCACCTCCACCACGAGCGACTCATCCGCCACCACCCAACACCTTCACTTCCAGATCCAGACCACCCCCAGAGCCACTCTTCGCAGCACCCTCGCCTACAGACCCCCCGGATCCCACGCTTCGTTCGCCACTACCATGGCTGATCTCATCGCGCCCCATGCCATCGCCTCCATAGACTACATACTCATCGGAGACCTGAACTTCCACCTCGACAACCTCAGCGACCCCAACTCCAACGCCCTCCTGGACAACCTCACCAACATCGGACTGAAACAGCTTGTCACCACCCCTACCCACAAGACAGGACACCCCCTTGACTCCATCTTCGCAGGTGGGAACAACATCCGCTTCAGCCACACCACGCAGCCCGTCTGGACGGACCACCACTACATACACTTCTCTTTCAACACTGCCACCGCTCTCAAACCCACTCCTCGCCATCTGCGGAGGAACTGGAGCAAGGTCACAGAGGAGCACCTCAGCTCCACCCTCAGCCGCGACCCCCCCCCGCCTCGACCAACGCCAACTCTGCAGCCAAGGAACTACACCGCTGGATCCCTGACTGCGCAGACCAGCTCGCATCCCTCCGCACCACCGACAGACAACGCCCCCTGAAGGCCACCTGGTTCACCACCGACCTCCAAGAAGCCAGACGCTCCTGCAGACGTCTCGAAAAACGATGGAGAAACAGCAAAACCATGGAAGACCTGACCACCTACAAGAACGCCATGACAGAATACCACCAACGCATAAGATCCACAAAGAAGACCTTCATCCGGAACAAAATCCTGAACAACTCCAGCAACTCCAAAGAACTCTTCAGCATCATCCAGCAACTCACTAAACCCCCAGCGAAGCCACCGACGTCACACACTCCCAAGACCTCTGCAACAAGCTTGGCTCCTACTTCCACCTGAAAATCAAGGCCCTCTATCACAACTTCAGCGAGCAGACTCCAGAAACCACCCTTCCCTCCAGCGACGACAGCCGGCCCACCATCACCGCCTGGACCCCGGTCACCACCGAAGATATCATCACGACCATGAAGAACACTCACTCTGGAGCCCCCATGGACCCCTGCCCTCCGCACATCTTCCACAGAGCCGCCGCCATAGCACCCCAGCTACGATGCATCATCAACGCCACCTTCGAATCCGGCACGTTCCCCGACGACTGGAAACGCGCAGAAGTCAAGCCCCTCCTCAAGAAACCCTCCGCAGAACCGACAGACCTGAAGAACTACCGACCCATCTCTCTCCTTCCCTTCACAGCCAAAGTCACCGAAAAGATAGTCCACGCCCAGCTGACAAACTTCATCGAAGAGAACTCCATCCTCGACCCCTCCCAATCTGGATTCCGCCGCAACCACAGCACCGAGACCGCCCTCTTCGCCGCCACAGACGACATCCGCATGCTCCTCGACCAAGGCCACACCACAGCCCTCATCCTACTCGATCTCTCCACAGACTTCGACACCGTCTCCCACCGCACCCTCGCAGCCAGACTCCACTACGCCGGTATACAGGGAACCGCCTTCGACTTGCTCCGCTCCTTCCTCGCTGGCAGATCCCAAAGGATCAGACTCCCGCCTTTCCTCTCCGAACCCACAGAGATCAACTGCAGAGTACCACAAGGATCATCGCTCAGTCCCACGCTCTTCAACATTTACATGGCCCCCCTTGCCGCCATCGTCAGACAACATGGACTCAGCATTGTATCCTACACCGACGACACCCAGCTCATCCTCTCCCTCACGAAGGACCCCGAAACCACCAGAGAAGAAATGAAAGATGTTGCAGTTTGGATGAGCAGCAGCTGTCTGAAACTCAACTCGAAGACAGAAGTCCTAGTCCTCGGACCCTCCCCCTCTGCATGGGACAACTCCTGGTGGCCCTCCGCACCCCACCCACCCCCACGGACCATGCCCGGAACCTCGGCATCATACTCGACTCCTCCCTCACCATGACCCGACAGATCAACGCCGTGGCCTCCACCTGCTTCAACGCCCTCCGCATCCTCGGCAAGACCTTCAAGTGGATCCCCCCCGAAGCCAGAAAGACCATCACCCATGCACTCATAACTAGCAGACTGAACTACGGAAAAACCCTCTACACTGGAATCAACAAATCCCTGCTACACAAACTCCAGACCATCCAGAACACTGCGGCCAGACTCATCCTCGGCATCCCACAACATGAGTACATCACCCAACACCTACGAGACCTTCACTGGCTCCCCGTCGAGAAGAGAGTAACCTTCAAGCTACTCACCCACACCTACAAATCCCTCCACAACATCGGACCCAAATACCTCAACGAAAGAGTCTTCTTCCACGTACCCAAAAGGAACCTCTGCTCCGCCGACCTCACCCTGGCAGAAACCCCACGCATCCTCAGAACCAGAGCAGGTGGAAGAGCCTTCTCCTACATCGTGGCCAAAGCCTAAAACAAGCTCCCAGACAAAATCAGACACTCCCTACCCTGCACACCTTCAGGAAGAGCCTCAAGACCTGGCTCTTCGGCTGAACCAGAACTGCACCCCTTCCCCCCAGCGCCTTGAGACCCTCACGGGTGAGTAGCGCACTTTTAAACCCCCTGATTGATTGAAAACGACAAAAATCCAACATACAGGTAGTAAAATAGCACTTAAAAACAGTTACTTCCAAAATACAGCTTGTAGAAAACAAATAGCTCCACCTTGGGCTATTGCGATGTCGTAACAGCAAAAAATCCAAAGTACGGAACTGACCGCGAGGTGCACGGCATCAGGCACGGAGTCGCACGGAGCCCCAAACAAACAGTTCCTTTGGATAACGAAGTCTATGACGATGCACGGTGTCATGGAGGTGAGGCGTTGGTGCCGAGGTCGAGGCCGGCTCCCTGCCTGCCACGAGGGAGGTGATGCGGCGTGTTTGCGAGGAGGCGACATGTCGAATCCAGGACAGGGGAAGTTGGTTGCGTCGGCGGTGAGGCGTCAGTTCCGGTGACGGTGCGAAGCCGGCGAGTTCCTGGAGTCACCCTCGGTGGTTATCGGCACTGCGATAACAGGATGCAGGCTCTGGCGATGACGGAGTCGGTGCGAGCGCTGGCGTTGGGAAATGCCGATAACTGCAGGCGTCGGAGCTGCGGTGCAGGCCGGGCAGTGCGTTGTGCACTTCACAAGTGGTACCCCTGGCCTCGGTGCAGGTTGCGGCATCTCAGCGGCATCGCTGATGGAATGGGAGACAGGTTTTCTTGCTTCTATCAAGTTGGTTCCATCTCCCAACAGCAGGAACAACCTACAGAGGCCCAAAACTGGAATAGGCAGCTCCTGGCAGGTCAGAACTCTCAGCAATAGAGTTCAGGGTAGCTGGGGGTGACGTCTTTGTGTCCCTGAGACTTCAGAACAGGAGGCTAGCACACACAGGCCCTTGGAGATTCTTCTTCAAGCAAGTTCACAGCAAAGTTCCGCTCTTTGTCCTTTCCGTGGCAGAAGCAGCAACTGCAGGCCAACCCCACACAGCAAAGGGGCAGTACTCCGCCTCACAACTCTCCAGCTCTTCTCCTTGGCAAAGGATCCTCTTGAGTCCAGAAGTGATCTAAAGTTCTGGGGTTTAAGGTCCACTACTTATACCCCATTTTGTCTTTGTCTTTTGTGCAAGGGTCTCCGAGCCCAGTCTAAACCAGTTCTGTCCTCACTGGTGCAGTGTGACCACAGGGGGTGGAGACAGCATTGTGCTAGGGAGACAGGCCCTATTCAAGTGCAAGGAATACTCCTCCCACTACTCAAAATGCAGCCAAGGTCTATTTAGCTCAGCTCGGAGTCATCCAGGAAGGGACAAGCACACCTCAACCCCCCAGTGGCTGTCTACAGTGAATGCACATCCCCAGCCCATGTCACTCCAAAACCAGACAGTCAATCCACAAACAGGCAGAGGCACACAGAATGGTTAAACAAGAAAATGCCTACTTTTGAAAAGTGGCATTTTCAAACACATAATTTGAAAAAAACATCTTTACTAAAAGATGTGTTATTAAATTCTGAGTTCAGAGAGCCTACACTTTATTTCTCTATCTTGTCCTAATGGGAAGTTATACTTGTAAGATATTACAAAGTACCTCCCAGGCTATCCTATGGGGCAGAAAGCCTTTCAATAGTGAAAACGAAATACACTATATTTTACTATCAGGACACGTCACACACACCAGTACATGTCCTACCTTTCACATACACTGCAACCTGCCAATAGGGGTACCTTGGGCCTACCATATGGATGCCTTACATGTAAGAAAAGGGAAGGTTAGGGCCTGGCAAGTGGATCCACTTGCCAGGTCGACCTGGCAGTTTAAACCTGCGTGCAGACACTGCAGTGGCAGGTCTGAGATACCTTTTCAGCAGTAGCGGTCGGTGGTGGGAGTGCCGCCGGGCGCTGACGTGGGGCGGGGGAGGGGCAGGGTGGGGCATAGTAAACTACGGATTACGGGCGATTACAGGTAAGTACACATATAAATAAATAAAACGAATTTCGTTTCTCGCGCTGCATCGCCAAATGTGATGCAGCGCGAGAAACGAAATTCGTTTTATTTATTTATATGTGTACTTACCTGTAATCGCCCATAATCCGTAGTTTACTACCCCCCACCCTGCCCCTCCCCCGCCCCACGTCAGCGCCCGGCGGCACTCCCACCACCGACCGCTACTGCTTTTCAGGGCTACTCATGTGGGTGGCACAATCAGTGCTGCAGGCCCACTAGTAGTATTTGCACTTTACTAGAGGCTTACCAGTAAATCAGATATGCCAATCAGGGATAACCAGTTGTAATAACAATTTACAAAGGGAGCACTTGGCCTTTGACACCGATCAGCAGTGGCAAAGTGCTTAAAGCATCTAAGCCAGCAAAAACGAAATCCAGCACAGCATCAAAAATACAGGAGGTAGAGGCAAAAAGTCAGGGGAAACCACGCAAAGATACCAAGTCTAACACATGTCCAGTTTGCTGTCAGTGGTGATCCCAAGGTTCCTTGTGTGGTTGCTAGGGGTGAGTGTGGGTCCATAGTCGGTTGTCCACCATGTAGAGTCCTGTGCCAAGATGTTCGTGCCAAAAATAACTACTTTTGTCTTGTAACTGTTGAGCTTGATACAGATGTACTTCAACCAGTTGGTGACTTCGGTCATGCAGGCGGTGCACTCGGTACTTGTGTTGGGGTGTTGTCTGAGAGGGAGAGTATGAGTTGCATGTCATCGGCATAGGAGAGGATATTGATGTTGTTTGTGCATATGACACTGGCCAGCAGGAACATTTATGTGTTGGTGAGGGTAAGGCTGAGGGACGAACCTTGAGGCTCTCCAAAGATGAGTTTGGGGACTTCCGAGGAGTACAGTGCCAGGCTGACAGCTTGAGTTCTATCCGTCAAGGAGTAGATTCAGTGGTAGAGTGGGCCCCTTGATGCCGATGGTATGTAGGTATCTGATGAGGATGGACCTGCTCCTTCTTGTACCCTGGACAAAGAACTTGACTCCAGAAGTCATTTGGCTGACCTCCTGCGTGTCTACAGCTCTCCAAAAAGCTACAATATGCTGTTCTCCTGAAGTTCCCAGCTGACCAGTAACAACTGGATATGCCCTGAACCCTGCAGGTGAACTGTACTGGAGTTCGTCTTGGTGTCCAAGTGCTGTTCCTAAGGTCCTGGGACTCTAGGTTATGTCTTACTGGACTTCTCCTACCACCCCTGAAAATCTGGGTCTTAGAAAATTTTTGGACTTTCATGCCTCAGGAGGGTCAAGACAAACGACCCTAGCCTATCCGACCACATGGGTGAAGAAAATAGGTTTCTCCTGCTCATATCTTCTCCACAGCGGTAAATCCAATTCAGTGGGCCCTCGGCAAGAACGGATCCAGCCTTGTGGAACGTAACGTCAGATACAGCCACACCCTTAAAAAAGAGACTACGCTAAAAAATCTTGACCCGGCAAAGACGCCAAAAGTATTCGACTGGCGAGAGGACTTACCTGGACGTGAAATTTGAATTTCTTCCACTCAAAGATTTTCCCGCCAAAACTAAAGGCTGTAGTGGTACCTCATCCAATGCCTATCTAACTTCGTGAAGACTTCCTCAGATACAGCCTGCTTCCTTGCCCAGCCTAAAGATTTTTACTTCCCCCCCTCCCCAAAAAAGACTTGGGGCCCAATTACGAGTTTGGCACAGCGGCGCCGGCTCAGCTGCGCCAAACCCGCGCAAGGACCACCGACTGTATCACGAGTTGAACTCATGTTACACGAGTTCTACTCGTGATACGGTCGGCGGTCCTTTGCCTTTCCCATGGCGGTGGCTGGAAAACAGGCACCACAATGGAAACGTCACAAAAGTTCCAGCACGGCTTGGACTTTGTGGGGATACAGACAGTAGGGCACATGTTGTGCCCCCGTGAATGTATCCCCATGGTGGGGCCACATGGGGGCCCTTGCTCTGCCAGCCTTTTCGTGGCAGGGCTCCGCCATGAAATGGCTGGCGGAGCAGGAACTCAAAATATGCTGAGTGGGACTGCGCCAGTCTCCGCTCAGCATATTGAGTTGTGGCGCACCTTGCCACCGCCAGGGAATGACTGTTCCCTGGCACGGTGGGCGGTTCACCGCCGATACGACTTAAAAGGTAGTAATCGGCAAAACGGTGGAACGCGACTCCTGCGCCACCATGAATCTGGCGGTCAGAAGACCGCTAGACTCGTACTCAGGCCCTATGTCCCAAGGTTAAGCCACCAACTAGGCCAAACCTGATTGGTGTATCCGACCCTGTCTCCATCGCACTCTGCCTCAAATCGCTCCTAAGTCCAGGTCTACTGCGACTACTACTGGCATGTTGAACCTTTTGGCGCTATTTTCACTTAAAATGTTTAAAAATCATATCTCTGCGTCCCTTTATTGGATGTTTGTTTTTTTGGTGTCATTTTACACATTACATTTTACTTAATTGTTCTAATTTGGTTTAGGATTTTTATTGATTGGTTTTTTGACTTTATCACTGTTTGAAAAAGACATAAATACTTTACACATTGCCCTAAGTTAAGACCATCTGCTACGCGCCACAGCTGCGAGGGAGTTGAGCTAAGCTTAATACAGTAACTTTGAAGGTTGACCCTGGCAAAGTTGTGATTATTCCTTGAGGTGAGCAGTCCTGCACCCCAAATAATATTCACATTTCTTACAGGAATTCAAAACTCAAGAGTGGAAATCTCAAGCAGTTACTTAGTAAAAATCAAATGTAGCCCAAAGTCTAAAGTCTGAAACGAATATTGTGACCCAGTTAATTCTGCGATATGAGATACCCCAAAGAACTGCTTTACAATTTACAAACATTACTTTAAAGGGGTTGGTAAGGCCCCAGGAGGCCCTATAATTTATGCTAGTAAGACATCAGTACTCCAATGTTGCTGTTGTGATTAGTAACAATCTCTGCCAATCGGTGAGCTGCCATCTGAAAAACCTGATTATGCCGAATATATATGCTGCCCAAATCATAGGACAATTGTATAATGAACTGCGCAGCATACTAGCAGAAGCACCATGTCTTTAGGTCGAGCATTCGAGACCTCTTGTATATACTTTAGTATATACTTATTATTATTAGGACGAGCATTCGAGACCTCTTGTATATACTTTAGTATATACTTATTATTAGGTCGAGCCCTGAGCCAGCGTGCAAGCGCTGCTCTGGGGTTGATCTGGGGTAGTTGAGTACGGGAGAGAAGCCACCCCCACTCCCCCGGCCATCTTTTTCATTGGCTTGTGTCTTTGTCCTTTACTAAATGCTGCCTTCCATTGGTTTATTGGTCTGTTAGTCCTTCCCTATGACGGCCATGTCGTCATTTGTATCCTTACATGGCTACTGGCCCCTTTACTTCGAGTACTATATTCTCCCCCCCCTCCCCCGCAGTCCGTGCCTTCTCACCCCTCCCAGCACTCCTGATCGTGCCTTCATGCCCCCTGCCCCCCGCCCGCCTGTTTGCAATGCAATAGGTCTCGCGTAAATGCGAGTCCTATTGCATTGCAAATGCTTGTTATTATATACTTGTATGTGTATGTACTTTGTGGGCTCTGGCGATCAGCCCTAGGACTTGTCTGCTTTCGCTTAGGGCCTTTTTTTTCTGTTCACCTGCCTCTATTTAACTGTCTTGATAGAAAACGACCAGCAGAGGTCAGTAAAATACCAGAATTGCTTTCTGCTGAGGGACTTTCTTTTTTCAATTTCTCTGGCAACTGCCTCCAATTTAACTTTCTTGATAGAAAACGACCAGCAGAGGTCAGTAAAATACCAGAATCACTTTAGCATTCTCTAGATTCCCGTCCATAGAAATTGTCTTCCACAAGCACCCGTAGACAGTAATATTTTTTTCAAATCTTGTATTTTCAGTGATATGACCACCGAAGGCCCTGATTTTTTATTAAAAACAGAGCTTTGGACTTACCATTTCCCGCTGAAAGGCAATATTTCTCTCCATGTGTTCCCATACCTGGCATGTCACGCAGTTTGGTGCTGACTTTCCCTCCATGTTAAAGAACAGTAGATGTTTCAGCACCCAGGCTAATGTGCTGCATAGCTAAATACATATAAGGTCCCAAAGGCGAGACCGTTTGCAATGCAAATGCTTGTTATACGATAGATGCCATTCTCGTTTCAGGGGACACAGGGGTGATAGATAATAATAGCGTATATTTGCTTATGAATGGGCATTATCTATTGTGAATATATTTTCCAGTAGTATTGACTGGTGGAAGTACCGTAGACTACTCAGCTCAGTACGCACACTTTCCTTCGATCATTGATGACTAATTCATGTCAATGGACCATTAACTCTCCTATTAGACCTGACACTTTTGGCGTGGTATACCCGCCAGAGCTTTTGCCTTCATTCATTACCCTGTTTTTGCTGAACCAGGTTTTGTTGGCATTAGGACTCTGTGCACTTTACCCCTGCCAACCAGAGGTAAAGTGCGTGTGCCCTCTCCTTTAAAATTGGCATACACCTACTTGGCACATTTAATTTACTTATGTGCTTTACCCACAGTTTTGCAGAACAGGATAACAGAGCAATTTATGAAAGAATGGCTCTATAGGAAATATACAAAATCTCTTTTCACCCAGATGCTGTGCCACTGGGACTGCGAGTCCGCAGGCTAATAACTGCAACTACTACTTTGCACACAAAAAAAAGAATCACTTTTTCTTTTACATTTCTACAGCGGACAGGGCACGTAACTGAAAGGGAGTTACTCAGGGAAAAAGCCTAACAGTCTTTGAGAAAGCACACACTGTTCTAGAAATGCTTCTTTTCTCGCACCAACATCTGTTATTTATAATGTACTTACCGTGCATCAGGGGAGGTAGAAACGGAAAGACAGCAGCATCAGTCCTGTCTTGATCGTACATGAATGTCTGAGCTAAAAAAGGAAAACTCGCAGGGCGCCGAGAAACCCAGTGTTTTCTCTGTCAAAGAGTGCATGCCCACGTCTTCTTCATGTGCTATGTGTACAGGCTCGCTCAGTGCTTAATTTGTAAAATAATATGTGCCAGGGCCCTGATCAGGAGGCCACTGCAGCATGCATCCCCCATCGCCCTTGTCATCGCTGCCAAAACAGCTACTAACCATCTCCCTCACCTGCAAGTGCGACAGTTCAGATTATTCCAGGTCCCCAAAGCTAAAGGAATGACTGGGGAGGCAGGTATTAGTAATTTTGAATGTACATTATATTCATAAAGAACCATTGTTCTGCTCCTCTCAAAATTTCATGAGTAGCGCCACCATGTGGTAGACTGTCATAAGTATGGTGTTGACAATTAAGTGCCGGTGAAGAGTACCAGAAACCAATTAAGTGCCGGTGCTCAGCACCGGAAAGCACCGGCTCAAATTAAGCACTGGGCTCGCTGGCTCCAGCCTTGCCTAGCAGAGGTGCAGGTGAAACAACTGGCTTCAGGCTCCAGTGGTGGTGTTTACGTTTTAAGGATTTTTTGGGTGTGTGGACAACATTTAGGGCTTCTGCTTTTTAGCTACGTCTTGAGGACGATTTAACATTTTTAGCTGGAACAGGATCAAGGGAGTAGCCAGTAAATTAAAATACCCCCCACTTCAAACCAAAGTTCTTACTTCCGCAAGCAAACAATTAAGTCATCATGACCCTCCACAGAAGAGCTCTCTTGTCTCTTTCATCTAAGAATCTATCCATTCACCCTTCCGTCCACCTGCTGATATCCACAATTTAACCTTTAAATTCTGTTAACCGTTCATTCTTTCATCTATTATTCAGACTTTCACTATTCCGTCCACCCATCCGTATACAAACCTATCATCCATCCATCGCCATACCTATCCATCCATCCCGTCACTTATCCATCCCTCCATCCACCCTTTCACTCATCCATCCATTCACCCTTTCATCCATCCACCCTTTCCTCCCTTTTATTCATCCATTCTTTTACTTATCCATCCACCCTTTCAACCATGCTCCCTTTCATTCCGTCCATCTATCCACCCTTTCACTCGATCCCTCCACCCTTTATCATCATCCATTCACCCTTTCAGTCATCATCCATCCTCACTTTTATTCTTTCATTCTTTCACTTATCCATCCACCTTTTCATCCATCCTTTCACCCTTTCACTCTCCCATCCATTTTTTCTTTCATCCATCTTTTCACTCATTCATCCATCCATCCATCCATCTACCTATCCACCCTTTTACTTACCCATCCACCCTGTCAATCACATACCTATCCATCCGTCCTTTCACTCACTCAACCAACCAACCATCCACCCTTTCACGTTATTTATGAGCCTTTGTCTGCTGAGTTGCCGACAGAAGATGCCCCTCAAGAATTCCACCCCTGCTGTGGCTGCTAACGCTCGGGTCCACTACGCCTCTGGCGCTAAGTAATTTAAACATGAATGGGAAAATTTGCAGTAAGCAGGCTTACGGCAAAATCTCATGAAATGCAAAATCAGGGGTAATACCACTGAGCCCAACAGAGTAACTTAATCAAGCAGTGTAATATTACTTATATTGCCAACACTACTCTAAACAAGAGCCATAGAACTATAAAACATACAGGGGCATATTAACAAGGTGCGGCGATAATATTATCGCCGCTTTAGAGCCCGTTTTCGGGCGAAAAGCGGCGATAATATTATCGCATTATCAACAAGGACACGCTAGCGCGTGTATCCTTGCATTAGCGCCCTTGTCAGCACGCCTCCCATCGCATCGCTAATGAGATGCAAAGGAGGCGTGCCTGACCAGACTCCCTTAGGTAAATATCGCTAACCCAGCTTCCTCATATTAACAACGAGGGTTAGCGATATTTAAAATCACGTTAAGTATGTCTTAACGCAGGAATTTAACGTCCGTTAAATTCCTGACTAAGGCATACCTAACATGGGGGTGGATTGTGTGGCTAAGACCACAGGCCCTATCACCAAGGATATCGCCGTTTTCCATGGAACATCGCTGGAAAACCAGCGATGTTCCATGGAAAACATCGCTATCACTGGTATAATTATCGCCATTGCGCTATGCGTTGTTAATACAGCGCTAGCATGGCGATAATTATCTGCGATAGCCGGCGATAAAATTCCTCACGCTAAGAGCGGCCAGCGATAATTATCGCTGCCGCTTGTTGATATGTCCCACAGTTAGCACTAATGAAGAAAAGCTTTTGTCCTGTTTTCCTCCTTGTATAGAAGAGAATAGAGAACAGCTTTTGTTCCAGGCCAAATTACCTATAAATGCTTGCAAACTTGCGGCAAAAAGTGAAACAAATAGAAGGTTCTCTATTATTACAGATAAAATTATGCATGAAGCAGAATTAAATTGCCACATTTCTTATTTTAAAGGCAGCATAACTGGGATCAAATCATTTGTTTCAATCTTTCAAAAAAAGGCACATCATGAATTAGGGTTTGTTAATGAAAAATGTATGAAATATGTATAATTATTCACAACAATGATACATTGTGTAAAGTTCATTTGACCAGATGTACTGTGGTGTTATTCATTACGAGATAAAGTGTTCAGCTAAGAACTGCTGCTCTAGAGGCCAGACAACCAATATTGAGTGACCTTTAACCCAGGTGCCAAATGGGAACAGCACTAAATTACTTGTCTGGTTTCCTTCAAAGCGTCAGAGAGCTGCTTACATTGAAGCTTTCACCTCTCCGGCTGTAACCAATCGGAATCTGCAATAGTCATGGCACCCAGTAACATGTACTATGGAAAGGAGCCCTGGGGGTTGCAGTCCTACACAGGCCACTCGCAAATAGAAAAACCAAGCATGTAGATTACAGCCCCCAAGGAGCAACTGCGTCTTGTGCATACACGGTTACGAGATAAGCCAGTGCTGTGCATTGGAGTCACATTTAAAACGACCTGGTGAGTTTGACGCCCTGCAAACTAATCTCTTTTACCTAAATAGAGCCCTCCAACACCACCCGCGCTCCAACTGACAAAGTGGGGGGTTGGCGACGCCGCTGAACAGCATCTATTGTTACAAATTATTTAAAATATACTGTAGAGTGGGCTTTTGCCCCACTTACACCTGCATTTATCTCTCACCTAATGCTGTTGGCTCAGTTGCAAAAAAGTAACCACATCTTGTAAGAGGCTATTGGCTCAGATATGGAAATGTGAGCTAATGCGATTATTCAGTTTTCTAAGCGCTACGAATATGTGCAGGTAAGGGAACTGAGGTACGGGATCACACAACATGCCCAAGTGACAGAGCCGTGAATCCTCTTTTTTCATGCTTTTCTTGTGGGGAGAACCCACGCAAACCTGCCTCAAGCCATTTGGCTAGCTCGCTTTGTTCGCTCACTACATACCACTCCCCAACTTTTGCGCGCCACTATTTTTAAATGCCACCAGCCGCCACTGTCCCTGCCAAATATTGAGTTTGATTTGGATCACATTGATCATTATTCATTAGACTGTTGTTTCCCACATGTGCTTAATCATTGAGATAGGAGAGCTTCATCATCTGTTTGTTAATGCAAGATTTATAGTACCCAGTGACATAAGGCAGAGGGTAAAAGCAGTATAAAGAGCAATTCTCTACTAAGAGATCAAACACTATTCTAGTTGTTAACTATTCATCTATTGGGGCCTGTGCCTACAACCATGCTCCACTGCAAAACTGAATTAATAGCGAGAGTAGGCCTTTGTCGATTCTTCACCATAGAATATTAAGGACCTGCTATTGTTTGGGTAGACTACGCTCTTGTATTGGGAGGTAGAGACCCATTCCCTGTATTCCTTCCCCTATTTCCCGGTCCCGCCCACCTCTACCATTGATTTATGCTTTATGTTTGCTAGCAGTCAGTGGGCTTGCTTCTGACTATCCTGGCGCCCATTTGTTGTTATTTTTGTAACCAATAGGATTATGCCACGACTATACAGTGGTTTTTCTGAGGTGGTGTTGTTGTTGCCTGTTTGGGCTCTGGAAGGCTCTTTTTTCTTTTCTTTCTTCTTGAGCCTTTGTTCTCTAATACTGTGATGATAATGAATACTGCACCATCAATTCTTGTATATGTTCCACTGCTGACTGTATCATGATCTTCTATGATCTCTACCATTTACACGAGACATCTGTATGGCTACAGTGTCTTGCAATATCTCAATAAATAACTTAAACACAAAGTATATTAAACACATTTATTACAGTTTTTTGTTTGAATCTGTTTTATTAAGTTTTAAACAAGGTTAAGTAGATGTCTTACCAGGATACGGCACATTGCCATTGATGTACAAATTCAGCAGGTTGTATGACGGAACAACGCATGCAACTACCACGCATGCTTTTTCAACGTCGTCTGTACAACGCATGCATCATTAGTATGCATCGATTTACAACGACAATTTTTACCACGCATATGCCTTTAACAGGCATGCCTTTACCATGAAAATTTCATGGTAAAGGCATGGTTGGTAAAGACATATCCGTGGTATAAATGTAATAGATAAGTATAAACCCCATATCCGCTTCATACATACCCCCTAAAACTAGTCTACACAATTATAAAGGCATACGCTGACATCAACACTAACAGAGACACCCACAAACATACCCACCATCTTCACATAGTTGCTGTGCACTGTAAAAAAATATATTATCTCTACTATTGGGACACAGTGTGAAGTACAATGTGTTTTCTGACTTTAAGTATGTTTGGTCTAGACTCAATCCGATGCAATGTGCTCTGGCATCCACTGAGTTGGTCTGCACAATACCAAACAGCAAATAAATAAAAAGAGGGACTAGAAAGGCATGCATATCATGTTGAGATCCAAAAGCGAAAGAGAGGAGTGTGTGCGTTTGTGTGAAGAAAGTGGTTGTGCAAGAAGGGTGGTCTAAAACTTAAAATCATGGAACTGACCATGGCATTGGCCAGATGAGACAGAACCGCTGTGGCTCTGCATGAAATCTAACATGTCACCCAGTATTTGCAAACTCTGATAAGATTTGAAGTAAGCAGACCTTCAGATGCCTAAACCTCTAATGAAGGTCTGCTGGGTGACCACAGACACAGAGGAATTCTTAAAGGAGGAGATGGTACACTTGCTTGGCTCCACTGTTATTGAACTTTATAGGATTAACACAAGCAGACAGCAGGACTCTTTCCATGAACTTAGCTCCCTTTTAATGGTCCCAAGATGGTCTGTAGAAACGCTAGCGTACTCCAGTACGAGCCACGGTGCTCAAGGGGGGCAGGACTGAGTAGGGTACAAGAAACACATGTTCAGTACAGTTCAGGAGAGGTGTGATGCAGCGGGCAAAGCAGCTGACTCCAGAGCGCGGGGCTCACGGTTCGATCCTCGGCGGCAGCTCAGCTCAACACCAAATGACTCTGGGCAATAGTTCACTTAATCTCCCCGATGGCCCCACAGCGCCTGGATAACATTAGGGCTGATAAGTTTGCGCTTTACAAAAATGAAATTATTATTATTACTGTCTGTTGTGATTCAAGCCGGTTGGCTTTCCAAGACGGACGGTGCCACCTCTGTGTATGATTCTGTGTTGTGTCTGGTGTCAAGGTAATTGTTTTGTATTTACCTTTAAATCTTTTACCAAGCATATGCGTTTACCATTAAATCTTTTACCACGCATATGCCTTTACCATTCATGCCTTTACAACTAAATTCATTGTAAAAGCATGTGTGGTAAAGGCATATTCGTGATAACGGACATGCGTGGTAAAAGCATGTTCGTGGGAAAGGATTCATGGTTATGGTCATGCGTAGTAACGACTGCGTACTAATGGCTTTTTCCCAATACAGCATGTGGAGTATTAGTGAGTCCCGGTATAATACAGAATGTTCGGTCAATTAAAGTGCCATACTTAGTGTAAAAACAAGCATATATTTATATGAGAATGACAGACAGTATCTGCACAGTAGCGCATTATGGAACAAGCAATGTGAATATGATGGACCAACAAGATCTCCTGCAGCATGCAGATTGGCAGAGAAACAAATGATTCCAGCATCCGATAAGACAACAAACTAAAGAAAATAGTCCAGACTCGAGTACCATGCCGCCCCTGCTCTGCCCAATCACCTGTGACTATCAATGACGCACATGGTTATGCTGGTCAACCTACTGATTCTTAATCCTGGTGTAGGATGAGCGAGGAGAAGCCAGTCACCTCACGATGTGTCCACTGTAAAATGTTTCCTCAAGTCTCTGCATCCACCCACCCCCCCACCTCAACACCCAAGGATCTTGTATCAGGATGTCACTCATTCTGAAAATCATGCAAGATGGCGTCCCAATTGGCAGCAATGGGGTATTTATGGAGCCCTAAATTATCCTCCCAATGCAGCTCAGCACTCTCAGCCTGGGCCAATACCAGAAGAGACTGCCTCCAGCTAGTGGGGGGGGTTCCGGTGATTTCCAACGCAGTGTAATAAGGTGTTTAACTGTCAGCATGCCAAAATCCAGGAAGCGGGATGTAACCCTTTGCATTTCCCCCCCTACAGAACAGGCCCAGGATGCATATTTCCCATGTGTGTAATGCAGGGTGCCCTGTGCAAGTGGATAGCTGAGTCGTGATGCCACGCCAGTAAGTGCAGAGGCATGGACAAGCCCATAAAGTGAATTAGGTCGGCATCGAAACACATTTATTACTGTTGTATTGAGCTGCAATTGTATTTCATAACAAAATGAAAAGAACAAAGGGCTGATTGATTTTGGAACATCCCTTCATTAATCCCCTATCAGAAACTATATTGTTTTCAATAACCCATTATTTGAAGTCGCTCACCAAATGGGTGGCAGACACCTCCTGTAGAATGGCAAGCAAATAACTCCGCCTGTGTGACCTGTGCTTGCTTCTCCATACTTTCTGCCATAGATGCATAGAATTCTTCCATTCAGGGGTCTCGGAACAGCTCCACCAGTGTTGGAGGCTGAGATTAAATAGGAGTGTTAGTTTGTTTACCCACATATTGAAATGTGATTATAACACATAACATGATTAGCCCCCTGCTCATATTATTTTCATATTCATGATATCAGATGACTGGGATACCAATATAGATACCTTTGTCGTGCCCTTTCTTACATTTACAACACTTCTTGTCTCTGCCCTCAATCTTTGCATTATTATGAGTATTGTTTTTTAAATTCAACCAATTTCCTGAACCTTGGGTCTCGGTGGAATATGAGATTTCATTACAGTTCCTATCTATATTTGAGTTGTATTGACATCTTTTTCTCTTCTTCCTTGTTCAAAAGGATACATCACAGCGCCTAACTAAATCTAGGACTTGGCTTTGGTATGCTTTGTTCGGATTTAACGTTAATGCATTCGGAATCAAACCAATAAATATGATTACCTTTCCATTCATCTATATGAAAGCT
The DNA here is from genome assembly GCA_963921515.1 of Calotriton arnoldi. Classification (NCBI taxonomy): domain Eukaryota; kingdom Metazoa; phylum Chordata; class Amphibia; order Caudata; family Salamandridae; genus Calotriton; species Calotriton arnoldi. Next base: position 407,891 of record CAWUFW010012372.1, on the reverse strand, counting down.
CATTTTTCAAGTAAAGCCCTGTTCAAGTCAATCTGTTTTACATGGCTGGATCAGTATTGCTAGATCAGTTCCCAGGGGAAGCCTTTAAAGAGACACTAAGGAGGTTAGTTGACGGAACAAAGGTGTTACTCTCTGTGTGTGGAATATTTAATTATTCGGGTAGAAGGTGTAAGAAATTCGGTTATTAGTTGAGAAGGGTTTGAGCCCCACTAAAGTAATAAACACAATCTTTGTAAGGGTGAATCAATCAATCAATCAAGTATTTATAAAGCGTGGCAAATCACCCATGATTGTATCAAGGCGTTGGGGTTGCTAGCTGCTGCATGGTGATATGTTCATTTGAATAGCCAGTTCTTGAGTCCTTTCCTGAATTGCTGGAGCGATGGGGCAGTCCTGAGGTGCAGGTGAACCACAAAAGTCACAAAATAAATCTGTGGGTAATCCTCTGGTAACTTGGAACAAATGCAGTCAGTCTTAACTTGGAGGCAGCTTGTAAAGTATTTATACAGCACTCAAACAGTAATAAAGTGGAAACACAAGAAAAAAAAAATCCCAACCCAATTTAGAAAAATTGAGTAGACTTAATGAATAAAATGACACCAAAATGAAATAAATCCCATAAGTAGAACAGGAGTTATATGTTTATGAATTTTAAAGTAAAAATAGCACCAAAAAGGCACAAAGCGCCAACACCAGGCATCTGGGCATGCTGAACCAGACACAGTCACAAGTTCAGACTGACCACAATGGAGCATGGGCCGGATACAGGACTACGTGCGGCCCGCTGGGTGGTGTACCTTTTGTCCTAGGTATGGGGACTGCATGGTGCTGCATGCAAAGTTCTGCGTTGATGTCAGGACTCAGTCCCAGACACTGGCATGTATCAGGGACTCTGGCAAGGACTGGTGGCAGGGAAGAGAAGATACTGGATACAGAGCTGCCCAAGATCACACAGCGAGTCAAAGGAGAAAGGGAATCCAAAGAGGAAGCTCTGTACAAGAGAATAAGAGAGTTAAGACTCAGAAAGGACAGGCACTCAAGAGGCAATTTAGCATTCAGAATAACTAACACCCAGGACAGATCTGCAAAACATATATATTGCAACATTAACAATAAAGGGAATGTGGGGTAAAGCACTCTGGCGCTCCACACGGTTAGACTGAAGCTCAGTAAGTTCCTCACCCACAATTGCTGTTACAGATACATATAGGATATACAAGGAAAAGGCAGGGTCTGTGGAGCTGATACCTGTGGTGATGTTATAAATGTAACTCAAAGACAATACTCGCAGTGAACAAGAAACACCACCTAGGTTGTCAGCTGTAACCACGGATCCTGGTGATCAGACAGGAACACACAGGGCAGTAACAGCAAAGGTGTAGAACTAAACACAAGCACAATGACCAGGAGCTAGCAAGGAGGAGTGCTTAACAGAAAAGGAAGGAAATCACAGGGCACGCTAGACAGAAAGCAAGTAACAAACATACAAGAAAACTAAAAGCAAGATACCGGGAATAGAAAGACAGCAAACTAGGAACTGGAACCAAGGAAATGTGAAGAAAAGCACGGACTGGAAAAGGATATACAGAAGGAGAGGCTACAAAGTTATACTAGAATAGTGCTGGTTAGGGAATCAAGGGAACAAAGTAGCACTGAAGGCAGTGCTGGTTCAGGAACAAGAATTTAGCTAAAGCTCAGGAGTCAGGGTAGCACTGCAGGCAGCGCTAGTTCAGGAACAATGAATTAGCTACAGCTCAGGAATCAAGGTAGCACTGAAGGCTGTGCTAGTTCAGGAACAAGGAGAAACTATAGCTCAGGAACAAGGAACGCTAAGGCTCAGGAGTCAAGGTAGCACTGCACGCAGTGCTAATTCAAGAACAAGGAAAACAGCTACAGCTCAGGAACAAGGAATAATGATAGCTCAGAAACTCTAGAAACAAGGATATCAAACGCTCAGGAAACAAGAGTCGGTCTCATCGGAGCAAAGCTACAGTGACCAACCCTGGACTGAAGGGAGCTGGGGCTTAAAAGAGCTCACAGCAATCATGTGTGTCAGGTGTGAGCAGGCTAGCAGGAGCCAGCCTCGGGTGAGCTGAATTTCTCCACCCATCCTTGGCCTGCAGGGGTGGAGATGGAGCAGTGAGCATGGGATTATAGGTAGTCTCCAGCATGAGCATACTGGCTTCCACAAAACATGCCATGGATTGGAAATGGATGTCAATTCCCAAATTGTGTCCAAATGGCTAGAAGTCAGGATGTGCATGCATGGGAGTGCCTGGAAGCTTATTAGAACACTGGAAAGTCACACTGTGTGGCATCCTGGTGCTGGGCACGAGAGTGCAGGGTGCGAACCGTGACAGTTGCGCTGTATTGGGTCTGTTGAAGTGTCAATCTGGAGCTGTACGGTGCTGCATGTGAAGCACTTGTCGTACTGAGTCGGATCTGGTAAAGCCACCACTCAGAAGCTGTGAGGTGCTGCAAGGCCCTGTGTCAGTTTGCAGCGAGCTGCCTTGGATCTAGTGAAACCTTCAGTTAAGCAGGGAGGAGTACACTCTGGCTCTAGCCAACGGTCCAGAACCTGAAGGACAGCACTTGGAGGGTCAGAAATCACTCCATAAAAGCCAGCATAGGAAGCCAGGTCTGGTCCAGTTTGGGAGGCCACTGGAAGCTACTTCTGTCCCTGTAGCTCAAACAGGAGGTCAGCCAACTGACCCTTGGAGTCACTTATAGGGATCCTGGGTTTAAGGCAAGCAGGTCCAGTCTTCCTTCTTCAGACAGCAGTGCAGTCCTTCTTCTGAATCTTTCACAGTTCCAGGAGTGATCGGATGAGAGGTTCTGAGACTGCCACGTTTATATCCAGTGCCAGCCTGTGTATCTGTGGGGGGTCACTCTCTTTGTCTTCCCTTAAAACTGGTTCTGCTCAGTTCTTCCCCTTTCCCTAGGTCTGGCTCCAAGTTGCCTAGGAGAACAAACATCAGGCAGGTTAAATTTGCTAGTGACAGGACAGGTGACTCAGAAGTCAGGAAGTGGGTGGACAAAGCCCTCAGGCTACCCTTTGGAGATCAGGTAGAGCCGAGTACAACCTCCCCCAAACCCAAGACCTTTTTGATCTCTATTTAGAAGTAATATACATCGCACCATAGGAGAGCCATTAACAGTCATGTGACACTGGCACTGGCAGAAAGATACATTTGTTTTCGCAGAAAAATGCCGACTTTCTAAAAGTGTTACAGCAAACAAATGATGGACGGAATGCTGACAATGTAAACATTCTCCCCCAGTCAAAAGATCTGGGTTAAATCCATCGTTCTTTTGCCCACTACGCCACCCCAGTTTGGACCCAGCCATATGTAAATCAGTCTCTGGGTCCAAACTGGGGTGGCGTAGTGGGCAAAAGAACGATGGATTTAACCCAGATCTTTGACTGGGGACAATGTTTGCATTGTCAGCATACCGTCCATCATTTGTTTGCTGTAACACTTTTCGCCCTAAGTGGGATGGGTATGCCCAGACGTGGGTCCCTTACTCACTGTGCCACTGGATTCAAGCTAGCCTGGCTGAAGAAGGGTGACATACCCTGAAACCGGTCCCAGGATGCTTGTTTCCGGTCCAGGGAGGACCTGGCCTGGCAGTTCGGTCTGGACTGTTCCCATGGGGCACAGGGTCAAGACTGATTTGCATATGGCTGGGTCCAAACTGGGGTGGCGTAGTGGGCAAAAGAACGATGGATTTAACCCAGATCTTTTGACTGGGGGAGAATGTTTGCATTGTCAGCATTCCGTCCATCATTTGTTTGCTGTAACGACTTTCTAAAAGTGGCATTTTCAGAATAGTTACTTAAAATCTGACTTCGCCATTAAAGATGATTTTAAATTGCATTTCAAATGAGTGGAGGATGCATTTCTCTATCTGCTCCCGAACTAAAGTTATCACTTATTAAGTGTAATAAGGTAACCCAGTGTTAGTGTATGACAGAATTAGCCTTACTACAATGAAAAACGACTTTACAGGTTTTTCACTGTCAGGACATGTAAAAGTTAAGTATACATGTCCTACTTTTTAAATACCATGCACCCTCCCTTATGAGCTGTTAGGGCCTACCTTAGCGGTGACTTATAAGTATTAAATAGTAAGGTGTAGGCCTGGCAAAAGATTTATTTTGCCAGGTTGAAATGAAAGAAAATACCACTTGCCTGCAAGCTGGCCGTCCACCGCCTCTCGGTCCTCTGTGTCGCTCCAGGAGCAGGAAGGAAGCAGGAACTAGGAAGCACCCAGGCTCCCAGACTCCCCAGACCAATCACAACTCTGCCTCACAGCGGCCTTGTGATTGGTCTGAGCACCGTGGTGCGGCACTCAGAGAGGGACTGGGGGCCTGGGCATGTTCTCCATCCAGGCTGTAATACAGCCTGGGTGGAGAACATCCAAAGTGCACATGACTGTTTGGCCAGCCCAAGAGGGCCGGCAACCATTCATGCTCACTTAAGAGAGTACCACCACTGTTGTGATGTCCAGCCCCGCCCCTAACCAGCTGGGCCAGAGACAGAAAAATAAAATGATAATAACGTTTGTTATCATTTTATTTTTCCTTTTTCAACTGCTCACAGAGCAGTGGGGCGACGCTCCTCTGCCTTAACGGAGGAGCCGGAGGAGCCGCCACTGCATATGGCCCCTCAGAAGAACAGAATAATTCAACCTACATGAAACACATCCACAATGTTTTCCCTGATCCCCTTTTTCAGCGAGATGATAGTCCCCTTTTTATTACATCTTATTTCTGCGAGTGCTTTGGGACAGATTACAGCCAGGTAATAATTATCTGGAAGACTGCTGCGAGGCGACATCAAGTCTGAGTAACTCTTTTCCACAGAGTGTCTCATGTGGGAAATGGCATTTACAACACGGGCAGAGCCACACGTGCCGTTTCCCCGCAAGCGCAACCACGCTTGCCTTAACCACGCATATGCCTTAACCACGCATATGTGTGGTTAAGGCAGGACTCGGTCTATATACGCATATGGGCGGACACAGGAAGAGGAAGGATTGGGAGAGGACGCATACTGGTAAGAGGGGCTAGGGCCAGGTTTTGGGGGGTGTAGGGGTAGTTTTAGGGGTGGGGTAGTTTTTAGGGCTCAGGGGGGTCGGGGTTATTTATAAGGCAGGGGCAGGGTTTTAGGGCTCACTGCGGGGGGTAGGGGTAGTTTTAGGTTTTAGGGATGGGGTAGTTTTTAGAGCTCAGAAGGGGTCAGATTGTTTATAGGGCATGGGCCAGGATTTAAGGGCTCAGGGTGGGGGGTTTGGGGTAGTTTTAGATTTTAGGGGGGGGGGTCATTTTTATGGCTCGGGTGGGGAGAGTCAGGTTGTTTATAGGGCATGGGCCAGGGTTTTAGGGCTCAGGGCTGGGGTGTGATCTTTACTACACATCCCTTTACCAATCATGCCTTTACCACGAAATTGCATGGTAAAGGCATGCGTGGTAAAGGAATGTGTTGGACAGATGCATTTGTTGTTGGGCTGCGCTGTATGGGCACGCGTGTTTTAACCATGCGTGCCTCTGTCATTCAAGTGTCTCATGCACAATGCCATTACTGGCGTTGGGCTTGAAGTGGGAAGAGAACAAGGGACAGAAAATGGCCTGTCACTGAATGGCCTCATGATAAACCATACCGTGACTGGCCATGTTTTTGTAACCTGAGCCTCCCACCCCTCGCTGCCTAATGTGCAAGCCTGGGACTACCCGCATCCCCTGAGCCAATCCAGACACTGCTCTCCTGCTGTTTGTTAGCAAACAGCATGATATCATCCCCAGAATTGGCTGGGGCAGGCAATCCCAGTGCTCTTTAGGACACCCAGGGGCTACGGCTGTTATCCACAGCACAAAAATTGCACAGTTAGGGAGAGGCCTCAAGTGCTGGTCAGAGAAACGCACCCTTCTAACCTGACATGCGTGCTTTACTTCAAAACTGAGTGACCCAAATGAGCCTGTTTGCTGTCAATTAAGCTCCACTCCTGCACAGGAAGTTAAGGCAGCTGGCCAGATAGTGTTAGCATTAAACAGGCATAAGACAGAAAGGAAAACAGGATTTGTTCAATGAAAGTTATCCGGGAAGACTACATATAGCCTATAGTTCTGTCTGGGGGACTCCTTGAGGGACAGAATACACACAGATTACATCCATCATGCACACTCAAATAAATAAAAATACGAAATGAAAATAAACATGTGACTAGCTGTAACAGGAGATCTACACAGGAACCTAAGCAGACACTGACAGGAACGACTCTAAACACTCAAGTGTTACAATAGATGGTAACAGAGAATCCACAAAACACCACAAAAAGAAGTAAACAAGAACTCTAACTAGACGGGAAGAAGCGAATTTTCACTAAAAGACTGTGTAACACTAAAGTTAAGCTAGGGTGAAAACAAAAGAGACTAGGGAAGGGAATGAACAAGGGAGATTAATAGGTAACTGGAGAACTACAGAGCATGCCCGTGCTCACTGCTCACAACTAATGTTAACTGGAATCTAATGACTCAGCTGAACATAAAAAGGAAAGTACATAGCACGAGCAGGATGGCCTGACATCTGAAATGTGTAGTTACAAGAATAGGACTGCATCTGCGAGCAATGGAGATGCACCAGGCCAAAACAAGAAAACCTGTAGGCTCAGATTTACTATGATAATTCGTCGGGGTTGTCACTTTCGTTTCACGGCCCAGATGGAAAATCCTTTTGGCATTTATTAAGCAATACAAAGCCACTTTGGCTAAGCATGGTTTAGTAAAAACAAAGTAAAGCATGGCAGCGCACAATGCTTGTAAAGACTTGTAAACTTGAGATTGCCCCAAAATGGTGAACCTACCCGACAGAGGCGGGCATTCTGCAGCCTACATGGAATGAGGAATATGCCTCTAAGGATTGTTTTTGTGCATGAAGGTATTGCTTCCTGCACAAAACAATCCTGCCCATAATGCAGGCAACCTTGCACCACAGAGCAAGGGTGCCTGCGTTGGCGAGGCGGCCTCAAGTGCACCAGCGCAAATAGAGAGCTGAGGAGGACAATATCTTAATACCGTTAATAAATATGCCCCCGTACAAAAGCTACTTTCATTAAACGTTGGGATAGCACCAACAGCCAGGATAGGTATTAATGTTAACGTGGGGTCACAAAGGTCTAGAAGAGCATATGCTCTCTTAGAGATGCTTCTGTAAGGAATCATGCACATATGCCACAAGCAAATTAATAACCTACTGGAAGATTGATCAGTAAGGACAAGTGAAACTGCAAGTGATCAGCACTCATCTTTATTCACAGTGATCTGACTCTGAAGAACATGATCAGAACATACTGGCTCAGGAAATGCAAATTCTTAACAAGTAAATTAAGTGCACCAGTGCTGTCAGCATATATGCAAAAGTTGGCAACACCAGCCTCTCTAGTAGACCTGAGCAGTGCATTGTGGGAGAGTAACTACTAGCGTCAGCATATTCAGCATCAGTTATAGTTTTTGTTTCTACATCTTCTAGGGGATCAGTGCATATTGAAAGTTTTAGCGCTTTGCCTTGTCAATGTCAAATAACATCGATACAGGTAAGGGCTTCGAAGATGCACATCTATATGTTACAGTCCTGAAACGCCAAACCCTAGCAAACATTAGTCATAACAATATTCGGAGGTTTGAGCATCACATCTAATGGGGTTTGGAGAATTCATATTCAAGGGCAAATTAGAAAATTTAAAGTTGTGTACCAGGCCATCTCACATGGAATAGTGTAGGTCCGAGTACACAGATGTACGTGCATGTGTACCAATGGCCAAACCTTTTACAGGGAATACTACATCTTTAAGAAGACTTTTCGAATTCTCATAATAGGTTAAGGTAGCCCCCACAACGTGGAAATCCGAAAGAAACTGATGTCACCGTACTATAAAAACAAATCCTCAAACAATTCACCTCTCACCTGAAGCACAGCTGTAATTCTCTGGTCTTACTGGCACATGCATCAAGCTAGGATTTTGCGAGTCCTTAATAGCGAATATTAAGTATTCGCAATTAAGGATTCGCAAAATCCTATGCATGTAGGAATCGCTATAATAATAGCGATTCCTTCACATTCCTTATTTGCGACTCGCGAATTGCGACTCGCAAATAAGGAATGGCTTCCCATCCATTCCTATGGGCCTACAGGCCCATAGGAATGAATGGGAAATTGCGAGCGCTATTTGCGAGTACCAATAGGTACTCGCAAATTGCGCATGCAATTTCAAGGGTTCAGGGGTGTCAAAAGGACACCCTGTTGCACCCCTGAAATTGATCCATGCACATATAGTTATGCACACACATGTCCCAAGGACATGTGTGTGTGTAACCTTCAACTTTGAAAAATGCACTTTAGTGCATTTCTCAAAGTTTTTGCAATTTACCATGAAGGTCAACTTCATGGTAAATTGCGCCCCCTAGTAGCGAAATCGCTAATTTTTTTACTTTGTTGTATTGCATTTAAGGAATCTCAATTTGCGATTCCTTAAATGCAATCGCAATTTAAGTAATCACAATTTTGCGATTCCTTAAATTGCGATTTTTGCATTTGGGATGATGCATCCCAAATGCAAAAATACAGGTCGCAAAGGGGCAGATTCTGCGAATCTGCCCGTTTGCGACCCGATTTTCGGATGATGCATGGGGCCCTTAATCTTTACAGCCTCAGCCTTACAAGTGTTGAGGTGAAAGTGGCTGGGAGTATACAGCACAACACTCATTTCCCAAGCCTGAAGGGCATACATGTCTATGTATTTTCAGTGTATATTTAGGGTGGACAACCTCTCAGCAAAAAAAAGTGTCCAAAGTAATTACCAGTGGACAGATTAGTTCAAGCGTTCCATCCATCCCTTCCTATTTATATCATGGATCATTATTTTATTTTTTTAAACAAGGAAACTGTAGGCAAAGTCCTCTCGTTCAATACCACAACTTTTGTTAAATATTTGGTAAATCATTCCATAAAATAAATTGACTGAGATCAATAGTTCAAAATGAAGAAAGACACTGATGTGACAGTGCCCACTGGAACCTGTCAACATGAGCATTCCTTGGAAATAAAAAGAAGCAACCAATCACGACGCAGAACCTTATCGGAGCCTATTTTCAAAGGTCTCACAGCGACAGCGTAAATCCAAGTGTAGTTTGCAGTAGGAGGAAGTGGGTGCCACCAAGGAACACGCACAACTGGTCAGGACCCAAATACGGCTACTGGCACATCCCTAGTCGGTGGTTTCACCCACAGACCACTTGGTATGAAATAAGTGTTCACAAAGTGGATAGGTTTTGTGCCTTCAAAAAGATCACTTCAATCTCAGGGTTGAACCGCGTGTTAGACCGCATTAATATTTGCATTGCATCCCGTCGAGGGATGCGGGTTTTGCCCTGGGACCTGTTCTTTCGACGATTAGCCTGAACCATTTACTATGACCATTTTGCCTTGAAAAAGCCTTGGCTAGCAGGCCACTGGGCTAAACACTTGTCGGCTGTTTGTGTTCTTAATTGCATTCTAAGAAAATCATAAATAAAAAGGACAAGATTACAACAACCGTTGACTCACTTCGTGTACACTATAACTACAGACCATGTCACCTCAAGTCTCTGTGACACCAACCTAAATTTTGGGATTTCTCCAACCCTGAGATTGAATGATCTTTTTGAAGGCACAAAACCTATCCACTTTGTGAACACTTAAATCCAAGTGTACATGCATCTTGATACATTTTCAATTACTGGTGGTTACCCATATGCACTCACTCTAGTATCTGTCCAAGTAGCTAATAAATGATGATAATGTATTCATAAAGACATTTCACAATTTAAATTTCTGTAATACAGAACATGGGGAGAATCTAGCATGTGGAATGGCGAGGATTACGGACATATGTCCATTTAAAATGTATGACAAAACATTGCAGCTGTTATTATGTTGTCAGTATAAGATGCACTTTGTGATGACCTCATTTTGTGTTCCTGTGCACAGGCTCAGTTCTCCCACATTGGCGCCTCTCTTCATGCAAGAACGCCCTACATCTACAGAGTCCCGCAGGAGGCAAAACTGGTCTTTCTCTCAATAAACATCCTGTACGGACTCCTTCCGCAGTGCCTGGCGTACAGATGTGTCCACAGGCCCGAGTTTTTCATCAAAGCAAAGGAAAATGCCAAAGCAGAGTAAACTGGAAGCAGCCTGTCTTTACTCCTCTTAATAATGTAAGAATAACATATGTTTAACATAAATACCGTAGCATAAAGTGTAGATGAAATCTATAACTCTACAAATACATATGAATGTGATACAGAGCTCTCTATTGGACATTCAGCAGACGTGCCATATACATACTTAAAACGGAGGTGGCTAAATTGATACTTGAAAATGGAATATCCCTAAGATATACGTTCTAGTGTCTACATCGTATTTCGCCATGTTATTGGTGATCTCAAATGCTGCCTGTAATAGTGATCTGTTCAGTCGTTACGCAGAAAACCACACTGTACTTTTAAAATTGCATATATTTGTAATTTCTAAACCTAAAGTATATTGTTCAATTTTGTCATTGCTCAATGCTTGATTCCTCAAACACACAATAATAAAACATGTCCTACTGTGGAAAAGAATGCCCAAAGCCCTAGTACCAGTTCCCCCCACCAAATCTTTTACTTTAACCCCAAAACAGTGGAAAATGCTTTATAGGCACTTTGGGATGAAGTTCTGCATAATCAATACAATTTGGGGGCAAAACACTACAAGTAACAGGATTATCCATCTTCTCTTTCTACAGAGGTTTTGGGTATGTTGCAGTTAAATAAGTACCTGCTAATCAGGAGTGGCCAACCCAGGTTGCCCTTTTTGGTACCCAGTGATCCCTACAAGTCAATCAAGTGAGCAGATTTCCAAGCATGGGTTGGGAAGTTCTCTTAGCAGAAAATTGTAAAATATTGAGGCCAGAATTGTGCGATCTCATCCACATTTGTCAGCAAATTATCAGAAAGTCATTGGTTTTATTTAGAATTTTTGAGGTAATAGTTTCTAGAGTGCTGCTTTGTCAGACCTTGGATGTGCTCTGGGGTTAGAACCCAGAGAATAATGTGAGTTCAGACATTACGTGTTGGGTTTGCAAATTGCCACGTGAGAAGCTGCTCGACAGAAATAATCTAAATCCACTGTTAGACCAGACTAAACCACCTCAAGGACAGATCATTGGCTCATTCACAGTAGAAAGCTTTGCAAGGAACTGTCCACGTGTAAAACGATGCTTTGTAACAGTCTTTCCTAGCATAATTCTAGCAGAAAGTGATTGCATCTGATACCGCCTTGGCATTATGGTCTTATTCATAATCAGGCCCTCTGTGGGTACAGCGTTTACCACGTGATTATGAATCTTGCCACATAATTATCATAATTTTGCAGATTTTACAAAAACATGTTTTTAGCAGAACATGATACATAATGTACCTTGGGCGGCTAGACGAGCAGGTCTCTAAGTTCAGTAGATCTCGTTGGGGTGGCCGCTCTTTCTCACATCTGGCCCCCAAACTTTGGAACACACTTCCCCTTGAACTGCGTCAGCTACTCAACCAACAAACTTTCTTTCCATAAGGCCTTGAAGACCTGGCTTTTCGCTAGGTAGTCTAGGTGAACTGTAGACTGTTCTAGCGCTGGGAGGCCTTCGTGTAACCACACACTCTATACGTTTTACAACAAAAAAATAAAGAGTCAAACTTCGTCTTTTTCTTTGCATGTTTTTTCAATAAGCCTATATATATGAGCTACCCTTCCCAAGATGGTGTATTGTCTAGAGTGCGTCAATTGCGAGATGAAGATGTGTTGCATTTGCTCCCTATCATTTGTTGCGTTCATTGCCCACATGTTCTCTATTTTTGTTCCAGGGTCTTTGACTCTTGTAGACGGATTTCATTTGGATTCTACTCCTGCATTCTTTTGCTGAGATCTTCTTGTTTCCTAATATCAGGGGGAGGTTGGTTTCTGGCTTATCTTCTGCAACATAAATCTCCACCTTCAATCTAGTATTATCAGATTGTCAAAGATTTTACTTTTATGTTTTTTTCCTTCTAACTTTTAAGCAGACACCTTTCATGTGTGTTTACGGTGACACGCTGGATACTGGGAGGAGTCACCCTTTCCTTGGGCAATTTAGAAGGGAAAAAAAATCTGTCACTGCATCCGGTCCTTATCCTCGAGATACAGTGGATGTCACATGGTAAGAACCCTAGAAGGAGGATGGCAGTTGTCACAATAGCTTTGGTGCTTACAGATAATGTAGGAGAAGCCAGAGAAACCTTTACCCCTGAGGAGTGCATGAAGATGAAGTTGCAAAGGGCAACTAGATGTAGAAATACTGACATGGCCTGAGATGTGTCCTGTGTCTGAACCACTGGGTCTTTATGAGGAACTAGAAGGCAGAGCATGGTGTTTCCTAGCAGTTCCGTGTTTGCCAATGTGCTCTGTTAGGTCGTCTAAGAGCAGTAAGAAGTATTTCCAAGATCTGCTAATGTTTCCCTAACAGAATTTTGTCTTGGAACTGGAGAATTCAGAGTATACTTACCATTTGGTAGGGTTTGTACATATCCTTTTGAGAATTTCCGAAATTAACATGAGTCTCTCACTATAAGATAACAATGAGGCAAAAACGTGCTAACTACGCTTCATATAGTGGGAATTCAGTTGTGAGTTATTATGCAATATCGGCTAATGGAATAGTGCTAGGAGAGCCATAAGCAGACCAATCTCTTAGGGACTGTGAGGTAACTGTGAACTAACTATGCTATATATACTGGGAACTGAGTTGTGACTATGAGGTGAACTAAGTTGTGAATCTTTCAAGTATGACGAGTATATTGTATTTTGGAATTTCTCAATATTACTCCAGTAAAGGAAGAGTGGTCAGTGGAGCATAAGATGATTGCATTCTAGCAAAGGTACGTTCCAAGAAAGTATAGACAAGGTATATAGAGCTCTGAATACCATAAATTCCCATCAACCTTCCCTTGCCAAATGATGGTTTGACATTTATCTATTTTGTGACAGGTGAAAGAATAGCTATCATTGAGATATACAGCCGAGAATCAAATGACAGTGATAGAGTTTGGTCAGTATCTTTTGTATAATGATATTCAGCTGTTTATACCTCATCTAATGTTCTTTGTTTTACTTATACATGTTGTGAGCAAACTTGTTAACTGAGAGTATACACCCATTGTCTTCTTGTCTCTTTTCCCTTCCCCTTTCTCCCCAAGATTCTTGCTTAAGAAAACATTAAGGAATTTTGTGCATTGGGTCTGGGTGGATGAGGTATTACTCTTCATCTATTAGCCTGATATACCTTCAGAACTGAACAGATCCCTGACAAATACTTTGGTTTTAATTTTGGTTTTGCTTAATTATTTTTTTATTATCACAAGGCTTGCCTTGCTTTCTATTTCTTGTTTTGGGGCCATTTTGCTCGTCCTAAATGCTAATTTAGTAATTGTTCATGGAGATTTTCACTTCTGAATTGATGATTTGTCTGCTTCTGTGGCTACCAACGTTGTTGAACATCTTGAATATTTTGTCTAAAAAAGGTCTGTGGTAGATCTAACACATTTGGTACAACATATGGTGAACTTGCTATTTGCACTATTAGGCCTCACTGATCCCTGATTGCTGCTCCCTTGATGTGTATAAAGAGTAGTGGTCCCAGTATAAATACATCAAAACAGTGTAGCAAAATGAAATTAACAATCATAAATCAAAATAAAGAGAATAAAGGAATGCTCAAGTGTTATTTAATCACACTGAACAAAAAGAACATATTTCACAAAACACATTGAAAACATCATAGTTGTGCCCACAAAACGAAAGGGAAAGGGAAAAGGTAGTGACATGAGTGAGGTAGTGAGGTTAGTGACAAACATTACTCATGAATATAACCATCAAATTGTTGGGCATGCTATTCATTGCCACAAACTCTTAGCATCAAGACAAAAAATTATTTTAGAAACATGAAATATGTAGCCATGTAACAGATCAAATCACAGTGTAAGCATACACTGTTGACGGTACTGGCATCAGTAGTGTGTCGACGTTTCGACCCCTGCTAATGTGTAGGTATTCTTGTCGACCTTACAATCGGGGTCTTCCTCAGGACAAGTGGTAGGTGAAAGGGTGGCTAAAAAGGGGCACCTAAAAGTATAAAGGCAAACAGTCAGGTCCGGAGCTTAAAAAGGACGAGACAACAAAGAGGTAGAAATAATACTCAACATAAATACCATGTCTGATTTAAAGAAGGGTCCTCAGAGGCGCACGATGTGTCGTCGAGTACAGAGAGGGCTAAATGGCTCCGAGAATATGAAGGATGAGAGAGAAATGGACACCTATATAAATAAGGCGTCTGTCAGTAAATACTCGTATAAATCAAGGGAAAACGACTCTATTGAATAGAAAAGACTTACTCAAGAATGAGGGTTGGTCTACCAAAGTTATTAACTTATCTGTTGAATCACGGTAGTACCGTCAAAATGATAGTGGAAGTCATCCACAATCCTACAATCAATTTAGGAATTACTCTGAAATAAATAGGAAAAAGTATACCAATCAATTAATAACCTCAATGGTGGAAATCAAAGGAGTCAAAACCATAGTTTTAGATAAGTGCCATGTACAGCGTGGTTATGAAAAACCTCCCAAGCGCCTAATTTAAAAAGAGAACGATTTCAAAACACAAGAAACACGCCAAGAAAAAACCAAACAAAACACTTAGTTAAAAAGTGTTCGTGGTACAGTTCTAAAAATAAAACCCATCGTGCCTCTCCAAATATTGAGTGCACCTTAATGACACTAGATGGCATCGGTGTCTAAAAATGAAGAACCAAAGTTACTTAATGCGCGTATGAAAATACATAATCAAAATTCCCAAAAATGTTGCCTCTCACTAAGCTTCGTGCACACGTATGAAATTTAAAAGGAAACGAAAGCAAGATTTAAGTCTCCAAAATACATGCGTTTAAAGAATAATGCACAAAGACAGTCACGCTTGTATGATAGCGTTAACTACTGAAGAGGGGAAAAGATCGCATGGCCTCAAGGAGCAACTACAGAGCGGCCGTCAGAGAGAAGAACTCACCCTCGTGTGTTAGGCTTGATTCCCCTGAATGGAAAGGTCGCGCCGCCAAGACAGACGGCAGGAATAAATAGAGGCGTAACTGACGTGCAATGAGCGCCAGCGTGACGCTAGATAGTATGCAGGCGCTAAATGCTTGTATTAGACTGGGGCTGGGCAGGGAAGAGAGACTATGAAGTATGTGAATAGTAAAAGAAAGCAATCAACATCAGTATTTTAAACAAAACCCCAGCCTGAATGACAACATAACATTATGAAGGGGTAAAAATACACACAAAATGAGAAAAAGGTTGGCCTAGATTTTAAACGTTATATAGCCCAATATTCATCAAGAAAAATGATGTACAAAGCGCTCAACCTAAACAACAATTAGACAATTCAATATATGGAATATGCAAATATATCGTAATAGTGGGACTGGTAAAGGTGCTTAAAATAATGGTTAGCAACATCTATTATACAGTCATGGACAATTAAATTATAAAAATGGCAGATGAAAATAGCCAACATTATATTTATATATTGACCCACGTAGATTTCATAGTAATGTGGTTGTTAGAAAGATAACATAATTAATCACACAAACAGAACAAAATTGCATTCGGAAAGTACCGGAAGCTCCCTGATGTGTATCTGCTAGCAAAAATCAAGGTCTATACCTCAAACCTATCGCTATACACAGCTAAAAAGGTTGGAATACCTAGATTGCAGATTAGCATCATGTATTAAGACATGCCAATTGAGCATTACTGGGATCAAGTTCATTCAGCCCATTGACAATAGTGTCCAGACGTACCATCCATTTCAATTCTCGGATGTTCAGGATAGAGGAAATATTGCCCCCTCTGGGTCCTAATTCAGCTTTCTCTATCACTAACCACTGCATTTGATCGGGGTCGTGACTCTTAAATGTGAAGTGTTCAACTAGGGGTGCCCCTATAACCGAACACCGAATCCTGCTTTGATGTTGCAAAATTCTTGCCTTAATCTTTTGTTGTGTCTGCCCTACGTAGAGTAACCCACACGGGCAAATGATGCCATAAATGACATTCATAGTGTTACAGTTGGTAAAAGAATGTAAAGCAATCATGTGTTGTTTATAAACAAAGTTCTTGGTGACAATTGTAGTTTGACAAGCTTTGCATTGTCCACATTTATAGTGCCCTTTGACCGGTGGTAGATTCCAGAGTGATTGAATTGTTGGTTTCAGTGACATGTTCCAAGAAAGAGTGGACCACATGATCTTTAACACTCATTCCTTTTTTAAAAGAGTGCAGGGGCAATTGCGGTTGGTCAATATCGTCTGACACTAAATTCCAATGTTTGTTAATGACCTTTTTATGGCATTACTTCTTGTGCAAAAGGTTGTAACACAAATCATTCGCTTTAAAGATATGTCATTCTTCAGCCTGGGGGTTAGCAAGGTTTCCCGTGGGTTAAACCAGGCCCTTTTCTGAGCTCTCTTCACTAATCTCCTTGGATATCCCCTCGTCATCAGGCGAGCACAAAGTGCTTCCGATTCCAACATGTAATCAGACCTCTTGGAACAATTCCTACGAAGCCGTAGAAATTGGCCCACTGGGAGATTATCTCGCAGGCCCCGTGGGTGATGGCTATTGTATCGTAACAGGGAGTTGCGTTCCGCCGGTTTCCGATACAATGTAGTGTATAGCTTGTCGTCTTCACAGCAAATTTTCAAGTCAAGGAAAGCTATCTCTTTATTATCAGATTGAATGGTGAATTTTATATCCTGGTCACGTTCATTTAGCCAATCATGAAAATGGCCAAGCTCAATTATGTCTCCATTCCAGATAATCAGTATATCGTCAATATACCGTTTCCACAACTTTAACCGATGGTAGAAGGGATTGTTGTTGAATATGAATATTCTCTCAAAGTTATCCATATAAATGATAGCTAAATCTGGGGCAAAAGCTGCTCCCATGGCTACACCCTTCGTCTGTACATAATAACATCCTTGAAAGATGAAATAGTTTTTCTTCATCGCTAAGGTCAACAAGGCAATGATAAATTCCGTGGGGACTGCCATAGGTGCAGGTCGTTGGTCCAAGGCCACCCTCATGACTTGTAAAGCTGGTTCTTGTGGGATACTTGTATATAAAGATACAATATCGCATGTCACAAGTAGTTCTTCGTTAGAGTTAAAAGGTCGTTGGTCTATCAAAGTGATTGTCTGCATGGTG
Organism: Calotriton arnoldi; assembly: GCA_963921515.1. Taxonomy (NCBI): domain Eukaryota; kingdom Metazoa; phylum Chordata; class Amphibia; order Caudata; family Salamandridae; genus Calotriton; species Calotriton arnoldi. The sequence goes on along the minus strand of CAWUFW010012372.1, from coordinate 390,528 downwards.
TCTCTTAAATATGCTCCGGTGTTTTCTGCAATTGGTTTCAAAAAGAAATCGATGTATTTACATAGAGGTTCAAGCAATGAACCGCATCCAGAGACAATAGGGCGACCTGGTGGATTTAGCATATCCTTGTGTATTTTGGGTAAAGTGTAGATGGTGGGCAGCCGTGGATGTTTTTGATTAAGGTAATCAAACTCAAGTTTACTCAAGAAACCCAGTTCCTGGGCTTCAGACGTAATCATCAGGATTTCCTCCGCCAATTGCTTTGTGGGGTCCGACGCCAGTGGAGAGTAACTGATGCCATCTTGGAGTTGTCTCATAATCTCCCTCTTATAAGCTGTAGTATCCTGCACCACAATCGCCCGCCCTTATCCGCTGATTTGATAACAATATCCTTATTGTTTTTCAGATTAAGAAGGGCAACTTTTTCCAATTTGTTGGTGTTAGAAATAGTATATTTATACGTAGAAAGTAATTTCGTGACATCCTTTAATACCATACTTTCATATGCTAGAATCCTGTTGGTCATTGCATTGGCAGGTGGGACAAAGGTGGAAGGGACCCTTAGTCCAGTCAATGATTGCGAGGGAGATATTACAGAATCTTTGAAGAAATACCTAAGACGAATCTTCCGAAAGAAACTATGTAATTCAGTCTTGATATTAAAGGAATTCGGATAAGCAGTGGGCACAAAAGACAAACCCTTGGAAAGTATTCTCTGTTCATCTTCCTTCAGGAAATAAGACGAAATGTTAACCACTGGATTACCGTTACTTTCAACCATCGATAAATCTTGTGTGATATCGGTTAGGCTCCCTGGCTCTCCAGATGGAAATTCTACCACTGGGTCGTTATAGGCTCCATATGTATTCATATTCAACAACAATCCCTTCTACCATCGGTTAAAGTTGTGGAAACGGTATATTGACGATATACTGATTATCTGGAATGGAGACATAATTGAGCTTGGCCATTTTCATGATTGGCTAAATGAACGTGACCAGGATATAAAATTCACCATTCAATCTGATAATAAAGAGATAGCTTTCCTTGACTTGAAAATTTGCTGTGAAGACGACAAGCTATACACTACATTGTATCGGAAACCGGCGGAACGCAACTCCCTGTTACGATACAATAGCCATCACCCACGGGGCCTGCGAGATAATCTCCCAGTGGGCCAATTTCTACGGCTTCGTAGGAATTGTTCCAAGAGGTCTGATTACATGTTGGAATCGGAAGCACTTTGTGCTCGCCTGATGACGAGGGGATATCCAAGGAGATTAGTGAAGAGAGCTCAGAAAAGGGCCTGGTTTAACCCACGGGAAACCTTGCTAACCCCCAGGCTGAAGAATGACATATCTTTAAAGCGAATGATTTGTGTTACAACCTTTTGCACAAGAAGTAATGCCATAAAAAAGGTCATTAACAAACATTGGAATTTAGTGTCAGACGATATTGACCAACCGCAATTGCCCCTGCACTCTTTTAAAAAAGGAATGAGTGTTAAAGATCATGTGGTCCACTCTTTCTTGGAACATGTCACGAAACCAACAATTCAATCACTCTGGAATCTACCACCGGTCAAAGGGCACTATAAATGTGGACAATGCAAAGCTTGTCAAACTACAATTGTCACCAAGAACTTTGTTTATAAACAACACATGATTGCTTTACATTCTTTTACCAACTGTAACACTATGAATGTCATTTATGGCATCATTTGCCCGTGTGGGTTACTCTACGTAGGGCAGACACAACAAAAGATTAAGGCAAGAATTTTGCAACATCAAAGCAGGATTCGGTGTTCGGTTATAGGGGCACCCCTAGTTGAACACTTCACATTTAAGAGTCACGACCCCGATCAAATGCAGTGGTTAGTGATAGAGAAAGCTGAATTAGGACCCAGAGGGGCAATATTTCCTCTATCCTGAACATCCGAGAATTGAAATGGATGGTACGTCTGGACACTATTGTCAATGGGCTGAATGAACTTGATCCCAGTAATGCTCAATTGGCATGTCTTAATACATGATGCTAATCTGCAATCTAGGTATTCCAACCTTTTAGCTGTGTATAGCGATAGGTTTGAGGTATAGACCTTGATTTTTGCTAGCAGATACACATCAGGGAGCTTCCGGTACTTTCCGAATGCAATTTTGTTCTGTTTGTGTGATTAATTATGTTATCTTTCTAACAACCACATTACTATGAAATCTACGTGGGTCAATATATAAATATAATGTTGGCTATTTTCATCTGCCATTTTTATAATTTAATTGTCCATGACTGTATAATAGATGTTGCTAACCATTATTTTAAGCACCTTTACCAGTCCCACTATTACGATATATTTGCATATTCCATATATTGAATTGTCTAATTGTTGTTTAGGTTGAGCGCTTTGTACATCATTTTTCTTGATGAATATTGGGCTATATAACGTTTAAAATCTAGGCCAACCTTTTTCTCATTTTGTGTGTATTTTTACCCCTTCATAATGTTATGTTGTCATTCAGGCTGGGGTTTTGTTTAAAATACTGATGTTGATTGCTTTCTTTTACTATTCACATACTTCATAGTCTCTCTTCCCTGCCCAGCCCCAGTCTAATACAAGCATTTAGCGCCTGCATACTATCTAGCGTCACGCTGGCGCTCATTGCACGTCAGTTACGCCTCTATTTATTCCTGCCGTCTGTCTTGGCGGCGCGACCTTTCCATTCAGGGGAATCAAGCCTAACACACGAGGGTGAGTTCTTCTCTCTGACGGCCGCTCTGTAGTTGCTCCTTGAGGCCATGCGATCTTTTCCCCTCTTCAGTAGTTAACGCTATCATACAAGCGTGACTGTCTTTGTGCATTATTCTTTAAACGCATGTATTTTGGAGACTTAAATCTTGCTTTCGTTTCCTTTTAAATTTCATACGTGTGCACGAAGCTTAGTGAGAGGCAACATTTTTGGGAATTTTGATTATGTATTTTCATACGCGCATTAAGTAACTTTGGTTCTTCATTTTTAGACACCGATGCCATCTAGTGTCATTAAGGTGCACTCAATATTTGGAGAGGCACGATGGGTTTTATTTTTAGAACTGTACCACGAACACTTTTTAACTAAGTGTTTTGTTTGGTTTTTCTTGGCGTGTTTCTTGTGTTTTGAAATCGTTCTCTTTTTAAATTAGGCGCTTGGGAGGTTTTTCATAACCACGCTGTACATGGCACTTATCTAAAACTATGGTTTTGACTCCTTTGATTTCCACCATTGAGGTTATTAATTGATTGGTATACTTTTTCCTATTTATTTCAGAGTAATTCCTAAATTGATTGTAGGATTGTGGATGACTTCCACTATCATTTTGACGGTACTACCGTGATTCAACAGATAAGTTAATAACTTTGGTAGACCAACCCTCATTCTTGAGTAAGTCTTTTCTATTCAATAGAGTCGTTTTTTCCCTTGATTTATACGAGTATTTACTGACAGACGCCTTATTTATATAGGTGTCCATTTCTCTCTCATCCTTCATATTCTCGGAGCCATTTAGCCCTCTCTGTACTCGACGACACATCGTGCGCCTCTGAGGACCCTTCTTTAAATCAGACATGGTATTTATGTTGAGTATTATTTCTACCTCTTTGTTGTCTCGTCCTTTTAAGCTCCGGACCTGACTGTTTGCCTTTATACTTTTAGGTGCCCCTTTTAGCCACCCTTTCACCTACCACTTGTCCTGAGGAAGACCCCGATTGTAAGGTCGACAAGAATACCTACACATTAGCAGGGGTCGAAACGTCGACACACTACTGATGCCAGTACCGTCAACAGTGTATGCTTACACTGTGATTTGATCTGTTACATGGCTACATATTTCATGTTTCTAAAATAATTTTTTGTCTTGATGCTAAGAGTTTGTGGCAATGAATAGCATGCCCAACAATTTGATGGTTATATTCATGAGTAATGTTTGTCACTAACCTCACTACCTCACTCATGTCACTACCTTTTCCCTTTCCCTTTCGTTTTGTGGGCACAACTATGATGTTTTCAATGTGTTTTGTGAAATATGTTCTTTTTGTTCAGTGTGATTAAATAACACTTGAGCATTCCTTTATTCTCTTTATTTTGATTTATGATTGTTAATTTCATTTTGCTACACTGTTTTGATGTATTTATACTGGGACCACTACTCTTTATACAGTCCTACACCCAGGTCCCAGTGATTTTGGGTATACCCTTCATTCTAACGGCTCCCTTGATGTGGACTGTCCATGTAGGTCTACACTTCTTTATTAGCATTTTATCTACGACTCCTTTAAGTGGATCAGGTGTGAAAAAAATACATACCAGGATTTGCATCTAGGTTGACTCAGAAAGTCATTTTAGGCCTTTATTGACAGTGCTGCTATCGGTAGACATTTGATTTACCTAAAAATGGGCTTTAAGAAACACTACCAGGAGAGGAGCTTTGGCTCCACCCACATGTTGGTAGCTAGGAGTACATGTTTTGATTGGGCAGAAGTTGTGTGCTTCCACAAAAAAAATGTGTGCCCTCCACGCAACTTTGATAATTTTGTTTAGTTATCCAGCTGCCTGAACATGCCTGAGCATGCAGCAATATGACTGAGCTTGAACATTCAGGGGCACACACATGACATTGTGATGTTATTAAAGTATCTTAGATGACTAGATAATTTAGTGTTTTTGTTTTTCTCTGACAGCAGCATAGATTGGAGTAGTGTAGTCATTAACTTTCAACTTTTGAGTGCAATTTTGTGTTTGAGGGCCCGGGGCTACTCTAATCTACAAGGATTTTTATGTCTGGTATGACAGTATGATGTGATCAGCCAAAAAGAGCTTTCAGAGTCCTTCTCGGAGAGGGGCTTAAGCACCACCCATATGTTGGTTCCCTTGAATACATACAATTTGATTGGGACACATTTGTGTGCTTCCACTAAAAAGAGTGCTTGCATTGCACTTTTTGCCTTGTTGAAATTGGTTATGGTGACAAGCCAATGATCATGGATGTAGGTGTGGTTATTTATAATAAAAAGTTACGATAAAGGCAGTAGGCCTTACATATTGATTGTGAAAAGCATATGTTGAAGTCAACAGGCATTTCAGGGTAAATTATTACCCTGTATTATAGCCAACAGTTATGCATTTTGTTCGATGAAATTGCACACATTGCCTTTGTACGGAATAATTGTGGTGTTGATTACTACCTCTGACACACCTCAGGGGGAAAAGATTTGCACTATAATAATAAGAGGTTCGTTGGGTCAGCTCTGTTTGGTCATTGGTCTGTCTTTACACTCTGCTTTCATCCAGGACAACGAACTGCAGGGGTAATGGTTCAGTCCACATCAGTCATTGACTTTCTTGCCCTGTGAATGATGGCATTTTCTGATCAGGTGTGTCCTTCCATCTGAAAAGGACTGTTTGGCCAGTCCTTTCATTTTTAATTTTCTCCTTTTATATTTCCCCTTTCATTTCTTTGTTTCTCCTCTTTTTATTTTAATGTTTTTTAAGCGGTAATACAGATCTCCAGGCAGTGCTAACTTGTTGCTTGCTTGCCTTTCTTTTAATCTGTGGTGTGCCGCATCCCACATGGCCACTTTCTGTAAAAATTCTGGAATACTGTTGTCAATAGTGTATCATTATTTTACCACTCCAAGATTCCCAATACGTTGGTTCTAAATGTGGCAGCTATGCTTCAACTGTAAAACAATAATAGACTATTTACAATACCTTTGAAAGATGGGCACCCGCTGTTATGTCTAGCTTTTCATTGCAGGCATATGCCCATCATGTTTAGATGGCAGCATGTTATCTTTTTTCTACTTTCCATTTTTAAATTTATCTTGCAAATATTGTTGAGTTTGTGTGTGTGTGTTTTGTTGCGGCTGTGTCAGAGGGTGAATGCAAAAATGAGAGTGCATAAATGAATGGTTGCAAGAGTGTAAAGATGAGTGACAGAGTGCATATATAATAACTTGGGGCCTAAATCAATGACAGTAAAGGCACTTTCATTCATAAGCCAGACCTATTGGCATTGCTAATGCTTCTTTTTTTATTGCTTACATTCCATCCACTCACTGAATGGAGACTTTGTTAATCATTATTAGATCTTTCCCCAATTGAATACTGAATTAGATAGTACATTGGCTCCAATCAAGCTATGCTTAAGCTCAATGTGACCCTCTGGGCGGGAGTAGCTAGTGGTCCACAAAGATGGCCATCATCTAATGAAGCTGTCTGAACCGCTTCAATAATAACCCCCGTAATCCTCAACATTCGCCACAATCGAGACACATAAGTGCAATGCAGACACCTGTCGATTCTCCTGAACAAACTTTATTATGCACCACATATTAATTGCGAGTTGTCATATCTAGTACATTGTGGCAGTTTTCTATTTTCTTATCGTTCACAAATGTTATCAATATGCATTCAAAGATCCGCTTATATAAGCATGAGGAAAAATTAAAGCATTTCGTGTATCAATGACAACATAATTACATACAAGGTGATAAAAGAATGGTTACCATAATATGTAATATATTACCAAACAACCCCATTAACGAACAGTACATCCCCACCGCCCTCCACCCCCCTCCTGGCCTGTCGTTTTTTTTGTGCCATTCAACTTTGTGTGCTTGTAAATACATCACTTGGTATGACCTGCTAATGACGTGTGGATGATGAAGTGATTTGGACATTTCAACAAGTATGTGAATCTAGAACCGCATACTACTGGTTACGCTGCGGGTTAAAGGTATTTGGCTGTGGGATAAGATCTAGTGTTTTGAAACCTTCTAGCATGAGATCTCATTCCATAGAGATGGGATGCTTTCGTAGTCCGCGCGCCTCTTCGTGTCTAATTGCCGCGCTTTCGGCACCGCACCAGCGTACCACCTCTCCCTGCCAAGTAGGTAAAGTAGGACCTCTAGGGGATTTCCACCTCATGGTGATAGCTCGTATGGCCAATATGAGGGCAAGATCAAGGAAGCGCAATTGAACCTTCTAAGTGCTTGAGCGTTTGCGGAGGCCCAATAGACACTCCACAATGTTATCCTCAATCTGCAATTGTGTGATCTCCCCAAGTGCGGATCGGACTCCCCCCAATAATCGCAAAGCTGAGGGCAAGCCCATAGCATGTGAATAAAGCCCGCCTCCTCAAACCTGCATCGTGGGCAGTATTTGGCGTTGCGGGATACTCGCTTGGGGTGCTCTAGGATACTTGCCCATGCTTTATCAGTTAACCCAGCATCCGACCACTTAGTTCTGAGATCAGTGAGAGGGATGGAGGCCTGTGCCCGAATAGCCACATAGAGCCATCTAATTAAATGGCTGCCCTCACCCATATAGTATAAGGATCGGACCAATTCATGTTGTGGAGGCTCATGTCGCTGAGGTGCCCACGTCTGCCGAACATAATGAGATACTGCTGCATGAGTTAGGTAAAGACGATCCGGCACGCCAGTAGTCTGTACAAAGGTGTCATGATCGAGAAGGGCTCCATCACCAAACAATGACCCGACCTCGTCCACGCCAGCTTCCGACCAAGCATGTAGCCGAGCTTTTGTGAGTCTGCCACTAGTGGTTGGCAGTCCCAATAATGGGATATTACTAGCATACGGGATCGTACCCGCGGTGTAAAGCAGAGCCTTCTTCCAGCAGTGAAGTGGTGTTTTCAGGAGCGGTGGAGCAGTTAAGGGGATTTTTACTTTTGGCAACAGTAGTGTGTAGATATCCTCGCTCTAGGTCTTGGGTCGTGTAACCTATTTCCTGCAAGTTCCTACCTGCCGTCCAATAAGACAACCATTGAAGCTGGCATGCATAGTAGTAAGCTCTGAAGTCGGGTACCCCTAGTCCGCCCCTGTGAGATTCCAGCTGGAATTTCTTGAGGCTCACCCTTCGGCGCCCAGGTCCCCAAATAAGCTCTAGTAGTAGTGTATCAAGTGTGTGAAAGGTGGACAGAGGAATGACTAAAGGTAAGTTTTCAAAAAAATATAGGAGACGGGGGAACACCACCATTTTAGAGATGGCAACCCGCCCCATCACTGACAATGGCAGGGATGTCCAAAAGGAGACACTCGAGGGTATTGCATTTATTGCTCTTGACAGATTGCCATCGAGTTGATCTGCTTGCGCTCTATATATTTGAATTCCTAGATACTTAAATGTCTGGTGAGCTACTGGTAGGTTATATTTACCAAATTTGAGTAAGTTTTGATGGGGTTAGTCATGGAGATGGAAGGCGTTCGATTTCCCTTCATTAATAGCAAGGCCAGAGATGCATTCAAATTGAGAAAAGATGGTGAAAAGGGGCTCCGATCGGGGAGAGAGGTCTCGCTGGTAAATGATTATGTCATCTGCGTATATGGATATTAGGTGTGTCGTACCTCCTATAGGTATCCCCAAGTGATCGGCAGCCTGCCTCAACGCTATTGCTAGTGGCTCTATGGCAAGAACAAATAACAGAGGGGAAAGGGGGCATCCCTGTCGTGTGCCTCTGTGTACGGTATATTCCCGTGAAATATGACTGCCCATGCGGGCTCCAGCAGTGGGGCCAGTATACAATAAACGCACCCAGTTAAGATATTCAGGAGGAAGATCGAAGCGACGTAGGGCCGCAAACATGTATCCCATGTAATGGAGTCGAAAGCTTGGCGTAGGTCTAACGCTATGCAGCCGGCGTTGACATAGACCTCTGGGGTAGCCAGCATAATGTGGTGTAGGCGTCTGATATTTAGGGATGTGCTGCGTTCGGGGAGGAACCCACATTGGTCTTTATGTATTAGGGTATTTAAGTGTGGCAAGAGTCGGTTAGCTAGTATCTTGTATTCTGTTGCCAGTAGAGACAAGGGTCGGTAACTAGATAAATCAGTGCCGTCTCGTCCCGGTTTGGGGAGTGAAATGACTAGCGCCTGCATGGTGGAATGTGGTAGATGGCCTGAGTCTAAGGCTGGCTTGTACAAGTCCTCTAATTTAGGAACGAGGGCGTCTGAGTAAGAGTCAAAGAATTCTACTGGCAGGCCGTCAAGGCCCGGAGCCTTATTTCGCGATAGACCTTTAATGGCAACCCGTATTTCGAGTCTAGTGATGGGTCCTGAAAGCGCCTCCTGATCATCCGCCGTGAGATGTGGGTATGTAAAGCCGTCGAGAAAATTATCCATTAAAGTGTCATCAATAGGTGCGGGTTCGTTGTAGAGGTCACTGTAGTAGTTACAAAAGGCATAATTTATTTCACGTTGAGTGTGAATCGCGCCCTTGTTTGGCAAATTAATCAGGGTGACAATGGGGGGCATTGGGCTGTCTCTCAATATCCGTGCCAGTAATGTACCAGACTTATCGGCCTCGGTATGCTTCAGCTGTGTGAATGCCCTGTAGTCAATGACCCGGAGCGTTTCGAGGAGCTGAGCATGCTGTATGCGTGCGTCTCGCAGGGAAGCCTGTTTGCCTGGGTCATTTGCCGCTGTTTGCTCCAGGTCGGACATTAGACCTTCTATTCTATGAAGATTTTTATGTATCTCTTGCCTAGCGCCTACCGTGGACCCAATTGCAGCGCCCCGTACAACTACATTGAGTGGGAAACGACCTTAACAACGCGGTCAAAACACCGCAGTACATTTAGATCGCTGCTTTTACAACGCAAGTCGTTACCACGAATTGCACTGGAGGGCGCTCTAGAATAAGGAATAGTGTGATTTACTATTCCAACACCTTCCCTACTGTACGTAGGCTGGAGTTGGAATAGTAAATCATACTATTCCTAAATCCAGCGCCCTACAGCGCAAGTCGTGGTAACGACTTGCGTTGTAAAAACAGCGATGTGATGTACCGCGATCTAAATAATCGCGTTGTTACATCATACATCCCATTGAGTGCATCCCATTCTATTAAATTAGAAGAAGCTGTATTGCAGTTCTCTGAGAAGTAATTTGTAATGGTTGTGGATAGTGCGGTGCGAAAGGGGGCGTCTTCCAGCAGTTGAGGCTAAAGTTTCCAAGTGGGGACCGCGGTTGGCACCCTGCCCCATGTAAGTGTGATCTCTAAAGGGTTGTGGTCAGAGAAGGTCTTGGCTAGATACGTGGAATGGTGAATCTGGGTAGCAATAGTAAGAGAGCATAGAAACCTATCAATGCTAGTGTGAAGCTGGTGCACTGGTGAATAAAATGAATATTCCCTATGTGTAGGGTGTAGCATTCACCAAACATCACTCAGACCCCATCCAGATGTCCATGTTCTCAGGGACTCAGCTTGTTTGTTGGCGCCAGCACCATGTATCAGTGGGTGTGACCTATCCAATTCCACGTCCATGACAGTATTGCAATCCCCACCCAGTATCCAGGGATATGTGTCCCACCCAGTCAGAGCAGTGCCTAATTTATTAAAAAACTTATCCTGGTCAAAATTCGGGGCGTATATGCTACCCAAAACCACAGGCAGACCATCGAGGGTACCCTTCAGCAATATGTATCTACCCTGTTCATCGATGCGTCGGTCTATTTCTGTAAATGGGACACCGTGACGGATCCATATAGATGCCCCTCATGCAAAAGCCGAATAGTTAGTAGAAAAAATTTGGCCCCTCCATTTCTTACGGACTTTCAAAGCCTCAGAATCAGTGAGGTGCGATTCTTGAAGAAATACTATTTGCGCTTTAAGCCTAAGGAGGTGGGCATGGATTCGATGTCTTTTATGCACGGCGCCAAGTCCCCGCACATTCCAGGTCAGCAAGTTATATAAGTCTAGAGTTGTAGAGTAGCACGACATGATATATTAATGTAGGCGGTGCTCCGCCTAACTCGGAGCCAGGTAACTATCATAGGCCAGGAGTACCCCTCCCCTTTCAAACTGATAATACTCGGCTCAGCTATGGAACTGTGCTGGGCCAAACAAATAACATAAACATACAAGTAGTATAAAACAGTGCGTTCGCTGTGTGTGGGGTCGTCGCCACCGTCCATCATGCTGCTTGTGTAGTTACATAGGTTCTAGAAGCTCAACGGGACCCGGGGGGAGAAGATAAGAGTATCTTCGCCTAGCATAGCTAATCGCCTTTAAGGCGGGCATACTGAATAGGGATACATTATTGACAAGTCAACTAAGCCTGAAAGGGAAAACAATGTCAGACTGTGCGGGCAGCAGGTACAAGTATAATACCGAATACAGGTAGATAGAGAACCATGTACTTAACAAATAAGTAGCTAGCATTCAATGACATGTATGATTTGATGAGTGGTACATAGGAAAAGGAAAAGGATACATGTAGACCTGTTGGCCTCACAATAGGGCAGCTATGCCCCCATTAAAGTGGTGGTCGGAGTTATCGAGCATTCTGTGTCGGTCACCCCACCAAATCATCAGCAGTCTGAGGTGTCACCGAGGGGAACAAGGTGATGCTGTGGTCGGAATCCGACTGGATGGTGCTGTCCTCTGAAGAGTCGGTTACAATCTTAGGGTTATCATCACGAAAATTGCCAGGGCCTCAGACTTGCTATTCATCATCTGTTCCTGGGTGGGACCCGAGGCGGCGGATCTGTGTACTCCCTTGGTGGTGCGGCGAGGGCCGCGGCCTTGAGTTTGAGTTTTTGCAGGGCTGTGGCGCACTGAGCCGGATGACATACCGGAGCTCAATTCTATGTTCATTACTTCCAGCCATTCCTCCGCGCCGTTCGGGCTGTCGAAAAGGTACGTTTTCTGTTCAAGAATAATTTTTAATCGTGCCGGAAACAGTAGCGCATATTTAAGCTGAGCAGCACGCAGTTTTTTCTTCACCGCTTGAAAGGAAGAACGTTGGCGTTGCACCATCAATGTATAATCCGGATAGAGCGAAATCCGATGGTTCTCAAATTGGATCTGTGTTTGTTCTCTCGCTTTTTGCAACAGCACGTCGCGGTCCCTGTAGTTCAGGATCTTAACAATTAAGGGTCGCGGAGGTGTTCCGGCGCTCCTGTAGGAATCTGATGGGCCCTTTCCATGCAGAAGTATGGCGACAGGCCTTCCTGAGCTACATGTTCACGGAACCAGGTTTCCATAAAGTCGGCAGCTTTGGAACCTTCGCAGCGCTCCGGAAGACCTATGACGCGATATTATTCCGGCGATTCCTGCCTTCGGCATCTTCAATCCTGTCCTGCAGCCCATTAACCTGTTGCTGTAAGTGTTGTATATGTTTGGTGTGTTCCGTTATTTGGGGTTCCACACTGTTCAAGGTTTTCTCTTGTGCGTGTACTGTGTCAGCGAGTTTCGCGTGATCCGCCCGCAGGAGTGTGAAGCCAGTGGTAAGACTCCCAATCTGCTGCTCTATTACTTTGCGGGAATCTCTGACTTCCTGTAGAATCAGGTCGAGTTTATCAGAGGGGATCTCGGGGGGCCTGGATGAAGAAGAGCCCGGCGATAAAGGTCTGAAGGCAATTTCAAGTTCGCCTGATGCACCCCCTGCAACTGGGTTATTATCTAGAGTTTTCCCCTTGAGTCTCCCCATTGCGCCTATGATCTCTAGCTGGGCGCGCACTATGCGATCTGTGCTTCGAACAGGGGGGGTGCTATCCAAGGCGCTACGGGCTTGAGATTGTGGTCCTACTGAAACACTGCTGCAATAAGTACATAGCCTTCCACTCAGGGAGACAAGGACACCGGCAATCCTGCCTGAGTAGTTAGAATTCCGACGGGGATGATGGCAACCCAATTCAGTATATTAGGAGGGTAATTGTCAGTCTAGCCCCTGCGATCTACTGAGTAGGTTGCTGATACTGCTCCCCCGCCGCTGGAGAAACAGGCCCACACGCCAGTCCAACAAGTCTATGATGTACTTAGGACCTAATTCGCACCAGGTAAGGGACCAGTCAGTTGAGAGGCGAGTCTGCCATGTATTCTGCAACGCACGATTCAGCCATGCAGGGGGGGGGAGACCCACGAGGCCCAGCACTCAGCGAAATCGCTTGCACTCACCAGAGGACCGGGGTCCAGATCTGTATATGCCGCTCAAAGTCTCCCGCCGTCCCCAGGCACGGCCTCCTTCCACCACGCCGTTGTACCGATGTCGTCAAACCCCTTGAAGGCCGGGCGGAATCAGCCACAGGGTTCAGCTACGGCCGCAGGGAGCCCACGCCGCCGGAGGCAGGCAGGACCGTGGTGCAGCGGCGCTGCTGATCCCAGGGGCAGGCAGGCCACAGCGAATGTACCTCTCCTCACACGCGGTTCACCAGCAGCAACGCCGCGTCGACCTGGGGAATCAGGAGGCCCACGTCAAGGAAATATCGCCGCAGTCCAAGCGAAGGGAAGGTATATCGATAGGCAAAGGTGGGAGGCCCTTCACGCTGCAGGCCATAGCGGCGTAGGGGAAAGGCACCCTTAAAGGTCAGCATTTGGCGCAGAGCGCCTGTGTCCATCGGGAGCCAGCAGCCCTCGTCCCCGTAGGCCGCCAGACGTCCCCTGCGTCATTGGATCGCACTCCACCGTTTCTTATCTCCGGCTGCAGTATACTTCAGCAGCCAGCCGGGGACCGCTGCTAGGCTCGGCGTGGGTCACAGGGGGGCCGGAACCGCCAGGAGCGGCGTGGGCGCGGCGTAGCTGCGACAAGGGCACCGGGGCGGGCAGGCCGCAGCGTCCGCAGCCCCCGGCAGGCGCGGCTCACCAGCAGAATCGCCGCTCTAATTGAGGCAGAGTTAGCAGACCCGCATCCCAGGCATTCAGCGGCAGCAGGACTGCGATGAGATCGTCGAAAAATAGTTCTATGCCGGCGATATTGTAGGATTATTCCCCCCGGGGTCCGGAGCCTCAGCGAACCATGTCCGCCATCTTAAGTGGCTAGCCACGCCCCCCAACCTCCTTAAGAATTAATTGGAATAATGCAACCCACATCTTCACAGACCCTCAAACAGCAAACCAATTAATCAAGAATGCAATAAAAAAATCGCAAAAACTTCAACAGATCATGCGTCTAGGAACACTGGGATGGAGGTTGGGAATGTCTCAAATTAACACAGGACACAATGAGTAGGTACCACATAATATACTAAATATGGTAGTCTAAATCATGGTGGCAGACATTATGTCCTCCGCCACCGTGACAGACGGAGTACCATCCGCCAAACTCTGGATCTGGCCCTAACATTTGATTTATGAGTGCATGGGCCTGCTTCCAGGATTATTATTGGCTTGCCACATGTGACATATATCCATTATCAGAGACTGTAAACATCTTTTACATACACTCTCAGATGATTCACCTGTGCTTCTGCAATTTTCATTTCCCTCAAAGATAACACATGCTAGGATGTGGCACTTCTCCACAGAGGCACTACTTGACATGATATTTAAGACAGAAATCTGGGTAGAAATAACATCATTTTTCAAGATAAACGAAGGCACAGTAGAAAGTAGAGATATGCTTTTTATTTTTTCAAACATACTTTATTGATTTTCCTTTTAACCATTGCATCCATGCACACAGTTTATACATTATGTTTTAAAGAAGCAAGGTAGCATACATTCGTTGGTTATGTTATATTACAGCCATCAGTTTATACTGGGTTTGTAGCAGTTACATCGTGTATACATATGTCTAAGTATGGGTTAAGATAAACTTCTAGTATCTGGTTTTGCATTCAAGTTACAACAACTACCCGTCCCCCCACCCTACTCCCCCTTTCTGGCTTTGTCTGATCTGGCCTCTACTATGTTGCTGCGTCTCGGTCACCATTGTTCTACGTTTGCAGTATTAGTGTATGTACTATATGAATGTGCATCCAACCTGCACCTGCGCTGGGCTCTGCTATACAGTATTAAGTCAAGTCAAGGTGCACCATCTATGCGCTAGGGGTGCCAAGCAAGGGATCAAGTTCTAGGGCTTTGAAGGCTTCTAACATGACATCCCATTCCATAGAGATCTGGTTCTTACACAGTCCTTGGGCCTCTTCCCGCCGGATAGCTGCGCTCTCAGCTCCACCCCAGCGCACCACCTCGCTGTGCCAGGTGTGCACTGTTGGAGGTTTTACCGATTTCCATCTCATTGTTATGGACCGTTTAGCTATAAGTAGAGCTAGGTCTAGAAACCGGAGCTGTACTTTTTGTGAGGTGGTGCGCCGGGGGAGCCCTAATAGGCACCTTTCTACTGTTTCTCCGGTTTGGAGATGTGTCTCTGTTTCTATGTTGCGCTGTACTTCCTCCCAGTATGTTCTGAGGCGTGGGCAGGACCATAACATGTGGACTAAGTCCGCTCCTTCTACTTTACATCGGGGGCAGTGGTGCTGTGTGTTCTGGAACATCTGCGGAAGGCGGTGTGGTGTAAGGTAGGCCCTATGTAGGACCATATATTGTATGATTTTAAATTTTGCATTTCATGTCACTTTCTTGGGGTATTCTAAAATGCTAGCCCATTCCCTGTCGGATATCTCCTTTTCTATGTCCCTGGACCATTTGTCACGCAAGTCGCCAAGTGATACCTCAGTATGTGCCCGAATTCCTGTATACAGCTATTTTATGAGATGGCGCCCTTCATCCATTAAGTACATTGCCTGCACTAATTCGTGCATTGGGGGTTCTTCCCTGGCAGGAGCCCAGTGTCCCTTTGCATATAGTTACATGGCAGCATGTGTCATATATAAATGGCCTGGGACCCTGTTCTCTCGTGTGACGTTCTCATGATCTAACAGGATTTTATTGCTGAATAGTGCCCCTACAGTCTCAACCCCCTCTTCAGTCCAAGCACGAATACTGCATTTCGTGATCTGTCCACTGGGCAGTGGGAGTCCAAAAAGTGGGATATTATTTGCGTATGGGAGGCAGTGGTGCGTGTATTGTATCGCTTTTTTCCAATACGCAAGCGCTATCCGTAGTAGTGTCGGCGCGTCCTGAGGGATCTTGCTTTTAGGCAATAACAATGCGTGTAGGGTTCCCTGGTTGATATCGTGCATAGTGTATCCTAGCTCCTGCAGATTACGGCCTGCAACCCAGTAGGAAAGCCACTGGAGCTGGCTCGCATAGCAGTACGCACGGAGGTCCGGTGCCCCCAACCCTCCTCTGCTTGTCTCCAGTTGCAGTTTCTTTAGTCCTACCCTTCTTCATCCGGTCCTCCATATTAGGTCCGAGAGTATAGTGTCTAGTGTTTTAAAGAGAGAGGTGGGGACCAACACCGGCATATTAGTAAAGAAATATAGGAGGCGCGGGAGGACCACTATTTTGGATATGGCTATACGGCACATCACCGATAGTGGCAGCGAGGTCCAGACGGTCACTTTGGACCGGATCGCTCTAATCGCTCTGGTCAGGTTGCCCTCTAGTAAGTCCGACTGGGATCTGTAAATTTGAATGCCTAGGTACTTGAATGTGTGCTGTGCTACTGATAGGGTGTATGTCCCAAAACGGGTCTCCTCCGGACGGTCGCCTTCCCGAAAGAAGAAGGTGTGAGACTTTGTCTCATTAATGGCGAGTCCCGATATGCGCTCGAATTGGGAGAAAATACTTGGTATCGGTTCCAGGGTAACGGTCAGGTCACGTGCATATATTATTAAATCATCTGCGTAGGCTGATATCAAATGCGTGGTGTTGCCTAGTTGGATTCCCGTTTGGCCTGCCTCCTTTCGTAGTTTAAGAGCTAACGGCTCCAGCGCTAGTACAAACAGTTAAGGCGACAGGGGGCACCCCTGCCGCGTGCCTCTACATACTGGATATGTGCACGATATGTGACTTCCAGTACGGACTCTAGCAGTGGGGACCTCATATAGCAGCCGTACCCATTGGAGATATACGGGAGGTATACCAAACTTCTCTACAGCCTTAAACATATAGTCCCATGTAAGTGTATCAAATGCTTGCCGCAAGTCAAGTGTGACGCATCCTGCATTTTTATGGTCCGCAGGGGTGGCTTCCATTAAATGGTGTAGCCTCCTAATGTTTAGGGATGTGCTGTGTGCTGGCATGAATCCGCACTGGTCTGTGTGGATTAGCTTACTCAGGTATGGGAGAAGCCTAAGTGCCAGTATTTTGTATTCTGTGGCAAGGAGTGAGAGTGGGCGGTATCCTGTTATGTCCGCCGCATCCCTTCCTGGCTTAGGGAGTGAAACCACCAGAGCTTGCAAAGTGGTGAGGGGAAGGTGGCCTAGTTCTAACGATGTTTTGTTCAGCTGCTCCAGCTGGGGAACTAAGGCCTCAGAGAATGTGTATAAAAATTCTATAGGTAGGCCATTCAGGCCTGGCGCCTTGTTATGCGGCAGCTCACTAATGGCTGCTTTCGTAATGGGGCCTGCCAGCTCTTCTTGTGCGTCTGTGCAGAGTTGGGGATAGGGTAGATCATCTAGGAAGGTGTCTATGAGTGTGCTTTCTGTGTGGGTGTGTGCACTGTATAGAGTGTCATAATATGCGCAGAAGGCCTCATTAATGTCCTGTTGAGTGTGTACAGTTTCTCCCCCCGGCGCAGTAATTTAATAGATTACAGTGGTTGGCAGTGTATCCCTCAGTATCCTGGCAAGGAGTGTGCCCGATTTGTCTGCCTCTGTGTGCTTTATCTGGGTGTACGCTCTATGGTCTATTACCCTGAGGCTTTCTAGCAGTTCTGCATGCTGCATGCTGCATGCGTGCCTCCTGCAGTGATACTGTTTTCGTAGGGTCACTTGCTGTCTCTTGCTCTAAAGTATTCATGTTGTTTTCTACTGCTTTAAGGTTTTTGTGTACCTCCTGTCTAGCGCCCACCGTAGTGCTAATTGCTGTACCTCTTATGACCGTTTTGAATGCATCCCATTCCACTAGGATCGAGGAGGCTGTATTCCTGTTGTCTACAAAGTAGTTAGTGATAGTAGTGGACAGAGTGTTGCGGAATGCTGCGACCTCCAACATTTGGGGCCAAAGTTTCCATGTGGGGACCGGGGTGGGGATTCTGCCCCATGCGAGGGAGATTTCTAATGGGTTGTGATCTGAAAAGGTCTTCCCTAAGTAGGTGGCGTGTGTCACCTGTGCGGCGATGGGGAGTGAGCACAGCATTCTGTCAATTTGTGTGTGTAGCTGATGGGTTGAGGAGAAAAATTAGTATTCTTTGCTAGTCGGGTTCTTCATCCGCCACACGTCTCCCAAAGTCCACCCATCTACCCATCTGCACAAGGCCTCTGCTTGTTTAGCAGTTCCCGCTCCGTGGAGTGGGGGGTGCGAGCGATCCATTTGGGTGTCCATAACTGCATTGCAGTCTCCTCCCAGGATCCATGGGTACGCCTCCCAATCTGCTAATGTTGTGTTTAAACTCATAAAGAATTTGTCCTGGTCGAAGTTTGGGGCGTATAGGCTGCCCACCACTACGTGCACGCCGTCAAGCATGCCATGTATCAGTATATACCTTCCCTGGGGATCTATGCGCTGCTCTAAGGAAAGTAGAGATATGCTTAAGGAGGCATTTACAGTCTACATAAGAGATTATGTGCTTCCATGCGATCAGGAATACTTAAATCAATCTGTAGCAGTCTAAACAGACTCAAAGCAGATTTCCATGACTTAAACAATTACATGCAGCCTTCCCCAATGACACAATCCTTGCAGAAGTTCAGGCAAATTAGAAAATGTCTGGCATGAAGCTGAATAAGAGATAAAATTTTAGGGGAAGTTTTTGATAGCCAGGAAATACAGTGAGGGTGAGAGACCAGGGAGAACCATTCAGGGCCTCACAAGATGTGGTCATAATTGAGTCCTAAGATAGTGAATTGATAATCGATACTCCTGGCATATTAACCTGTTTCAGGGATTACTACAGAAGGTTATACTCATCCCAAGTCATTCATGACAATGGCACAGTATAATAATATCTGGAAAACGTGACGTTGGCATGGCTTGAGAATGAGGACAGAGAGAAATATTAGGGCAACCGATAACAGGCAAATTATCCCAAGTGATTAAAGTTATGCCCAATGAAATAACTGCTGGTTCTGATGGGCTAACAGCAGTTTTTTTTCTAAAGAGTATATAGACATTTTAGCCTCACACATATTAGCATTGTTTGTGGTGGTCCATGAAAAAGTGAGATTTTTGCCGACATTGCGAGAAACGGGAACCAAATACAAATACTACAGACCAATTAAACGTTTAAATGTGGATAATAAGGGTCTATTCAGAAAGGTAAATCTAGATGTGTATGTTTACTACAAGTAAATTTTCCCTTACACGTTTGAGTATCTTTACTCCTGGTGACTATTTACCATTAATGAGTGTAAAGTTACTCAAAAGCGTAGACTTGATGGTCCCCAATCCCTGAAAGGGGTGAAGTCAGTTACAACATCAAATACTACTGTAAAGTTGCTACTAGTAGTGACTTTACATCTGTAAACATTCCACACACTTGACAGGTACCTCCGCAATCAGGCCAAAGATATCCGTATGTGAAGTAAAGAGAAAAGTTTAAACTTTTAAAAAACTTAGGAAAAATATTTGTATCTTAAATATTAGCTGTTATTTATTTATATATTTATTTTAAATGTAGCATACTATGCTAACATGTTACAGCATCAATAATTTAATTTCAAATTAAAAATGTAATTATTTTGAATATATTAAATTAAAATAAAATTATTTTCCCCAATGGTAAATTAAGAAAAGTAATCCCACCAAAAGTAAAATATATATGTTTTTCTTATTTATTAAAACATATTAAAAGTGAGGTATGTAAATAATTTAAAGTAATTAGATTATTTTTAATATAAATTACATTAATTTCTAAAATTAAAAAAGTGTATTAAAATATATTTTAAAAAGTTATTAACATATTTACAAATAAAATAAATATTTTACGCTAAATTAAATTATTTATATTTTCAAATAGCTTAAATAATGTAATATATACTGACATTACATCCTCTGTGGTCCCTACTTCCATTATTTTCTATGAGAGGGTGTTTCAGTACAAGTGATGGTCCATGTGCGGTGCGCCTTAATACAAAAAATTATAAAAAATAAAGATAAATGTAAAACAAAATTAATAACATTAATGAAATAATACTTTACATAATTAATTAAGCAATGTCTTTAAAAAATAAACCAAATACGGAACACCCTACTCACCTAAGAACCCATAACATAAATTATAAATACTAAAATAAATTCAAAATGAAACCATAAAAATGTCTCAAACTAAAACAATTAAAAAAATACAAATTTTAAAATATTTATAATGGAAAAAAATACACTAATAAAAAAATAGATAATATATGTTTTTCAAGAAATCAATATTATTTACATTAACATTAACACTTTCTGCTCAGTAAAAAAAACCTGTATTTTTACATTCCATATTATGCCCTACAATGTTCTTGAAATTACAGTATTTGCCCCACAATATAATGTACCAACATTATTCTTGGGTTGATATTAAGGTGGAACAACCTTTATTTGCACTTGCATATTTGTGAGTTTCTTTCTAACAGTTTACAAAGATTTGAGATACTTTTTGTTGTGCAAGATTAGGAAGACATTTCAATTGGTATTTTGTCTGTATCCACTCTGTTGCTACAGTGGTCTGGTGAAACACTGGGAAGCAGTTGGTTCAGTCGGAAGTTATCTATAGGCGACAATGACTAGTCTAAAGCCTCTAAACAGGCTGCATCACTTGTAACCTTACCTTTATTAAACATTTTTCCCAACTGCAATGTGGTGAAGTGTCTCCAATTCCAGAATTTGATGTCCGCTATTCCAGAAGGAAAGTCAGGGTACTATGTTATGGACATCGAATGGGTGAATGGGTGGTCGATCTTTCCGCTACCTGGCCGCTAAACACTGGAATGACCTCCCTCTCGCTCTCCATAAGGAACGATCGGAGTTACTCTTTCGGAAAAAACTAAAAACATGGCTTTTCCGCCTATAGGTTTCCTCTAAGCTGTCTCACATTACTGCTCCTGGACGAGTTTGGGCCGCAGCACGGGGACACACTAGTTAGTGTAGCCATGCGCTTTATAAGCTTGCTTATTATTATTATTATTATTATTATCATTGGGGATAGATATGTTGTGACATTACCTTTTCTAACCGCTACCTCCCAATGTTCTAGCAAGATCACAATAGAGTGTAAGGTAGGCCCTAAGTTTATACAGCAGCTGTAACAGGTAAGATAATAGAGTGTACAACGGTCCTGCTATATTAGGAAACATGGCTTTGAGTGCAGTTGCTAGACTTGTTACTGATTTCTTTACTAACTTAGATATTGTGCTGAATTCAAAATAAGAACCAAACACAACATAAAACAGGGTGGTCGTTGCAGTTGGTGTGTGATTTCAAAGTCTATGTGTCAGTATTATTGTTACCTTTGAATGCTTTTATGTTGAAGGTGCATTCACATATGGAACAATTTGAAATGCCTAGGTAAGCCCCATGCTTCCATTTAGTCTTTCATTTGAATTTTCCTTTTTTTCACCCCCGCCCTTTTTGAATAGTGGGTACGTTTTCAGCTAAGCCTTCATTTTTCTACAAAAGAGGCTAACTTTCATCCCCTAAAGGTACCCTGGGGTTGAGATTGTCCCTGGAGGGGCCTAAGAATAAAGCCAAAGTGTGAATGTTTTTTCCTAAAGGTGCCTTAACAAAATGTTTGCTTTGCTAAGATCACCCTTTTCCCGCTTTTTTCAAACAGGCACAATGGCAAAAAGAAAACATTTAGTTTACTACAGTTTTTTTAAGTGGTAGCCAATATTTACTGTTTTTGCAATGTCTTCCTACTTATAATTTATGGGGAAACAAGTGTAAAGCTCAGGGGTCAATCTTTAAAGCCATACATTCCCGAAAACTAGACAACATTCTGAATTCAGCAAGGTGCTATTTGTGTCTATCACTGAAGTTGTTCTCAAAGGAACTATTTGTTAAATTTGAAAAAATGGTAAACATAAATAAGAAAAAGAGGTCACAATGTTTTCATCTAAGTTTTTTTTTTTTTTTGCAATGAAGGTAATATCAATTTTATAAACAAAAAGGGGGGAGGTAGAGGTAAAGGCTAGGTTTATCCTCCTTATAGATACGTACCATACAAAAATCGAAAGATTCGAAGAAAACCTGTCCAGGGAGTCAGTGTGTAGGATACAGCGGGGTTCCACTATGATCGCTCAATAGAAAAAAAACTTTTTTCCTATAGAACCCTCACCCACCAGGGTTGCCCCTTGGTGGCATGCTTCATCATTGGGGTTCATCCCAATCCTCTACGGATTGAGGTGTGCTGCGAGTTGGCGAGTTTGGTTGTAAACATAGTGTTGACATGCAAGAAGTAGATACTTACTATTCTTTGATCCATATAACCAGAGCGTAAACATTTTGAAAGGGGTAAAAGTACATTGTGCGATTTCATATATCAAATGTGGACTTCACATTACTGGTACATAGAGATCCCACAAGAGGCCACAGTGACAATATAACTGTCAGCCTGTGGCGACTGTGAACACACTCTGAATCCATTGACACTGCGTACCTCAGACGCAGTACCTGTGTGTATGTATATATTCATATATATGTGTGTGTGTGTGTGTGTGTGTGTGTGTGTGCGTGTGTGTGTGTGAGCGTGTGTGTATATATATATATATATTATTACACAACGAGATATCCGGGAAATCCTGAATAAATCAAGCGGCACACCACAAGGACAGCACAAGAGTTTATTGTGCATACAACGACGCGTTTCGGCGAAGCCTTTTTCTAGTTGTGTGACCTGCGCCCAATTACCCATAGAAATACGGGTTACAGTGCATGAACATAGAAAAAATATTCATTACAATTTCTAACGTGATGGAAAACGAACATTGTTAATTCATAATACTGTGCAATGCAATGCAAAACTACAATTAAATTTAGAATTGGATAAAACATACAGGGCATGCTGACCATTACCGATGTTAAAAATAAATAAATATAAGGTTTTTCGCTCTCTCAATGTTTACCAGATATAGAGGACAGACTATACTGTCAGCATCTCTTATCGATGTTGCCTTCTATTCTTTAAAATGTAGGCAGATAAACTGTAAATGAACATTGCCCATCCTACACAATTCATATCATAATTGCCCACATAAGGACATATATATCCTTGTGATTGGTACGTATGGGGCAGCAATTTCTGGGTAATGTACCTTGATACAACATTCTATCATACAGGCAAAAATAGAACGTCACATTGCGACTGATGTACTCCTAATAGATACATTTCATTATAAAAATCAAAGCCCCCATTCTATTCGAGCCTAATTAATCCAACCAAATCACGGGTGCTGTACTCCCACTAAATTTCATCGCATAAATGAACAAATACGGGCATTATTAATCACATTGTGGCCGATGTCCTGTTAACAGATGCATTTATGAAAATGCCCCCATAGCATCCAATGAGCAAAATCAGTTCAACCACATCACGGGAAATGCAATCCTAGGAATTGCATCTCATGAGTGAGCAAGGCCTAAAAGTCACAATCAATTCGGCAAGTGCCAAGCATGCGTTCATGTTCATAAATAAACACGGTTTTGCAATTGCACAGCAATTTTCGCACAAGAAATTTTCGCACACAAAATTTTCATGATTATTCCTGAACTATGCAACAGACAATGGGCAGGTACTAAGTAAATGTGATACACCTAAGTGAACAAAGAATAAATAAATAGGTAAATCCAAACCTGGAACAGGAATTCTACTGGCAGAGACAGAGACAACATTCAATACTGAAGGAATCAGGTTATCATGCTCAATCTAGCCTAACCGAACCCACCATGGGGACATGATAGGCCAATGCCCATATATCATATCCAAAAATTGCTAGGGCTGAATCCCCTACTAAGAATGTTGCAAAATCCCTCCCATATTAAAAGTGAAGTGTAATTAAAATCAGACTTGGCTAGGAATGCTGAAGGGATTCAGGAAATGCAACTCCTGCAAAGCCTGTAAATTTAGCCACAACAAAGACAGCTATATGTCAGGTAAAGGAACAACCAAGAAAATCACAAAGCTCATTACCTGCACGAGTGACTTTGTTATTTATGCTTTACAGTGCCCATGCGGCCTGAAGTATATTGGGAGCACAAAGTTGCAATTAAAAACGCGGGTTTTGCAGCATATGAGAGCTGTTACTAATGTCGATTTGAGCTATCCGGTGGCCAGACATTTCCAAGCGAAACATCAGAGCAATTGCAATCTCTTGGAGTGTTTTGGTATTGATAGAGTTTTGCCACATCCCAGGGGAGGTGATCGGGAAAAACTTCTAAGAGTGACAGAATCAAAGTATATTATTGAGCTCAATACGAAGTGGCCTAATGGGCTCAATTCAGGAGAAGAGCTAGCAACCCATATTGGATATAGATGAGGGGGTGGTCTTATATCCCTTTCTGACCGTGCACTTATATGATTTGTTCAGCTTTGTCTGATTTTAATTACACTTCACTTTTAATATGGGAGGGATTTTGCAACATTCTTAGTAGGGATTCAGCCCTAGCAATTTTTGGATATGATATATGGGCATTGGCCTATCATGTCCCCATGGTGGGTTCGGTTAGGCTAGATTGAGCATGATAACCTGATTCCTTCAGTATTGAATGTTGTCTCTGTCTCTGCCAGTAGAATTCCTGTTCCAGGTTTGGATTTACCTATTTATTTATTCTTTGTTCACTTAGGTGTATCACATTTACTTAGTACCTGCCCATTGTCTGTTGCATAGTTCAGGAATAATCATGAAAATTTTGTCTGCGAAAATTTCTTGTGCGAAAATTGCTGTGCAATTGCAAAACCGTGTTTATTTATGAACATGAACGCATGCTTGGCACTTGCCGAATTGATTGTGACTTTTAGGCCTTGCTCACTCATGAGATGCAATTCCTAGGATTGCATTTCCCGTGATGTGGTTGAACTGATTTTGCTCATTGGATGCTATGGGGGCATTTTCATAAATGCATCTGTTAACAGGACATCGGCCACAATGTGATTAATAATGCCCGTATTTGTTCATTTATGCGATGAAATTTAGTGGGGTACAGCACCCGTGATTTGGTTGGATTAATTAGGCTCGAATAGAATGGGGGCTTTGATTTTTATAATGAAATGTATCTATTAGGAGTACATCAGTCGCAATGTGACGTTCTATTTTTGCCTGTATGATAGAATGTTGTATCAAGGTACATTACCCAGGAAATTGCTGCCCCATACGTACCAATCACAAGGATATATATGTCCTTATGTGGGCAATTATGATATGAATTGTGTAGGATGGGCAATGTTCATTTACAGTTTATCTGCCTTCATTTTAAAGAATAGAAGGCAACATCGATAAGAGATGCTGACAGTATAGTCTGTCCTCTATATCTGGTAAACATTGAGAGAGCGAAAAACCTTATATTTATTTATTTTTAACATCGGTAATGGTCAGCATGCCCTGTATGTTTTATCCAATTCTAAATTTAATTGTAGTTTTGCATTGCATTGCACAGTATTATGAATTAACAATGTTCGTTTTCCATCACGTTAGAAATTGTAATGAATATTTTTTCTATGTTCATGCACTGTAACCCGTATTTCTATGGGTAATTGGGCGCAGGTCACACAACTAGAAAAGGCTTCGCCGAAACGCGTCGTTGTATGCACAATAAACTCTTGTGCTGTCCTTGTGGTGTGCCGCTTGATTTATTCAGGATTTCCCGGATATCTCGTTGTGTAATAATTTTAGCGGGTGTCATTACCGCTGCTGGCACCGACGTCGAGAGGAGGAGGAAAGGCATCGATGACAAACTGTTCATATATATATATATATATATGTTGAAACATTAGAATCTTCACTTTTGACAATTTGTTTTTTGTGGTCTTTTTTTAAACTTTCCATATTTTTGTATTTTTTGTTAATTTTACGTAATTTTTTTTTTATTATTTCTTGTGTTTTTTGCACAACTGTGATCTTTTGATGGTCTTCCATGACTTTTAAAAAATGATGTCATTTTGTTCTCCAGAAGCCACACACCTTTTGGGCAGTGCTGGCAATATGTAACAAAATGCAGCATGTAATCATCATCCTCCTTGTGCTGTTGATGCAGCGGTTCCACTGGTGCAGTCTCTTCTCCTTGTGTCATCAACCTCAGTTGTTGAGATGCATAGCCCGCTGGTGCTTCCATGTCCTGCTCATTCCCATAGAGTACTGCCCAGCTTTACCCAGATGGAGTTGTAATGCTGCAGTTGCTGAACACAGGACAGCTACATCATCATCCTGCAGTGATTCCCCTGTGAAAGGGCTGGTGGATGGTCAGATCCATGGCTGCTGCGTTGGAATCTTGTCTGATGACATGATGTACGCAGATTATCTCTACTGCAATGTGGCTCTTCAGAATATGAATATGCTAAAGGTTCTTTTTCTAAGGGCTATGAGCTTATTTTTTATTTATTTTTTGCTCAAAATCTCTATTGAAATTTTCAAAACAAAAAAGCAGGACGCGACTGCATTGCTACAAACATTGCAGTACAAGTGGAGATCAGATATAACAGAGTAGCTAATTCAACTGCAGAAAGCATGATTTGTCAAAAGCATCATTGACCATTGTTAATTTGACACAGTACAAGATTGTCCATAGCACAAGTTGCCATATAGAGGAAAAATAAAAAGGGTAAGGAACCAAGGTATACAACCAGAACATGGGGAGTGAATTACCAGTTGTATACTGGAGTGCTGCGGATTCAGTGATGTGATAATGCATGACAGAGGCGTTTCCTATGATAGGGAAATGATATACCAAGTGGAGAAGTGGAGCTCCAGCAGGGTGAGTGAGCCGAAGAGCTGTAGTGATCTAAGCTTTGGCGGGTTGAAACAAGTGAATTCTATATGGGTGAGGTATTGCATCAAGGGACGCCACAAAGATTGGAATCTGGCTTTTGTTCTATTAAGGTTGTTTGAGAGATGCTCAATCGCCATTACTTGCCATAGGCGAGAAAACCACTGAGACGCAGAATGGGACGTTGACTTCTTCCACTCCAGGGCCACAAGTTACCTTGCTGCCTGGAGCATGTAGCTAACAAGGGTCTATCCATCTTGGGTCATCGCTTTCAAGGCTAGTGGTCGGACACCAAGGATAACCGTGACATAGGAGGCTGGGAGGGGATACCCACAGTGGCTTTGATGTGACTTAAAACCTCCGTCCAGAAGGTGACGATGAAGCTGCAGGACCACCAGACATGACAGAAATCCCATTGTTCCGGTTTGCATCACCAACAAAGGGAAGACGTGCCAGGGTAGATGGTGGAGAGGTGGGCTCGTGTGTAATACCACTGGAACATGAGCTCATACTGCGATATGTTTTTGGTATGTTTTGCCACAGTGTTTCCCATTGTTTAGGCGATATGCCCTCCGTGGTAGTGGCATGCCACGTAGACTGACAAGAGTGTGTGAGGGGGTGGAGAGTGCTGGAGCATGCAGTAGCATTCGAGCCTAGTAGCCTGGATCTTAGTAAAGGTCTTGGCGTCAGTATTAAGGAGGGCAATGGGATTGTCAGCCAAGCAAAGCATCGGGTCTTTGCCTGGCTTGGGTATGAGCGATGTCTCTGTCGCTGCCATGGAGGGTGTGAGGCCCGTGTCTTGTGTGAAGGAGTTGAACAGTCGCACCAAGTGGTCTCTCAATTCAGGCAAGTACAGTCGGTAAAAGCTGGCTGGGAGCTCATCTGGTCCTGGCGTCTTGCAGAGAGGGAGGGCTTGAACTGTGCTGCGGGGTTCCTGGAGCGTGATCAGAGCATCGAGGCTCTCCGCGTGTTGAGGGTGGAGGGGTTCCCATTCGCATGAGGCCAGATAGTCTTCTCTCAGGACAGGCGAGACCTGTTCGTCGTTATAGAAGGTCTGGTAAAAATCCGTATTTGTAAAGCGCGAACTACTCACCCTTACGGGTCTCAAGGCGCTGGGGGCGTCGTGGAAATTAAGTGAGCTATTGCCCAGAGTCACAAGGTGCTGAGTTGAGCTGCCGCTGGAGCCGGGGATCGAACCGTGAGCCCTGTGCTCCGAAGTCAGCTGCCCTGGCCGCTGCACCACACCTCTTCCACTTAGTATTAATGGAACATCTGCTGTTTATCACGCTCAGTGATCACCCATCCCTTGACTCCAGTCTGGAGCCTCGCAATGTGTGCCTTGGCATGTGCCCACTTTATTACCTCCCTCGTAATATCACTGTTGAAGCGCTAGAAAGGAACGTTCAACCCTATTTGCCCTTTGGGCCCACAGTTTGCCTTGTAAAATGGCAAGTTGTCTTTTATTGCGACGGGTAGGTGTTGTATTGTCTTGTCACCCCGTGGTAGCTTTGAACCCATCCCACAGTGTGTGTAGTGATATACCCGGTAGTGAGTTAAGAGCGAAGTATTCAGTGATCACCTTGTGGATCTACACATCAACTGGAACCCAGAGGAGTCGTGGGGGTAAATGCCAGTGCAGAGAGCCCCTAGAAGGAGAGAGGGCACCGGACCAAGTCAATTCAATGTGGGCATGGTCAGAAATAGAGATATCAGAACTCTCCGACCCGTCAAGCTTTCGCTGGAGGGAATGTGTTATTAAGACATAGTTGATGCAGGAGTATGATGTATGGACATGAGAATAAAAATAATTTTCCCACGCGGTAGGTTGTTTATAGCTCCAGGCCTCTAGAAGCCCTAAGCCCGCTATGTCCCTCTTTAGGTGTGCTGACATGGCCTCATTGCCTTGGTAAGTGGTTGCGCTTTTGACTTTTGCTGCGTCCCACACCAAGTTGAAGTCGCTGCAAACTATAATGTCGCCCTCTACTCCTCTTAATTGTTCTCACAGGGTGCATCGAAGATAAGAGTCCTGTACGGTGTTAGGGGCATATATATATTAAGGAGTGTGAGCTGCTGTTTGCCACAAAGCATGTGTAGTCTCAAGAAGCGGCCCTCTCTGTCTCTCACCACTTTTGTGATACAGGAGCTAAAGCCTGTTTTACATAAAATGCCCACTCCCAGCTGTTAGTGTATGCTCAATGACTTATAGGGTATTTCAGATATGCTAATCTATGTCTGTCTGCTCCCAGAAGATGAGTCTCCTGCAGGAATATGATGTCGGGATTTTGTTGTAGGATATACCCCCAGACCTGCTTGCTTTTATTCGGGGAGTTGAGACCGTGGACATTGAGGGAAAGTAGTTTAATGTCCATCACCATGGACAGGGATTAGAAGGATGGAGAGCCGCGTCGTGGTATGGTCCCCTCAGCAGGGATGGAAAGTGGATATAGAAAGGCATGGTTGGGCATCTGTTCCCCGAATTGCTCTGGCCCTAAGAATGTGTATGTTTGACGGCTCCCAGAGAATAGGGTGTCACGGACTATCAATAGAGGGGGTAAAAATGGCATGTGGTCCCCACCTGACGTTAAAAGAATGCCCAGTCACCTGCACATAGCTACTGTAGCATTTACTGGCATTGTTTGACCTATGGGAAACAAGTAAGTAAAACCAATCAAATAAAACAGACCAACATGATCCAACAATTTCATCTACTTTCAGCAGAGACTGGCACCAAAGTACCCGGGTCCCGCCAGAGGAGTCACTCTCCTTGGACGCATAGCGTGGGGGGCTGACCATCAGGTGAAGTCCAAGTTCAGGTGTTGGAGGTTTAAGGAATGTGCTCCCCTGGCCCCCACAACCCAGCCCTGCCAAAAGCCATGAGAACGGGCGCAGCTTCAGCTCCTGCAGCAGGGGATATGTGTAAGTTGACATGATAGTGTCACTACCATTACAGGGAGCCTGATGTAGAGGGTGCTGGAGATGTATCCTTCCCCATGTTTCGAAGATGTTGAATGATATCCCATTTCGTCTCCTGGGATGAGGTTTTGACTGGACGTTTGTCTTGGCCGTGAGATTTTACTGTAGTCCAAATGAACTTCAGCTCTTCCCTGGGAGGGCCATGGGCTGGAGAGGGATCTCTGTCTCGGGGATCAGTGGCAAGCCTTCAGTTTTGCCTCCGCCAGTGATCGCAGAGAGCGCCTTTGGTCCTTCCAAGCAGAGAGTAGCGCAGCTTGTCTGTGACAGCCTTGAAATCCCACCTTCGGCACAGTGTAACAGGAGAGAAGTCTTGGTGCAGATGAATAGTGTGTCTCCGAAACACCAGATCAGCTTTGTCCTTGGAGGCTTTGAGGATAGACGTGAAGAAATGGACGTGTCAAGATGTTAGGGATGGAGTCTGAGCACCCCGGACGGAGGCCACTTGGTATGCCCTATCAAGAACGGGTGGGGGGTGTCATCATCTCCCCTAATCGTCTGGAGGAGCTCTGCTGTAAATGTCATGATTTCATTGCCCTCTGCCCCCCTGGCTACCACTTGATGCGTGTGTTATTCTGGCGGTTCCTGTTCTCCAAGTCCTCCGGTTTAGTTTGTAGTTCAATGTGCCGTTCCTCGAGTGCCGTTACATGCACCACATCATCTCCTGGTCCTCAGACCTGGCATCTACAGTGCGCTCCAGATCATCTACTCAACCCCAATCTCGGAGACCTCCATCTTAATGTCCTTGATGCATGTCTTGGGATCTGCTTTAATCGATCCTGTTTTGGAGCAAATCTCCTGTAAAAAGTGTTCCATGTAGTCTTGTGAGATAGGCACTGAGGGTGGGTTCTCGGCTGGCTGTACCTGGGGGGAATCCTTGTTAGTTTCTGCATGGGGGAGCTTGCTCACTTTGCCACTGGATTCAAGCAAGCCTGGCTGATGACGGCTGGAATGCCAGAAACCGGTCCTAGGATGTTTGTTTCCGGTCCAGGGAAGACATGGCTTGGCAGTTCGGGCTGGACTGTTCCCATGAGGCACAGGGTCAGACTGATTTGCATATGGCCATGTCTGAACTGGGGTGGTGGAGTGAGCTAAAGAATGATGATGGATTAAACCCAGATCAGTTGACTGGGGGTGAGTGTTTGATTGGCTCAAACGTTCCGTCCATCATCCCCTTTTGTATCGCTTTGTTCGCCCTAAGTTGGCGGGGGTATGCCCAGACGTGGGTCCCTTGCTCACTTTGCCACTGGATTCAAGCAAGCCTGGCTGATGACGGCTGGAATGCCAGAAACCGGTCCTAGGATGCTTGTTTCCGGTCCAGGGAAGACATGGCTTGGCAGTTCGGGCTGGACTGTTCCCATGAGGCACAGGGTCAGACTGATTTGCATATGGCCATGTCTGAACTGGGGTGGTGGAGTGAGCTAAAGAATGATGATGGATTAAACCCAGATCAGTTGACTGGGGGTGAGTGTTTGATTGGCTCAAACGTTCCGTCCATCATCCCCTTTTGTATCGCTTTGTTCGCCCCTAAGTTGGCGGGGGTATGCCCAGACGTGGGTCCCTTGCTCACTTTGCCACTGGATTCAAGCAAGCCTGGCTGATGACGGCTGGAATGCCAGAAACCGGTCCTAGGATGTTTGTTTCCGGTCCAGGGAAGACATGGCTTGGCAGTTCGGGCTGGACTGTTCCCATGAGGCACAGGGTCAGACTGATTTGCATATGGCCATGTCTGAACTGGGGTGGTGGAGTGAGCTAAAGAATGATGATGGATTAAACCCAGATCAGTTGACTGGGGGTGAGTGTTTGATTGGCTCAAACGTTCCGTCCATCATCCCCTTTTGTATTACCTTTTACTTAGACAGCACCCTACCCTGTGGACTGTCTGGGGCCTACCTTAGAGGTGAGGTGAATTATGTGTAATGAAAGGGGAGTTTAAGGGATGGCAAAAGGTTTTAAATGCCAAGTTGAAGTGGCAGTAAAACTGCACACATGGGCTCTGCAGTGACAAGCCTGAGACAGGTTTAAAGGGTAACTTGTGTGGGTGGCACAATCAGTGCTGCATGTCCACTAGTAGCATTTAATCTACAGGCCATGGGTATATTAGCATACCACTTTCCAAGGAGCTTACAAGTAAATTAAATTCTGAAAAGTTAAGCTTGTCATATTGCTGGAAATAGGACCATTTGTCAGAGAGAGAGATATGCCAAAGCACCATTTTTTACTTTCCTGTGGCAGTTGTTTTAAACAATGTCATTTAATGAAGCATGTTTCTTTGATATTTTGGATATCTTGAGTTAATTGTGCAATATCAATTGTTAATATTTTTCAGTTTTGGCTCTCCAGGAGGGGATGTAGAGGCCTGGCTGATAAAATGTACTAGTGCTAACGTTCCAGAAGAAATTTCTGCGAAGATCAGAACACCAGTCAAGGAATGAAAGAAGACTACCACGAATCCTGCACACAGAATTTTGATTGACCTATTTGAGGTAAATGAGCTTGTGTTCTACAGTTGCTTTGCTGCTGCCAAAATCATCCAAAAGCTCATCTAGACGCACTGTAGGTTCCTCCTTTTGCTTACAGTGGATGTTCGAATTGCAAAGACTAATTTGAAAAATGTAATCATATTCTGTTTCTTAGGTGCTTTTACAAATGAGACCTCAGGCCA
The DNA here is from genome assembly GCA_963921515.1 of Calotriton arnoldi. NCBI lineage: Eukaryota > Metazoa > Chordata > Amphibia > Caudata > Salamandridae > Calotriton > Calotriton arnoldi. The sequence continues at coordinate 358,155 of CAWUFW010012372.1, read as the reverse complement.
CCTATTATAATAATCTACCAATATCACAGCATTGCATATACACTCTCCTGTTGCAACTCTCCCCAACCCCTACAGTTCCCACAGCCTTTTATGTATCTGTAATACATGATGCCAGGAAACCAAGTCTTGACGGAATCTCTACAGAATATGGAATGTCTCACCAACACAGCAAAATCTTTATCAATCTTTGGACTAACTTGGGATCCTGTGATGAACACAAATTTAATCTGTACTGCACAAATAGCAAAAACACAAATGTAATTAGAGTTTTCAGTTTTATCCAGCTGGGATTGTTCAACAAAAATGTTGTCATTATGGATTTGTCAAAACTGATGTCACTCACTAGAGTCAGGGTAGTACAAGCAGACTTCTCTTTTGAAGTACAGTCTACTTCTCTAATGGAATCCTAGTCTGTTGGCTCCCTTCCAGCTGTATTAAATGTAATCCAACTGTGTTGGCAATGATCCAAATATCTCAAATTGAATCCTACCCTGTTGGCTTGTAGTCCAGTATATAAAATGTAATTCTACCTTATTTTACTAGCACCATTCTTAAATAGAATCCTGTCATACTTGGTTAGCAATCAACCATGTCAAATTGCACTGCTTATCGTATGAATAAATACGGTTTTGAAAATTTTATGTTCATCTTATCTCATGTATGTTTTCCCTAAGATTCTCTTCCGATTTCACACACACACATCATTTGTTTAGCAATGTCTTTCGTTTACATGTTTTTTATTGTGTCCAACAAAGAAATGATGAGTAAAACAGTAAAATGCATAGTGTATAATTTAGGTGTTTACAAGTATAATCAAAATATGTTTCAGAATAATATTTTACATTTGTGTAATATGAAATCTAAGCTGTTTCGTCTATTTTTGTGCAACAAACTTTCTAATAAACATAACTGGAAACAGTCATGCCTCGTTAACTTGGCTCTTGAGCACTCAGTTATTAATGTTTGTTTAATTATGGCTTTACATGCTAATATTTGGGGATCTGCCAATTCAATGTCCCCTCCCCTGCTACATGCTCTGTCTCAGCAGCTATTTTGCTCCTCCCCAACATCTACATGCTTTGCATCTTTCAGGTCTAATGATGCCTTCTGATTTGCAGATATGGGATCACCTATGATAATTTTACTGACTTTTTTGAATTAGTTTGTAGGTCTGATATCTCCCCAAATCTGTCTAAATGCTGTCGTAGTATAGAAACCAATCTAAGGTGGTTTTAGATATAAACTAAGTGGCTTATTTACGAGCCGCATGCAGCACCGGTATGTCACTTTTTCCGATATTAAAAGTGACGCACCAGCGGCGCAAAGGGCTTACAAATAAGCCCTTAAGTTGTCATACACATAAATTTACACAATAGGTTCATTTACACCCCCTTAGCTTTATGGCCATGAGTTCCATGGCCAGAGGGTACCTGGTGCCACTCTCTATATACCATTGTTCAGAGACAATTAATCTGGTTCTCACTCTGGGGATTGGATCAGTATAAAGTATACAAAGCCACTTCAGTATATTATGGCCCTAATCCTATCTGCCAACAATACCAACATGTAATTCCATTCTTGTGTATAAAAAGATTTTTCGATATTGAACGCATTAGGATTGCAATCCTTGTGTGCTGTTTTGTAGTGTAAAGTACATGTTAGTCTGCATATAGTCATGAGGGTGCTTCTTCGAGAGGTGAAGCCACATTGGTCCTCTTGTACCAGTGACCCTATAACACAGCAGTCTATTTGTTCGGACAATACATAACATATATTAAAACAAGCATTTTCAATGCAATCGTCTCGCCTTTGGGACATTATATGTATTTAGCTATGCAGCACATTAGCCTGGGTGTTGAAATATCTACTGTTCTTTAACATGGAGGGAAAGTAAGCACCAGACTGCGTGACATGCCAGGTATGGGAACACATGGAGAGAAATATTGCCTTTCAGCAGGAAATGGAATAGTCCAAAGCTCTGTTTTTAATATAAAATCAGGGCTTTCGATGGTCATATCACCGAAAATACAAGATTTGAAAAAAATATTATTGTCTACGGGTGCTCGTGGAAGACAATTTCTATGGACTGGAATCTAGAGAATGCTAAAGTGATTCTGATATTTTACTGACCTCTGCTGGTCGTTTTCTATCAAGAAAGTTAAATAGAGGCAGTTGAACAGAAAAAAAAGTCCCTAAGCGGAAGCAGACAAGTCCTAGGGCTGATCTCTAGAGCCCACAAAGTACATACAAATATAAGTATATACTAAAGTATATAAGTATATACTAAGGTATATACAAGAGGTCTCGAATGCTCGACCTAAAAATGGTCTATATGAAGCAGTCTTGTGGGACTTTGTGTGGTTTTAATATCATAACTATAATAGTCTCCCTCATAATATCTGGCAACCTTCCACATTGTTTGGTTTTCACATATACGGCCTCCGATTGTCTACTTCTTGCAGTTTATTAGCCTGATCCGGATTTGTAGGGAGGCCTTCTCTGCTCAGTGACTTTCCACAACATTCCTGTGATTGCTTGTAGTATTTCTTCTATTTGTAGCTCTATTTCTAGCATTGCGATCTGGTCTTTCTCGACCCTGGGGAGAAGTAATTCCTGGTACTGACTTGCAGGTTCTGTACATTTGCAAATGTTTAGCCAAGTGTAGTCTCAGTGTTTCATTTGTGTACAGGTAGGTTAAGGCCAGGAAGCTATGTGAGTAATTTAAAGCCAGTAGGATTGGGAAGGGTTTCTCATTTTAAACAACCAGATCAGTAATTTCCATTATTTATCTCACTCTCTGTAACATTTGCCTATATTCCCTAAGAGTAGGTCTATCTAAAGCACTCCAACTTTCCCCCAGTTCACCCTTTGCTGTCATCAATTGAAGCCTACTTTGAGGGTGTGTGGGTTCTTGCCACATACATTTTATTCATGCAAGCCTCTTTTAATCCCACCTACATGGCTTCCCTTTCATTTGCTCTTGTATCTGTTGTTTCTTAATTATCTTGAAAATGTGTTATAATTGCTGTGCAGATATCTAACAGGAAGCCCTATCCAACAAAACCTCAAGATTTAATTTTCACGTAGAAACACGGGTGAGAATCACTTGGGTTTGGACTGCATTAACAGTGGAAAATGATCCTAGAGATACCTATTTAGTTGTTTTATCGTTATCTTCCCTCTAAGAACTTGCGAGATTAGTATCCTGTCTTATCTATGTAGGTGTTACGCATGAGGGACGAGTGACATGAGTATTCACCGTCATCAGTGTGGAGGACACTCCATCTACGACAATGTTAACCATTCAACGACTGCTTTCAGATGAGTTTTTGACAAAGCTTAAGCCTATGATGGAACATAAGGTTTTGTCTTAGCCTGTTTTCTGCATCAGGAAGTACCTGGAGTAGATCCACTTGTTCCTTTCAGGTGCTGGCTCTGGCTCCATCAGCTGAGGACTACCTTAGTTTTCAGCTGATGAAGCTGTTAACCTGACTGCTCACAGCCTTGTGAGGGATAAGGGTTTGGCTTTATTTTGTGGCCAGATATTAAATGTCCTTCACCTATTTAGCTGGAGTAATTGTATTCAGCATCAAGAATTAGTGGCTAATGTCACCTAATTGGCCAAGCAGGATCAACTTGCCACTTTCTTCTCTGTAGACCTGCAGGTATGCCATCCCTCTCTCCTAGTGCACTGTAGTAAACTGAAGCAATGTTGGTCCCTCTGGGGCTATTGGTGTTGACAGCCCTACAACAGGACAACAAAGGACCGTTTTTGCAGGTGAGAACCTTTTGAGTTAAGTGAATATGTCTCTTTTCATGAAAGGAAGTTGGGCAACTCTTTGATAGCACTTCAGTGGCCATTGAACTGCAGGCGTTGGTGAAGAGGAACACTACACTAAACTCCTTTCTGAAAAGTTCCATGCTGGTGAAGGCCTGTCTTGCACCATGGTATTGACATTCAACTGGACGCTGGTACATATCAGCTGTACCTGATATCGGGGAACCTAAACCCGACATGTGTGGTAAAACCTTGCTTCATCCATGTTCTGGAATGCTTTCATAGCTTGTTTGGAGGATAACCTCCCCTCTCTTAAGATTTTTTTTAGCTTCATCTCACTCGATCATTTGGCATTAACAGGAACAATTTTGCCAATTTTTCCCAATATGTGAGAAGTTGGCCTGGTATATGCTGTTCACTAATTAAAGTGGACACCTTGCACCAGGGCAAATCGACTCTTATGGTAGATAGGTTTAAGACAACCTTTTAAAGAAAGCTATCCTAGTGGTAGCTGTGGAGAGCAGCCTTCAGGCTAAGTCTCGGAGGAATGTAAAGCAGCTTGTTTTACCATATAATCTCTTGAATCACCAAATGAAAAGACACCACACAGGTATATATATCAAATATATATGTATTTATTTCTAAATAACTCTCTACTAATCTCTTTATGAGATTAGAAGACAAACATATGCACAAATCAACGTTTCACAATAAGTTAAGCACAAAATATGGCTGGGGCCCTAGGGGCGTACCAGACCATATACTAAGTAAGAGACTTAGGGACAACGACTTGCAGGGAGACAAGGCCTAGGGCCTTCAGAAGTGCTGGGGCCTCACGAAACCACCCAAGGCAGGTAAGTAAAGGACCCACGGGGGACGCGTGCAGTGTAGATACACAGGCGCGGATCGCCGTTGACTTCAATGGGGCAAGTCGCGGTTGGAAATAAAGAGTTTTAGGATACTTCTATAGAACCTACAAGCAAGTCACTTACAGGGTAAGTCGTTCTAGGGCCCACACCCACAGGAGCACCGTAGTGCTGGAGTTACCTCACCCAGGGAAGCCGGGTGCACAGGTGTCCTTTGGTGTCGGGTCGCGGCGTCGTTTTCAATGGCGAACAAAGAAGACTTGCTGCTTGCTGGAGCTGAAGAAGTGTCCGGTGGAATCCAAGCCTGGATTCTGAAGAAGGATGACCTGAAAGCAGAGGGGACAGTGTTCAAAGTCACTTGGCAGTGACTCGGGGCAAGGAAGATGGATGCCCACCGTCGTCGAGTGATTCAGGTCGGTTGTGGGTGCCTTGACTCTTCAGCCACGTGGTCCAGGAGGCGTCGACGACGACCAGGAGCTGGATTCGGTGCGTCCCTCGACATCTGCAGCTGACTGCGGTGTCGGCAACTCGATCGGAGCCAACAAGCCTTGGCAGCTGCAAGTCTCGGGGAGATGAAGAAAAGTCGATGACGCAGACCAGCAAGGTCTGTGGAACTCACCCAGCGAGGGTAAGTCAGGGCAGGCCTGGAGCAACCAGGGGAGCCCTTTGGTTTCTTTAAGAAGTCTTCTGGGGACCCACAAGCCAGCGGGCAAGGGATCGCAAAGACACCTCGGGCGGAATCACTCAACAGGGGCCCACGGTCACTCGGGACGGTGTAGGCCTCTGATCTTCGGAGGGATTCCTGCTGGAGGTCGGGACCACACGTGGTCCAAAGCACAGGTTCGTAGAACGTTGTGAAGGGGTTGCACACGACAATAGTGCACGGTACCCAGGGGTCGCGGTTCCTCGTTACTCGTGGGGTCCACTTGCCTCAGCTTCGCTGGGGACTCACGATGGCCTGGGAGAGGTCAGGAAATCCACTTTCTGGGCTGCAGGGACTTCGGACTCCGGCGGGAGCGGCGTAGTTTGCGACCGTCGTTGTCGTTTTGGTGCCTGCCAAGCAGGGAGTCACTCCTTGACTCCAAGGGAGATTCTTCTGTCTTCCAAAGGTAGTGGAACGTCGAAGGGTCAGGATTCTTCTGTAGAGCGTCGTCCAGGGGTTATCTGCTTTGCAATGGCAAGGTTCCCCTCTTATACTAAAAAGAGGGATGGACTAGCTCTATGACCCCACCTATGGGAGGGTCAAGGGAGGGGTGGCTACACCCACTTCCCTTTGTCCAGTTTCGCGCCAGAGCAGGGGCAGGTAGCCCCTGAGCTGGTTTGAACTGGCATATGCACAGAGGAGCCTTTTGCTCCCCAGTGCAGGACTTCAAAGCACTCTAAGAGTGCACCCACCCAGCCCCAATACACATTATCCTGTCTGGGGAGGTGGTCACACCTCCCTGCAACAGGAAACCTATTGTCCAGGCCTCCCCTGCCGGAGTTTCGTCCAGCAGCAGGAGGCCAGACTTGTGTCTGTGGCAGCAGCATCCATTTTGTGATGCCAGGGCTTCAGAAAGAAGTTACCGGGTAAGCCAGAGTTAACATGTCTTTCCCTCTAGAAGGGTGGAATGCTACCCCCGCCGCCAGGATTGGCGGGGGGGTAGTTTTCCAAGATGTTTGACACCAAACACGACATGTTTAGGTGCAGCCATTCCAAAGTTAGCATTTTACCGCGAGGATATAATGCGCTTAAGAGTATATGGTCAGGCTGCACTACAAACAGCATCAGAGATGGTCTCCGAACGCTGCAGAGGGGCCCTGCTCATGCAGGGGCACCCTCTCACATAGGAACCATGCACTCTGCCTTTAGGATTGATAAGGCCTGCCTTAGGAGTGACTTATAGGTTTATATGTGTGTATGTATTTAGTGATATAGGTAACCTATATCACAGTAAGGAGTGCATGCACCACCCTACCCAGGCTGCAGTAGCAGACCTGTGGTGTCAGTTTGGATGGCCTTCCAGGGGTGGCATAATACATGCTGCAGCCCCTGGTAGGCCTCTGAGGTACCTATGCCCTTGGTACATAGTATACCATATACTAGGGACTTATAAGGGCACTCCAGATTCCAATCAGAGATGTGCCTAAGGCACATGGAAACCTTTTACAGAGAAAGCAGATAGACTGGGGCCCTGAATAGCAGGATCCCAGTCCAACTAAGTCATAAACCAGCAAAACACCATAAAAAAGTGGGGGCAACCATATAGTCAGATTCCACCTTCCTACATAACCCCCCAAACGAAAGGAGATAAGGCTAACCTTGGCCAGTTGAGCCTTCATTGACTAAGTGGTCATATAAGGAAGCACCTGCACTAGCATGGTTGCCCCTGTCTTATGGTCCAGTAAGCAATCCCTCACCCTAAGGGTATGAGAGGGTCTCCACCATGGGGAATCACTACCTGTGGTGTGCTTAGGTAAAGTACAAGGCTGGTGAGGTGTCTGAGTAGGGAAGTGAGGCCCTAGGAATGTTGGCCTCAGCTTCCTCAGATCACTGGTCACCATGTATGCCTGTCTTTCCATGACTGAGTTGCACTTTGCTCTAAGGGTCAACCTTTGGCTGCCTACAGCTGGGGGTTGGGTCCCTTTGGATGGACTACTGGAGGGACATGGCAGGTTTGGAACCTTCTGGTCCCAGGTTTGCCCTTGCCTACCAGAGTCCTTCTGGGGGAGGTCCCTACATAAAGGTATGGGGGATCCCTCAGTGTGTAGAGGAATTTTCACCTGGCTAGGGCTACTAGACTGGGTGCCCCTAATCTGCTGATGGGGGCTTCCTCTGGACAGGGGGCCCTGGGGGTCCACTGACCTCCCTGACCTGTGCAGCCCTGGGCTGACTGAGGCAGGGTAGAGAGGGGCAGGTTACCTGCTCCAGACGGGGTACCACCTTGGAAGGGTCCTCTGCCATCAGGGGTGTGGCCAGGGCAGGCCTGACTACCTCTGTGGCAGTTCCTTCACTAAGGGTAGGGTCAGTTCCCTGAGGAGGCTGACCCTTACCTACTGTCTGGGGGGAAGAAGACTTTTCTTCAACCCTTGTGCTCTCTTTTGGGGGAGAGTGGGCCATTCTTTCAGGCTCCATCTCTCCAAATTCTTGGGCTGGGGCTGTGGTCATCACAGCCCCACTAACCTCTACAGGGACGCCCAACATCCTAAGATGGGTTTGGTGTTCCACTTCAGCCCAGGCTGAAATTTCCAGATCATTGCCCATCAGGCAATCTACAGGTAGGGTTGGGGACACTGCCACTCTTTTTGGGCCTGTGACCCCTCCCAGCTGAGATTGACTATGGCCATGGGGTGATCTGTTCTGACACCATCAATGTTGGTCACCTGGTATTTAAACTCAGGTAAAAGCTGGTGAGGGGGACTAGTTTCCCTGCCACCATGGTGACACTAGCCCCTGTGTCCCTAAATGCCACAGCTTTCTGACCATTAATTATTGGCTCCAATCTGTACCTGCCCAATGCTATGGGACCCATGGTAAAGGTGGCAAATCCTATACCACCATCAGAGTCAGAGGAGTCTGTTGAGGGGTCCCTGTCTAAACTAGGGCCCACCTCTGTTCCTCTTGCAAAAGCACCTAACTTTTTGGGTGCACTACTCCCAACTGGAGGATTACTACTGGTAGTACCAGGAGGGGTGGTAGTAGTTGTGGGAGGAACATTTTCTTTATTGCCAATCCTGGGGCAACTGGGATCAGTTTTCCAGTGCCCAGGCTTTTTACAGACATGGCAATATGGTTTCTTTTCAGGAGAGGAAGGAGTTTGGGACCCACCCCCAGAAGAGGAATTTTGGGGCACTGTAGGGGACTTATCCTTAGATTTATCCCCACCTTTCTCTTGGGACTTAGTAGAATCTTTCTTCTGGTCACCACCCTGATTTCTAGTTTTTACTCTGGTTCTGACCCATTTGTCTGCCTTCTTTCCCAATTCTTGGGGAGAGGTCAGATCAGAGTCCACCAGATACTGGTGCAAAAGCTGGTTTTGACAATTATTAAGGATCTGCTCCCTCATAATCAAATTGTACAATCCTAAAAAGTCATGCACTTTGTTGCCATGTATCCAACCTTCCAGAGCCTTTGTAGCACAATCTACAAAATCAACCCAGTCTTGAGTCTGAGCTTTTTGGGTGTCTCTGAACTTCAACCTATACTGTTCAGTGGTTAGGCCAAACCCATCTATCAGAGCACTCTTCAAGACTGTGTAATTGTCAGCATCCTCTTCTCTTACAGTGAGGAGCTTGTCTCTACCTTTGTCTGCAAAGGAGAGCCACAAGATTGCTGCCCACTGCCTCTGGGGGACCTTCTGAACTTTACAGGCCCTCTCCAGTGCAGTTATCCATTTGTGGATGTCATCCCCACTCTGGTAGGGAGGGACAATCTTGTTTAGGTTTCTATGGTCATAGGACCTCTCCCTATCTCTAGGGATATTGCTGCCACCATGGGACTCTAGTCCCAACTTTCTTCTCTCTCTAAGGAGATCTAGGGATTCTCTATCTAAAGCTAATTGCTTTTTTCTGAGTTCCAGCTGAGTTTCCTCATACTGGACTAGCCTCTTTCTTCTCTCATGAGAGGATTCTCTCCTATGAGATGAGACAGAGCTCCCTATTGAGGTGCCAGAGTGGTTAGACTCCTGAGAAGGAGACCTAGACTTTCTGTGCACACTCATAATCCTTCCTGGGGGGACAAAGGTGTGGTTCTCTAGATCCTCATCTTCATCTTCCCCAGAAGGGATTGGGTTCTCCAGGTCAGGGTCATTGTCACCCTCCTGGTCAGTTTCAGAGGGGGGGCTGGGGGTAGTGGTACCCCTGGCCCCTTCCTCATCTGCTGGCCCACCCTCTGCTCCTACCCCTTCAGTCTCTGAGGACTTACTAAGATCATAAGCCACCAACATCTCCTGGAGGTGTTGGGTGGTGGGACTTTGGCCTGTCCTTAATTTCCTCACGTTACACAAAGCTCTCAGTTCCAAGAATGGGAGTGTGTCATACTTGGAGGGTGGAAGCTCAATGGCTTCCTGCAAGGATTCTTTGGATCCTCCCCTTAAAGACATTCTAGTGTTGTGCAGTGTTGTACTACCTACACTAGTTTGTGGCCTACTGATCCTAGCTTGAGCTGTGGAAAGGGTGTGCTATCCCTTGGCACCCAGCTCTAAGTTCAGTAGAACTTATTGATACTAAGCTTGACTTTATATGTACCTTGAGTACCAATAATGGTTTTCAGTTAGTAATTCAAATAGAGATTTTCTGGTAAAACAATGGCAAGCTGGAATCCCACACGCTGCCCACCAATGTGAGAAGTTGGCCTGGTATATGCTGTTCACTAATTAAAGTGGACACCTTGCACCAGGGCAAATCGACTCTTATGGTAGATAGGTTTAAGACAACCTTTTAAAGAAAGCTATCCTACTGGTAGCTGTGGAGAGCAGCCTTCAGGCTAAGTCTCGGAGGAATGTAAAGCAGCTTGTTTTACCATATAATCTCTTGAATCACCAAATGAAAAGACACCACACAGGTATATATATCAAATATATATGTATTTATTTCTAAATAACTCTCTACTAATCTCTTTATGAGATTAGAAGACAAACATATGCACAAATCAACGTTTCACAATAAGTTAAGCACAAAATATGGCTGGGGCCCTAGGGGCGTACCAGACCATATACTAAGTAAGAGACTTAGGGACAACGACTTGCAGGGAGACAAGGCCTAGGGCCTTCAGAAGTGCTGGGGCCTCACGAAACCACCCAAGGCAGGTAAGTAAAGGACCCACGGGGGACGCGTGCAGTGTAGATACACAGGCGCGGATCGCCGTTGACTTCAATGGGGCAAGTCGCGGTTGGAAATAAAGAGTTTTAGGATACTTCTATAGAACCTACAAGCAAGTCACTTACAGGGTAAGTCGTTCTAGGGCCCACACCCACAGGAGCACCGTAGTGCTGGAGTTACCTCACCCAGGGAAGCCGGGTGCACAGGTGTCCTTTGGTGTCGGGTCGCGGCGTCGTTTTCAATGGCGAACAAAGAAGACTTGCTGCTTGCGGGAGCTGAAGAAGTGTCCGGTGGAATCCAAGCCTGGATTCTGAAGAAGGATGACCTGAAAGCAGAGGGGACAGTGTTCAAAGTCACTTGGCAGTGACTCGGGGCAAGGAAGATGGATGCCCACCGTCGTCGAGTGATTCAGGTCGGTTGTGGGTGCCTTGACTCTTCAGCCACGTGGTCCAGGAGGCGTCGACGACGACCAGGAGCTGGATTCGGTGCGTCCCTCGACATCTGCAGCTGACTGCGGTGTCGGCAACTCGATCGGAGCCAACAAGCCTTGGAAGCTGCAAGTCTCGGGAGATGAAGAAAAGTCGATGACGCAGACCAGCAAGGTCTGTGGAACTCACCCAGCGAGGGTAAGTCAGGGCAGGCCTGGAGCAACCAGGGAGCCCTTTGGTTTCTTTAAGAAGTCTTCTGGGGACCCACAAGCCAGCGGGCAAGGGATCGCAAAGACACCTCGGGCGGAATCACTCAACAGGGGCCCACGGTCACTCGGGACGGTGTAGGCCTCTGATCTTCGGAGGGATTCCTGTTGGAGGTCGGGACCACACGTGGTCCAAAGCACAGGTTCGTAGAACGTTGTGAAGGGGTTGCACTCGACAATAGTGCACGGTACCCAGGGGTCGCGGTTCCTCGTTACTCGTGGGGTCCACTTGCCTCAGCTTCGCTGGGGACTCACGATGGCCTGGGAGAGGTCAGGAAATCCACTTTCTGGGCTGCAGGGACTTCGGACTCCGGCGGGAGCGGCGTAGTTTGCGACCGTCGTTGTCGTTTTTGGTGCCTGCCAAGCAGGGAGTCACTCCTTGACTCCAAGGGAGATTCTTCTGTCTTCCAAAGGTAGTGGAACGTCGAAGGGCCAGGATTCTTCTGTAGAGCGTCGTCCAGGGGTTATCTGCTTTGCAATGGCAAGGTTCCCCCTCTTATACTAAAAAGAGGGATGGACTAGCTCTATGACCCCACCTATGGGAGGGTCAAGGGAGGGGTGGCTACACCCACTTCCCCTTTGTCCAGTTTCGCGCCAGAGCAGGGGCAGGTAGCCCCTGAGCTGGTTTGAACTGGCATATGCACAGAGGAGCCTTTTGCTCCCCAGTGCAGGACTTCAAAGCACTCTAAGAGTGCACCCACCCAGCCCCAATACACATTATCCTGTCTGGGGAGGTGGTCACACCTCCCTGCAACAGGAAACCTATTGTCCAGGCCTCCCCTGCCGGAGTTTCGTCCAGCAGCAGGAGGCCAGACTTGTGTCTGTGGCAGCAGCATCCATTTTGTGATGCCAGGGCTTCAGAAAGAAGTTACCGGGTAAGCCAGAGTTAACATGTCTTTCCCTCTAGAAGGGTGGAATGCTACCCCGCCGCCAGGATTGGCGGGGGGGTAGTTTTCCAAGATGTTTGACACCAAACACGACATGTTTAGGTGCAGCCATTCCAAAGTTAGCATTTTACCGCGAGGATATAATGCGCTTAAGAGTATATGGTCAGGCTGCACTACAAACAGCATCAGAGATGGTCTCCGAACGCTGCAGAGGGGCCCTGCTCATGCAGGGGCACCCTCTCACATAGGAACCATGCACTCTGCCTTTAGGATTGATAAGGCCTGCCTTAGGAGTGACTTATAGGTTTATATGTGTGTATGTATTTAGTGATATAGGTAACCTATATCACAGTAAGGAGTGCATGCACCACCCTACCCAGGCTGCAGTAGCAGACCTGTGGTGTCAGTTTGGATGGCCTTCCAGGGTGGCATAATACATGCTGCAGCCCCTGGTAGGCCTCTGAGGTACCTATGCCCTTGGTACATAGTATACCATATACTAGGGACTTATAAGGGCACTCCAGATTCCAATCAGAGATGTGCCTAAGGCACATGGAAACCTTTTACAGAGAAAGCAGATAGACTGGGGCCCTGGAATAGCAGGATCCCAGTCCAACTAAGTCATAAACCAGCAAAACACCATAAAAAAAGTGGGGGCAACCATATAGTCAGATTCCACCTTCCTACACAATACTTTCTATTATATCTGCTGAGCAGCACCAACAAGTAAGTTGCTTATATAGTGACGGATGCTGTCCTGGACATCTTCATGGCCATGACTTGCCTTATTCTGCTTTCTCTGTGGCACTGACACCACCCACTTCTCCACTAGCGAGTTTAGGGAACACTGGTGCATGGCTGCAGCCACCACTGAATCCAGTTTAGCAATGTGGAGGTAGGGTGTTCCCTTTACTCCTGCTACCTATTGCCCTCCTGGAATGTTTGATATAGGTATTTTTCAGGGTCGACCTTCATGGTTGGTTGTCTTGCTTCTTGCTCACACTCCAAAATTTCACAAGTTGCCATCTCATTTTGCCTATGGATCTGCTTCAGTGATCTAATGAATAAGTTATGTAGCTTCGGTAATGCTCTTTCTGGTGGATAGCCCACTTGCAGATTCCTCGCTTTTTGAATCTTTTCAGGTACAAGACTAGATCTGGAAAAAAGATTCAGTAGGTCCTGTGTTCTGATCGGCAGTGCCTTCGGCCTCTATCGTAGCTCCATCCCACCCCAGACAACAGTGAGTCACATATGTGCACCACCCATCTGATGCTAATATCAGTTTTCATTCCTTTTTTCAATGCCTTTAGACCTGGAAATGTGACTTAAAAGATGATGTGTCAACTAGCAGTGAGCACATCTAGCTGGGAACCTTATTAATACATGAAAGTCTCCTCCACAGAATAGGTGTGTGGGTGGTGAGGGATCTGTAGATAGCCGGAGTATCCAGCAAAAAGAATTACCAAAGGTAAGTAACTTATTCCCCTAGTGGACACTTCTACCTGCTGATTTCCTCACCTTTTTAATCAGTATCAAAATAGTCCCTCCAAAGGAGGTGGGCATTTTATATTTGATATTTATTGGTTTATAAAGCGCCTGAATCATCCCCCAAGGGGTATCTCCGCGCTAGGGAACTGCTGCAGCCGGCCAAAGACGGGGAACAAATTAAAACAATACAGTTTTAAGGAGCCTTCTGAACTGTAAGTGATTTGGGCATTGCCGCAGATGGATGGGGAGTTGGTTCCAGTAGAAGGGGGCTAGGTGGCAGAAGGCTTTACCACCTAGACGCGATTTATTGCAACATGGAACAAGGAGTAGAGACTTGGGGGCATATTCACAAGTACCTACCGCCGATTTATCTCCACCTTAACGCATCAAAAGTGGAGATAGATTTAACACCCCATTCACAAGCGGGTGCAAACTGCAGATATCGCCAGTATTCCCGCGATAACTGCCCCAAAATTTATCTCCACGGTGGACACCACCAACTAACCCTAATGAGATGCAGAGTAGGCGTTCCCGTGCAAAAACACACGAAAAAACCACAACACCACTTTCACAACGAACTGCCAGAGCTACGATGCGAACCAAAAACAGGCGATAAGCCGCGGTAGCACTAGTGATTTAACACCTGCCTTTTGCTGGTGTTAAGCAGGACGACTACCTACAGCATGAAAGGGAGCCCAGCCAAGAGCCACACCTGAAGACCCACAGATGCCATGGAGACAATGATCATGCGACTCCGATACCCATGAGGGCCACAACACCCACCGCCACCACCCCCAGCCCCACCCCCCGGATATACACATACCGTGCACGACACAAGAGCCACAAAAAGCGCATGATGACGCACATTGTCAAAAAATAAGACGTGTGGCCAGAAGAACGAGAAACAGTCATACAGCACTGAAGTAACAACCAAAAACTTTATTGAAATACAACACAAAACACCTATGCGGAAGACTCCTGTCGGGTCCGTCCGGGACAATCTCGATGTCACAGCCTGGAAAATAAAGCACAAAATCAGAATGTGTGTCATGGGCACATCAAAGGAGCGAGACACAGAGAAACAGAGAAGGAAAGAAAGGCAGAGAGAGAAAGAGAGAGAAGGAAAGGAAGGGAGAGAGAGAGAGAGAGAGTGAGAGAAGGAAAGGAAGGGAGAGAGAGAGTGAGAGAGAGAGAGGGAAGGAAGGGAGAGAGAGAGAGACACCGCCGCCCCTGCGCACCCAGGCCCCACTGTTCACCTGCTGCCACCGGTGTGTCTCCAACCACGTGCCGGGATACACTGCAAGCCACCAGGTCTGCAATCTGTAATCGAGGCCAGAGTCAATCATGGCAGAGTCCATCACACAGCACATGGCAACAACGCCTGTCCGTCCCTGCGCACGCATGCAGCCGCACCCCACCCCCTCCCGCCGGCCAGCGCTGGCTGTCCGCACTTGCGCACCCCGGGCCCACTGCTCACCTGCAGCCAACGGAGTGTGCACCAGTGGGCACACCACGTGCCCGTGCAAGCTCCAGGCCACGGTCCCGCCACCATTGCATGGTCCACATCATGCGGACCCGCCCCGCGGCCCAGCAGGTCCCACACATGACGCTGAGTCCTGAGGCATCAATGGCAGAGACCACATCAGTGCACAAGTCATCATCGCAGGCTGCACACCCGCTCAGCTATTTCGGTGCCACTAACCCTGTGCAACCCCAGTCAGTGCCACGTGGTGGTAGTCCCGTGACGGGCGCAAGGCTTCGGGTGCCACTAACCCTGTGCAACCCCAGTCAGCGCCACGTGGTGGTAGGCCCGTGACGGGCGCAAGGCTTCGGGTGCGACCAACCGTGTGCAACAACTCACGGGCCCTTTATGATTGAGAACCGTGGAGCGTCCGTCATCCAGTCACCACCGGCAGTGGGGAATGTGACGTTGTCTGCCCCTTATATTGGCGGGGTCACATGGCCTGTGACGCCTGTGCCGGATGGGTGTGGTGTGTGTGCAAACCTGCCCTCAGGGAGTGGCCGTGACATGCTGACAACTAGACCAGTGACCTGCATACCACCAGCGTGTACGCCTGCGACATGTAGCTATGTGGGCCCCCCCTCGGAGCGTAAGCGGAGTGGTCTGGCCTGGCGTACGCCAGACCAGCGCAGGGCTTGCAACAATGACTCGGGGGGCTCTGGGCGTGGTTCAGTCCATGTCCAGACAAGGAAGTGACTAATGCGTGTGTCCTTGTTGTAGTGTCCACGGCACCCGGAACACAATAGGCAATGTAGCACACTGTGACTGGCATCCCACTAGATGAGCATCATTGACGTAAGGGAAATCACTGTCCCTACATTCAACCACACATTCATACATGAATGATGAAAGACATGACACATTTCTGGATGTTTATTGCACATCCAGTGGAGTTTTGCAGCTGGAGCGGTACAGGGCCATGCCAAGCACACTACACAATATGGGCCCGTGGAGGGCCAGCCAGAGTCCATCCGGGGATGATAAGTACTGCGGAAGAGGAAGGGTACAGTCCGCAGTCTGGTCGCCGTGTCATTGGTCATCAAACAGGATATGGCAGTCCATGTCGCGGTCCAAGGTGAGTGCAGCGGAGTGTATCGGGGGTCAGTGGAAGGTCATGGGGCCATGTGCGGCACCAAGCAGAAACAGGCCAGGTGGCGGAAATGAATGCTAGTGCCTTCTTCTAATCCCAATCCCATCCACATCCTCGGATGTGTGCTCTGCCCCACCTGTGGGTGTTGCAGTACCGGCTGCGGCACAGTGTGCCACTGACACATCAGGGGCCGGAGGAGGATTGTCGGCCGCACTGTGTGGCAGTGACACATCAGGTGCCGGAGTGGATACGCCTGCCGCACTGGGAGGCACTGACACACCAGGGGGCGGAGATGTGGATGGTGTGGGGGCAGAAGCATTCATCATCGCCACGCCTTGTGGCAGCAATGCCATGATGAGGATCTGCAGGGCATGGTAGATCCCAGCTACATTTCGCTGATGTGTAGCGGTGGCTGCCATCCTTTCGGCCTCCATCCGCACCATGTCTTCCATGAGCCTCCGCATGTGTGCCAGCTCACGGCTGGGATCGCTGGAGCCACTCTGAGCGGGCAGGTGTTCTTGTCTCTGAGTCATGACTCCAGCGATGTCAGTCAGGGCTCGTTGGAGACCATGGAGCAGGCCGTGGGTGTCCGTTAGGGACTGGAGCTGGTCCCTGATGGGACCTAGACACCCATGGATGGCGTCCAGTTTGGTAGCCATGAGGTCGAACCCCACCCCCACCTGCTCAGCCGTCTCCCTCTGGCCCTCCAGCACACGGCGTTGGAAGGCCATGTGTTGTTCCTGGGGGTCTTGGGAGACTGCCGGGGCTGTGGGTGCCTCCTGCTGGGTGGTTTGGATAGTGGGTGGGGTCTCCTCGATGCAGCTGGGCTGCCCTGATCCTGGAGGTGAGTTGCGGATGATGTCAATGATGTCTTGGAGTGCTTGGGTGTCGATGCTGGGGGTGTCCTCCTCGTCATCAGTGAAGAGTGGCTGGGACTGCCCTGCAGGAGGTGTTGACGGTGCCCCTGCAATGTGAAGGGGAGATGGTGTATTACAATGTGTCCGCATGTATGTAGCCGCATGGTACAGGTTCACATTCAGACAGCATGGCATTGAACATTGTGACAGTCTGTGGATCAGGGCCATGATCCAGAGTCATTGTGGGTGTGCACTGTGCTCTGCTTGATTGTGCATGTGTGCCATTGTGGCCATCTCCACCCGTCCCCCCAGTACCTGGTGGTCACTCACCCTGTTGCGGTTGTGTTGTGTCCTGTCGAGCAGTGTCTGGTACCCCGACTCCGGCCACAGTCTCCACACTGATGACTGTCGACACCAGCTCCTCCATGTCATCCAGCTCCAGCTGTGGCGCTGGGCTCCCACCTCCAGTCTGCATTGCTACCTTCTGGTTGCCTGCGAGTTTCTCCTTGGTCTTGCGCTTGATGTCAATCCATCGCCTCTTGACCTCGTCCATTGACCTCTTGTGCTCTCCGACGGCATTCACCTTGTCCACGATGTCCCGCCATATTCCATTTTTGGTGCCCAATGACACGTTGGAGGTGATGAACAGTTGTTGATGGTGTTCCGTCACCTCCATGACCAGGATCCCGTTTTCCTGCGGACTGAACTTTGTCTTCCTCTTCTTGTCCTTGCCCTTCCCTGTCCCCGAGGTCCCAGGCTGGTCGTCCGGGGTGCTTGTGGGGTTGCGCTCGTCCTCTGCGCCTGCTCCGGCTGCCTCCATGGTGCTTCGGTGTTGGTCATTTTGTGTGTGTGTGTTTTTTCTACTTTTATAGTGATTTTTCCCGCCTGCCAAGTGTGTATTGCAGGCCTGGCGCTGCTTATTGCTGATTTCCTCATCGCGCTTTGGCCCATCGCATGTTTTTTCGCGTTGAGGTTTGTGTTTTTATCACCGTCGCGGTTGTTGTATCGCGGACATTGTCTGCGGTCTCGGCAGACTATTGCATGGTATCGCCTTGTTGTGAATTCCACGTTGACACAGGGTTATTTTCCCGCGATAGGCTGCGATGTGTAAAGTTGCGTTAACATTTTTTTGTGTTGTTTAGCACACGTTCTTGTGAATATCCCCCTTGGTCCCTGAGCGAAGGGACCTGGATGGGAGATATTTGGTAAATTTTTCTGCCAGGTAGCTAGGACCTTTACCATTCAAGGATTTGTGCACAATGCAGCCGATCTTGAATCTGATCCGCTTCCGCACTGGGAGCCAATGCAGTTGCTGCAAGAGAGGGAGGGAGGCAGTTCGACGGGGAGCATTAGAGACCAGGCGCGCTGCGGTGTTCTGGACTACTTGCAATCTGTTCAGTGAAGCTTTGTTCACTGAGATCAGCAGAGCATTGCAGTAGTCCAGGAGGCTTAGCACCAGTGCCTGGATGAGGGTTTTCCGAGTGGTCAGAGGGAGGAAAGGAAATACCCTACGAAAGAGGCTTAACTCATGGAAGCAGGCGCCGGCGGTAGTTGCGCCGTGCTCCTTCATTATCAGTTTCTGGTCCAGGCAGACGCCCAGGTTTTTGACCACAGTTTTGGGAGCCGGAGCGGCGCCCAGCTCCACTGGCCACCAGCTTGGAGACCACCTCACAGATGCATCTCCGAACAACATGATCTCAGTTTTCCCCGCATTGAGCTGGAGGAAATTATTCCTCATCCAGCTAGTAATAGCTGTCCTGCCCTCCGAAAAGGTAGATTTAGAGTTGGGATTGTTTTTGTCGAAGGAAAGTAGGAGCTGAGTATCATCAGCATATGATATTGGTATGAAACCTAAATTCCTGAGTAATCCCGCTAAGGGAGCAACATAAATGTTGAATAAGGTGGGACTTAGACAGGATCCCTGGGGTACTCCCTTAGTCTTTGAGCGGAAAGGGCCTAGATTGATAGTCTGAGTTCTATTAGAGAGAAAACTCGACATCCATTGTAAGGCGGTCCCTTGGATTTGAATATCCCTGAGTCTCCTGAGCAGAGTCTGATGGGAGATCATGTCGAAGGCCGCCGACAAATCGAGCAGTACGAGAAATACTGCTTGTCCGTTGTCAAGGGTATGAGGAGTGGACTTAGACCACAAAATATTACTGGGCAAAATTGCCATCCCTGCAGACCTGAGAATCTAGCTATACTCACAGCCTAGTGAAAAGAACACTAGGGCAGTGAGGAGGGTTCTGTTTGGCCAACACATAACACATTTTGATGCAGAGGATAATCCATCAGAGTAATGGTCACTATTGGACTGCCTTTACCTTCTCGCACTGGTGAAACCAGCTGATCGTCAATGTGGTACTGAGCTGGAAGCTTGCTGATGTGCAGAAGTGTTTGCAACGAGGAACAAGGTATTCAGAGTAAGAAGCTAAAGAGTGAAGCTATGGAGCAGGGTGCACATATCAGAAAGGTCAATAACAGATCAAGCTCCCGTTGTGGTATAGTAAAAGTAGCTGAGAAAAAGTCACAACAGTTGATTAGAATGAAGAGGAGTGATATGGTAGAGGAGAGGCTGAAACCTCCAACAAGTAACCTTTAAATATGGCAAGAGCAAACTCTGTCGCCACAGAGACCAACAACGGTACTTGAGAAAACTTTGCCTACAAAAGGTCAACATGCTCCTCCTCATACCAGGGGACAATTTGAGGTGAGATGTTGGGAGTGCCAGACCCTCCAAGCTTCATCGAGGTCCATCAGAATAACTTGTGACTTGTTTCACCTCATTTTCCTTGGATCCTGCAGGATCAGAGAAACAGTGGAAACACGTATAAAAGGCCAAAGCTACACCGAAGGAGGAATGCTACCTCTAGAGTTCCTTGAGGCAAGAACTGAAGAGCACAAAATACTGGGAACTGAGTATTTTCGGAGGTGGCAAACAGTACACTAAAAGTGTACCTCCATTTGGCGAAGATGTCTTGAGTCTTGGCGTGCAAAAGCAATTCATGGTCAGCAAAATTGCACCTACTGAGCTCATCTGCCCTAGTGTGAAGGTGCCCCACTAATTTACTCACTATCACTGAACGTGTTGAGTGCAAGTGAGCAGAACAGCCTCATTGCCTCCAGGCTGAGAGCATGTGAGCTCTGCTTGTTATGGAATCACATGGCGGTGGTGTTGTTGGTCAGTACCTGGATTGACTTGCCCCTGATTGATGGCAGAAGCCACCAGTCTTGATGGCTACCCTAAAAGCTTGCAGTTCCAGAATGTTTATGTTTCAGAGTTGCTCGGATGGGTAGACCCCAGATTTCCATGTTCTTGCCTCCAGAACGGAGGGAAAATACTGCATCTGTTACCACAGTGGACACTAGCAGGGGAGGACAGAATAGCCTGTCATCTTTCAGATTGATGTCTGTCATCCACCACTGCAAGTCCTAGAAAAAGGCTATTCAGAAATATATTGTCCAACAGGCAACCCCAGTGCTGGCCCTGATGTAGGCGTAAGTTCCATAGTGGGCCTAGATGGACTGCCCGGAGGAAAGCACCAGTAGGATGCATGAAGCCAACAGGCCTAGACACCTTACAGGGTAGACCTTGGATGACTCCAATGAATGGTACCCTCTGCATGGGTTCAAAGTGAAAATTGGCATTTTTGATGGGAAAACCCAAATCAGACATAGTGCCATCAAACTCTGAAGGTGCTCTGAGGCTAGCTGAGGCGCTCCCAACTTAAACAACCAGTCATCGAGGTATGAGAGCACATGTATCCCCAACTTACAAAGATAAGCTACAACCACTTACATGACTTTTATAAAACCAAGGGGCTGATGTAAGGCCAAAGGGAAGGTCAGTGCATTTCTATGACACCATCCAGTCCTTGTGGATGAAGCCAGCTAAACTAGTGCAGGGTCATCATTTTCAATTTCTCCTTCAAGGGGAAATGAGTTAAATATTCTGAGGTTTAAAATCAGCTGCAGGCCTCTGTCGTTTTCGGGGAACCGGATGTAAGAGGAGTAACATTTGAGCCCCCATTCGATCAACATCAGTACCTCTCTGAAGAGGATTTGAGCATGAGATATCAAAAACAGGCTGAAAACCAGAACTATGGGAGGGAGCATATCCGGGTAAGGCATAGCCAATTTGGACAATTTGCAAGGCTCATTGGTCCAAAGTTTTTGAAAGCCAACGGAACAGTAAGTATTGAATCTAGCGCACCACTGGGTACCCGTATTTGCCCAAGAGCAAACAAAAGAGTTTTTTGTGAAGCCAGGAGAGGAAAAAGAGGGCTGCTGTCTGCTTCTCTTCGTGCCACCTTTGTCTCTACAGGCCCAAAACTCTGTAATGACTGCTCGATAGGTATTGACAGTTGACGGTGAAGGAAGGCAATTGCCCTGAAGTAAACTTGAATTTTCGAATATTACTAGTGATACTGATGCATCGGTGAGGCTAGACCCAGAGAATGTGTAATTTCCTGGCTATTCCTAAATTTCCCCAAGGCATATTTGCCTCTCACCAAAGAGCTGGGAGCATATCTATCAAAGAAGCCTGGACGTATCCTGAAAATCCAGCAGAATGCATCCTGGCATGTCTGCAGATAATAAAGTTGGTTTCTATTTCATCGGAAATTGAGTTTGTTGAATCCTGGACAGAAAACAAGATTTGCTTGGTCGCGTCTTGCCCATCCTGAACTGCTTGTGCAAGGACAGACGGTGATCCTCCAGTACAGCAGGTAAACCCTCCCATTACATCTCCTAAACTTTGTGGAAACAATGGACTAGAAGGCAAGAAGCAATCTAGGACTCACTGGCAAACTTGCCCATGCCATTGTTCTGCTTCATTTCCCATAGAAGGGAATAACTAGGATTCAGGTTGTTGGAAGAAGCCTAAACCACTAGACTCTCGATTGTAGGATGCTTTGTCAGAAATTTCAAGCTCCCAGGTGCTGGTCTCTGGCACCTGGAAATGGGTGGCTAACAGCAAGATCCAAAAAGGGGTTAGACTAAGCAGCCAAGATGGGGTTTCATTGAAAAGTAAGCAAGCCAGAAAAAGAGAGCCTAACCACAGGATTCCTGTAAGCAAATTGACATGTCTCCTCTAGCAGAAGCAGGAATTACAACCACTGCAAAAGATGCACTCTACTTATTGGGAGGAGCATATGAAGAATCAAGTCCCGGCTCAGGCGAGATGTCAAGGCCACTAATATTCTTCATATCTGGGTAAGGATCAACATCAGTTTAACTTGGAGGAATTAAGGGGCTGATTACGACTTTGGCGCAGTTGCACCGGCACTCTACCGGCGCGACTGCGCCAAAGGTGCACAAAGACCGCCTGCCTGACTACGAGTTCAACTCGTGCAGGCGGACGGTCTTTTTGCCTTTCCCACGGCGGTGCCCTGAAAAAGGGCACTGCAATGGGAATGGAAAAAAGTTGCAGCATGGCATGGACTGTGAAGTCCATGCTTTGCTGGAACTGGGGGTGCAAGCAGACAGGGGGGCACATGTTGTGCCCCTCTGAATGCATCCCCATAGCAGGGGGGCATGGGGGCCCCTTGTGTTCCCCCACCGCCAGCCTTTTGGTGGCAGGCTCACCACCATGAAAAAGCTGGCGGTGGAGGAACTCGTAATACTGTGCCAGTCCCGCTCAGCATGTTACATTGCCCGCCCGCCATGCCGGCAGTTCCCTGGTTCAGGTGGCGGTCCACGGCCGGTACGATGGCGAGAGTCATAATATGGCAGATGGTGGACCGCCACTGCTTCGCCAACGCTAGTGCGGCGGCCGGAACACCGCTGCACTCTTAATGAAGACCTAAGTTGTTTGCTTTCTCATCATCATCCACATTATGTGGAACTATGTTAGCCATAGAATTGCATTAGACTCCTAGTTGTCAGGGATTCCATTGTGGCTAAACACTGATGTCAAGAAAGTGGAGCCATTGAAAAATCACCCTCAAAACAGCACTGTGCTTTATTAATGGTATAGTGCTACATGTAGCGGACTCTTGCTGACAAAGGATCTGAATTTGGTCCTGGCAGACTGGACCTGATGGCAGCACCAGTGGGACAACAGCAGGTGAGGCCAGCAACAGAGGAGTAGAGGCATGGTCCACCATCAAGGCAGAGTCTGAGTGGGATCAGTTGGTGCTGGTGAATTGCCCACCAGCGAAAATTGCGACTGGAAGCCACCAAAGCTCAATGAGGTCAGAAGGCGCACCAAAAGGAAGAGGAGTCATGTAAAATATATTTGCAGTATGGTCTGTTTGAAAGCCACTACTTGCTGCAGATTTGAAGATGGCTAGGTTACTTTGGGCACAATAGCTCAAGATTGAAAATGGGTTCTATGGAAGAAGATAAAGCTAGGGTTGGCTCCTCTGGACACGGACTATGTAACCTGCACCACAAACTGGAGCGTCTTGAAGTCGCATATTCTGGATTTGTGCTTCTTGAAAGTCTTATGCTGCGACTTACCTGATGAGGGCAACTGGAGAGGGACCAGCCTATTTTTCTTGTGATCAGCCACCTAAAGTTTGACCTCTCACTGCCAGATAACCTTTGGGTGCATCAAGGAGAGTTCATCTCAGGACTTGGAGCCATATTTGGCCCTCATATACCCTGAACAGATGTCATATGGGTCTGTTACCGGCATCTGCAGGGCATGGTTTGAAGCCGGTTTATTGACAAAATGGGTAAGAGCAGACCTACAGATCCACGTCGAGCTAACATCAGTATGCAGAAGTGCCACCTATATGTTGCTCAGTGTCCTCATGCCTGAAGTGGAATAGAGATACGATGTGAGCGGACGCAAAACTTACCGGAGGTATTGCAAAAAAAATTCTGCTCCATCCTGTTGACTGGGAAGATTAAAAAGGTGAGAAATCTCTGGGCAGAAGTAGCCATGAGAAATGCTCACCAAACATCTCCAGGGACATGATTTCTTTGCCTGTGATTCTCTATCTTGTTGACATTGCTTTATCCTTTATCTCCTCCTTGTTTTCTATCTTCGTTTCCTCTTTAATTCGTCTACACCTTTCAGCATCTCTCTCTGCACCAACTATTTTAGTCATTGAAGTGGAAGTGGATCCCCTGGGACCTTGAGACCTACATCAAGGTCCTAATGCTGAAGATGGCAACGTCTTCTATGCTGGAATCAACATCGCAGGTCCTGACATCAGTATGTATTTACTTCTCAGCTCCAATGAGTTAAATGTCATAATATGCATTGATCATGACGCTTTGGAGACCAAGACAGCTAGGTCGATGTCGAACAACATATTGGGAGAGGCATGACATCAACTACCAGGCAATTTTTGGAGAGGTGCAGAGGCCGCCAATCCGAGACTCTGAGAAACAAGAGTGTTGGACTTGGCCCTTTTGGCAGGTTCACCCCTAAACTTTTTGCCTGTCTCCTAGCCTTTTCCCTGTGTAGTGTTGGTGGTTTTATGCCTCTGCGCACTTTAGCACTGTGTCCCAGTGTAAAGTGCGTGCGCACTCTGAGTGCGTGTGGTGAGATGGGCCTGCCCTCCCATAGGAAGGCATGGGGGATATGTGTGTCCATGGTAATTCCTGGTGTGAGAGGAGTGCAGGGGCGAGTTTAGTATGTGCGAACTCGTGAGAATAAATGCTGCGCAATGGTGTGCGCAGATTTGTTGTGACTAGTGGAGAAGTGCCACTTTTAGAAGTTGGCATTTCTGTGTGCTGTGTGTCTGCCTGCCTGATGTGAATTGCATGTCTGGCTTTGTGAGTGACAGGGGCTGGGAGGTGTGTGTGGCTCCAAGAGGGGCAGGGTGAGTCAGCGCAGGGCTGAATAGAGAGATCTGCATCTAGATGGGAGGGAGGAGTTGCACCTGGGACCTGAATAGGGTTGTGCCTTCCCTCCCCAATGCTGGCTCCGCCCCCTGTCCCATTTCTAACAAAGAGCGACTCCCCATAGCACATTTTCACTCTGTAGACCTCTCTGTAGTATCGACATATTCCCCACTGAAAGAAACAGGTGATCCTAAAATAACCATCTGCATGAAACAGCAAAATCAGTTATGGTTGAGGAAATCACACAAAATTAAATAAGTCAGATCAAAAAGAAATTAGATTTCTAGAGCACTGCGTTCTAAAAAAATGACGTAGCAAAACTGTAATAAAATATTACAAACGACTTGTAACGTCACATGATCAAGGGTACAGCGACCGTCACACACCTGAAAGGAAGTTGATGCACGTGAACCCAAGCACTGTGTGTGTGCGTAGCAGCAGTTTTAAAAATAAACTGTCACCTCACAGAGACAGTGTTCGGTGCCGCCTTCTAAGTTCCCTCATTGTCTCTGGGAAGGAAAGTAGACTGTGTAAAGCAGCCTGCAGGAATGTGAGGAGATGGTCCATCTAAGAAACGAAATTCTCTTTTTTCAGGGGTGAAGGCTAAAGGAACTGGTTTGTCTGCTACTCTACCGGCTTTCAACCGTTAAAGTAATTGATTTTGGGGTATATTCACAAGAACGTGTGATAACTACCGCAGGAGTAGCGTAACGCAACTTTCAATAACGCAGCCTATCACGGGAAATAACCCTGTGTCAACGTGGAATTCACAACAAGGCGGTAGCATGTGATAGTCACCAGATAACGCGTCAAATGCCAGCGTGTAAATCAACACCACGCCCAAAAAATGCGAAACGCGAGAAATCATGCGATGAGGCCAATCGTGGTACAAAAAGCTGCGAAAAGCAGCCTCAGGCCTGCAACTCCCACGTGTCTGGCGGGCAATTGCACCATAAAAACCACAGGCACAACACACCAGAAACAAGCCAAAGCACGTAGCAACATCCATGCAACCTGTCCCAGCGCAGAGGGCAACGCGAACACCACAACCCCCACAGACCACCAGCAAGGAACAAGTGGGTCGGGGAAGGCCAAGGAGAAAATGGAGAGGAAGACGGGGTGCAGACCGCAGGAAAACAAGACCAAGGCCACGGAGGCGACAGAACACTACCAGCAAATGACCCACAAGCAGACCGCCTGGAATGCAGTCACAGAGCCCAGGAGGCCAATCCAGGAGGCCAAGAGGCACCGGCAGGACCTGACAACCTAAACCAGGTACAAACCCACTGCCAACAGGAAGGCAGCAACGGCGACAGGAGGTGGCAGTCCAGCGACACAGGAAGAGCAGGAGGAAACCCAGGCCACAGTCATCAGTGTGGAGAGGGTGCAAGGGAGTACGGACACAGCCCGACACAACAACAACAGGGTGAGGATCCAACAGGGACTGGGGGGACGGTGGGTGATGGGCACAATGCCACACATGCACAATGAGGTGTAGCACACTGCACACCCACAATTACCCAGGGACATGTCCCCCATCCCCGTGGCACACTGCAGCACACACACAGCAATCACAGCACATACCATGGCAATGTGGCACAAAGTGCAACACCCACACTGCAGAACAGGGAACACAACTGGGTCCAACCAGGCACAGTAACAGATCAATCACATCGGACAGAGCAGGGAACTGTGAGATGCACATCTACCCCTACAACCCCACATCAGCCATGTAGGCCAAATGGACACTGTCCCAACTCAAATAGCCACCACCGCCCAAACACTCACAATGTACTTCGTCACACAGTCTGCATGTCGACAAGAACAAGGCGCCAACACAATGCCAACATGCACCTCCCCTTCACAATGCAGAGGGACAAACAACACCTCCAGCAGGTCAGAACAGACAACCCATCAGTGATGCCCGAGACGAACACCACAGCCCAGACACCGATACCCTACAACAGCCCATGGACATCCCACACAAACCCACCACCAGGACCAGGGCAGACAAGCCACTCAGAGGAGAATCCAGCCCCTGCAACAGACCACACAGCATGAAGCACCCGCAATCACGGCTGGCTCACAACACTTCACCCACCCACACATGGCATCCCAATGCCAGGTGGCAGAACGTCAAAAGGAGGTGGCCCAACAGGTGAGGGTGTTGCCGAACCCATGGAATGCGAACCAGAACACATACGTGGGTGTCCAATACCCTTCAGGGACCTCCCACATCCCACAAAGGAGACCCACACCTCCACAGAGACAAATGCACATATCATGTTGAACTGGCCACGTGCGCCCGGCCCCTTTATTGGCAGGGCCACATGTACAGTGACGCCTGTGCTGGATGTGTGTGGGGTGAGTATAAGCCAGCCCGCACGGAGTGCTTGGTGCTGCCAACAACCTGAACAGTGGACACCAGTGCAATGGAAACAGAAAACACCAGCATAACAGAGTCAACTGCAGAGCAACATGGAGGGATCCGGAGTAAGGACAGAGGTCACCCAATATTCAGTCTGGACGTTCCTTGAGTTGCAGTGCACTGAGGCAGGGGCACACGAGAGAGAGCGCGCTCATGTGAAGAAACTGCCAGGATTGTGTCCCTTCGGGTTAGTCCTGATGCAGATGCAGTGGGGTGTGTTACACCTGCATCAACTTCCACATCAACGTCCCAGGTCTCCCACTGCCTGAGGTGACAGTTGCTTCCGCAATCCACAGCGCAATACCCAGCAACAGATCCGGGTGTGTAGCTTGACTACCACCACCAGTCTGCATTCCTGCCTTGGGGCTGTTGCCTCCTGCCCTCCTATTGTCTGTACCCTCTCCCTTCCGCACACTTGACACATCTTCCTCATCATAGTCCCAGGTCTTCCCCACTGCATGAGGTGAAATTGCTGCGCAACCTCACAACAGCACAAAACACAATAAGTAACGGACAATGGCTTGCGGTGCACTGAGTCACTGGCACCTGGAGTGCTGAGCAGGGTATCAAGCCGATGATGGCATCCACGACAGGTCTGAGCAACTCCGTAGGTCTGTCAGGACCACCCTTGCGACTCTGGCAGATGGCGGTTGAAGGTGGTCCTTGCGGTGGTGGCGTGTTCCCCCTGCGGTGATGCGACGTCCGGGCCGGTCAAGACTCGATGCCATGTGTGGGCCCTGGTGGACCACATTTGGGGCCGGAGGAGGCGGACAGCGCAGGGCCACAGACACATGGCGTTGATGACCCCAAGACCATCGCCACAGAGGCCATTCAATGTCTCAGAAGAAGGGGTCCAAGGCCTGAGCAGCACAGAGTTAGTGGCCCCGGATGCACTGCGGCCGGCACAGGCACCCAGCCACGGGACGGTGACTTGCGGTGCAGTCAGATGGGCCATGCGACCTGAGCGGGTCCCCATCAATGTCCGAGGTGTATGTTGCAGAGGGTTTCGGGGGACAGTGGAAGGTGTCCTCCAGGGCATGATGCGGAAGGTCTGATGTCATCTGGAAGCAGCAAATGGAGGAGTGGAAAGCGCAACCCTCGTTTGCAAAAACAATTCGGGATCAGCTACATGAGGATGAAAAATAGCCCCTAGTCCATAGACTCAAACGCCACCAATGTACGACCAGTGAGTGTGAGATGTAACTAGCGCCAGGACACCTCTGGGTAACAGTCGCGCTGTATAAATGTCATTAACATAACAGTGTCCATGAATGTCGGGGAACAGACTTAGCGGCACAGGTGGTGTGAGGGCATGCAGTCTGCGATGATGCCGGTACACAGATGTGAACTCCGACATTGCCAAATCAAGGCTCTGTGACCTACTGGACCGCAGTGTTGGCCGGAGGCAGCGGTCAGTATGGGCCCACAGCCACCTGTCGTTGGCTCGCGGGGCACAGAGTTAGTGACACAGTGGCAGTTGTCGGTAGTGTTCAATCACCTCCGTAACAATGATCCTGTTCCTTCCGGATTGCAACGCGTCATCCGCTTACGCCTCTCCGTGCGTGCGATGAAATGTATTCTGTCCTTTGAATTGCCGATGTTCAGTTCCAAATCTGTGACCCCACTCGTGCGCAGGGTAGGCCGAGGGCAGTAGTCCGCGTAGGCCCACAGACACGTGTGGTTGTGATGCCATGCACAGACTTGTTGCCACCACATCGAAGTGTGTATTATGAATTGTTCTCTGCCTTAAATAATGTTCACTGCCATGGTGTAATCAAGATTCAGTTCCAAATGTGTGACCTACCTGACCGTGGTGTAGGCCTGAGGCAGCGGTCAGCATTGCCCATTCACCTTGTGTCGCCGGCATAGTATGGATGGCCCCACCGGCCTGCGTTGTTCAGGTTCAGTGGCACCACGTGTAGCCAGCTGGCATTGAACAGGGTTAGTGGCACCATGTGTAGCCGGCTGGCGTTGAACAGGGTTAGTTGCACCACGTGTAGCCGGCTGGCGTTGAACAGGGTTAGTGGCACCACGTGTCGCAAGAAGCACATATGGAACTATGCCTCTCTGATCAGGGGGGGCGTCTAGTGCTGTGGCCGCTGGCCCGGATTGGGGGTCACTGCCATTCATGACTCAGGACACAGTTTCACATGTGGGACCTGCTGGTCCGAGGAGTGGGCCATAGGCGGCAGTGCAGTACGTCAACTAGAAAGGACTGAAGCGGGCCTGTGTCGTGGAGGCCTGGTGGTCTGAGCTGACTGCCAAGTTCGCGGGACTCGGGCTTGGAGCTTGCGCCGGCACGTGGTGGGCCCTCCTTGACACACGCCGGTGTCGGCAGGTGATCAGTGTGGCCTGGCTGCGCAGGGGCGGGCCTGACGTGTTCGTGGTCCAGCGTGCCGGGGTCCGGCAGGAGCACTGCATCGCAGGCAACTCCGCTCACGAGGACGGCGTCGGCCTCGTGGCGGGGTGGGAGGCGCCGCCCTGGCAGAGACGTTGGTCTTTCCGGAAGGGGACCACGCCCAGGCCTACGTGCTCTTTTATTCACACCCCTACGCTGGCGTGGCGTATGCCGGGCCATCACACTCCGGTGATGCTTAGGGGGGGGCGTGACAGGCAACATTTCCACGAGGTCCCCCACTGGCTGGGGTGACATGGTGGCGTCCACTGTCCACTACACTCCATACACCAGAGGTGTATGTCGCCATGGATATGGGTGTGTTCTGCATACTGCGGTCTGTCCAGCACATCTCCGCCACTCTTGGCATTGTGTGCTTTCCGGATCATCGTTCTCCTGCATCCTTCATACATGCCTGGTTGCCACCTCCCCACATTCGGCTATTATTTGGCTGAGGTGCCATGCCGTTGCTGGCTCATGTTCAGGGCTTGCCCATGTGGACATTGTAAGTTGTTCTGTCGTGTCTGGTGGTTGGGCAGCTTGTTGTGCCTGTTGTATGTGATTTTGTGACGTGTGCATTGCCAACGTTGTGAGTTGCATGTTTGGGGAGTTGGTGTGTGGAGTGTTCATTTGTATGTTGCCAAGGGGCTGTGCATTTCCCTTGTTGCCATCCTGGGAACGCTGGTTGGTGATGGACTGTCGGAGGATGAAGGTATCATGCACACTGGCTGTGTATTTGAAGGCGACATTGTTGGGTGTTCCACGGTGTTCTGTTGTTGCCTGCACATTGGTGTGAGACGTGTGCTTACTGTTGCGGTGATTGTGTGCTGTGTCACCAGGGGGCACAGGTAGTACATGTGTTCTGTGTGTTGCCCCCAACACGTGCGTGCATCCTGCTATGGCGTATGGTCCTTGCTTGGTCTCCAGCGGATCCTGCGCCTTGTGTTGTACGTATGGGGATTGGGGTACCAGGGTGATGGTGATGTCCAGGACAGGTGTGGGGGACTTGGATGTGGCTGGCTGTGGGACTCCTCCGACTCTGGCGGGTGTTGGATGGGGGGTCTCAGGGGCCAACAGGTGCAGCCACGCCATCAGCTTTGGGTGGGATGTTGGTTGTCCGCTGTGTTGTTGCCATAGGCCTGTTAGGCGATGATGGTCAGGATGCGTAGGTTGGTTGTCCCTTTCAGCATGGAGTGGAAGGTGACATTGTCAGATGTTGGGTCTGTGCGGCTGGTACGTTTCCTGGGGTTCCGCTGTCTTTGTCTGCGCTGCGTCTGTGTTGGTCCGGGGGGAGGAGTGTTCAGGGTGTGGGATGGGATCCTGGGGTGGGTGTTGTGGCCCTCTTGGGTGTCCGGGCTGCATGATGTGTGGCTCCATGGCATCTGTTGCCCTTCGGTTGTGGCCCTGGGCTGTGCTCCCTTTTGTGGTGCTGGCTACCGTCGGACTTTACACCAGGTCAGAGCAGGTGTAGATTTCCTGGTGCTAACGCGCCTTATCGCCTGTTTTGTGTTTTTATCGCAGATGTGGCTGGTCGTTGTGAATGTTGAGGTGTGCTGTTGTCTCGGCTTTTGTCACGGGAATGCCTACTCTGCATCTCATTAGCGATATTTGCGAGGGTCCTCTGTGGCGATGTTTTTTGCGGCTGCTATCGCGGGTAAACTGGTGCTGTGGGCTGTTAACACTGGCTTGTGAATGTGGGGGGGTAAATTTATCACGACTTTGGCTGCGATAAAGTGCCGTTAATTCGGCGATAGCTCCTTGTGAATATGCCCCTTTGTTTTTTGGATGAGCCAGCACTGCTAATTCCTGGAGGCTGCCTAAGCATAGGTACTAAAGGCCCCCACTCATGTGTCCCACCATCAGCAAAGCCTACTTTTCTAGCTTGCAGGAGATTGCATTCTAGGATATGTAGTTTTGTTTCAAAATTGAAATTTCCAACATGCAAATTGATATAGGCCAGAACTGTGGGCCAGAAGCCAGACCTGACCAGGAGCACAAAAAGGGATCACACATAACACATGGTCACTTGTCTGCCATTTAATGTGTTTTCAGGAGGGTGCAAAGCCCCAATATGATGTGAAGTAAAATACCCCCCTTACTATTCATTATAAGGATCTTGTATGTCACCTCAGACTTTTGTGACCAATAAAGTCACTCAGCCTGCAGCCTTGTACTTTTACATGGTCACTGAATTCTTCAGTGACTTACAATATCCTTATAAAGTACAGCAGGGAGTATTTTAGCCCACATATCTTTTGGTAAATATTATTGACTGCTTTTTAGTGTGTTTAAATTTGAAGAACGGATTCTGCTTTAATTTGTCAAGTCTGCAATAAACATGAAAAAACGAGACACTAAAGGAAAGGTTTACTCACATTTTGCACGGTTTGATTCACAGAAGGGATGCTGCTCAAAATGTTTTTTTGGGATTTTGAAGTTGCCTGAAAGTAATGCATCATGGGGGTGGTACATGGACATTCCCGTGCAATGACCCATGGCTTCTGGTGCAAACTTTCCTTGCAAAGGAGACAGCTTTGCGCCAATATATTACACCTCTTTGAAGCTGGTGTTAAAAAGGAGAAATGCTTTTATTTCTTCTAACTTGTCCCACTTTGCATGTGGGCTACACTGTGCAGCAAAATAGGAAAAGTTTTAAAGTTAGTCTAAGCATAGTGTCTTGTACTGGAAAGGTACCCTTTTACTACAAAACCTATGCTAGACATGACGTAGACAACGTTGTACTATGGTGCAAAGTTGTGTGTTGCTGGGCATCCTGATTGGTGTTGTCCTGCTCTCTCCCTTCCACGCAGTGCAGCAACTTTGGTTGCTGTGCTGCGTTGCATGACATATTTGAAATCTGCCACTAAGAATTTCTGGGAACGGTAATGGTGTGACCTTGTATTATACGGGATAAAGTACCATCTGATGTACATTAAAATAATATTGCAAGCCACCTTGGAGTTCCATGACCTCATAAAAGAACTTATCAGTGACTTGAATATTGTTCTAATATATGGCAGGTGGTACTTTATCCCATATATAATGTATGGGATCCTTCAATTCTTGTGTAAAAGCCTGCCTTTAATTTTCTTATAACAAGCAACTTGTGGCGCCCCTAGTCGCCTATAATAAGGAAATGACGTGGCCTCTCAACATATTACAGTTGAGTTCTGACATCACAATGCCTGCTACCAGAGCCAGTGGTCATCTGGTTGTGCTAGACTGGGGAAAGTCACAAGTTCAGGCCAATCGTGATGGAGCACAGGCCAGATACAGGTAACAGGTTAGTCCCGCTGAAAAAGTTGCCTTCTCAAAGTCTGGTGCAAAGAATTCCATTAATGGTGGAGGAGGCCGCGAGGAGCTGGGAGAGTGTCACGGATGGTTGTCAATGTAGTGTGAAGAGCAGAGCAGGACTGGCATCTGGCATTGTGGACAGTTGTTGTTGTAGGTTAAAGATCCGGTCAGGCATCGCAGATGACTGTTGATGAAGCTCTGCGTTGTTGGTCACCATGGGCTGTTGTTGCTGTAGCGTGAAGTGCAAATCTTGTGTTGCTGATCGTAGTTGGCAGTGTCTGTAGCGCGAAGATTCAGGTTCATCAGAACTTCGCGTTGGTGGTCGTTGCAAACAGCAAAGTCTTGGTGCGAAGGAGCCCATTCGATGTTGGGAAGAGCCCAACAAATTCAGGATTTGACCTTATTTCACAGGAGGAGCACAACTGATGCTAGCCAAGGTTCCATGATCTGGGGAGGCACCTCTTGGGGATCAGGAACTCACTCCGGCATAGGCCAGTAGGGCTCATGCAGGTCCAGTTGCAGGTCCAGGCAGATCCAGTGCAGCAGGTCAGCTGGGCAGTTGCAAGGAGGCCTCTGATGCTTGTTGAGTCTCTGTAGCTCTGACAGGAGGTTGGCCAACTGACCCTTGGAGTCACTCATGTAGCCTGAAATGAAGGGCACATGTCCAGTCTTCCTTTTCAGAGAGCAGGGGCGACCTCAAGCAGCAAGGCAGCCATTTGGGAGTCAAGGCAGGACTCAATCAGCAGGGCAGTGTTCTGGGGAACAAGGCAGCCCTTCTTCTTTAATGTCCACAGGTACAGGAGTGTACTACTGAGTGGCTCTGAAGGACCAGTATTTATACCTGGTGCCAGTCTTTGAAGTGGGGTATTCCCTATACTACCCTCACATCTGGTTCAGGAACGTTCTTCTCTTCCCCTGTTAAGCCTCCAAGAAGTCTGGGGTGACAAAAGACCAGTGTCAGAAGGCAAGCACTTTGAAATGCAAGCACCACCCCCAACCATCCTTGCAGGATGGCCCATGATGTCCACACCTAATCCCCTTTTGTGTCACTGTATAGAAGGAATACACAAACCCCAACAACAGAGCCATTCACAGCTACGTGATCCTGGAGACTGGCAGAAGGCACAAATGGTTAGGAAAACAAAATGCCAAATTTCTAAAAGTGGCATTTTCAGAATTGTGACTTAAAATCCAACTTTACCATTAAAGATGATTTCAAATTACAATTCATTTAAGTTTAAACAGCATATCTGTATTTGCTCCCAATCACATGTTATCACTTATTACTTTTAATAAGGTAACACCATGCTAGACAATGGGAGAGATAGGGCTTACAAGAGTGAAAAATTGAGTTTTTCACTAACAGGATTTGTAAAACTTAAACCCACGCACCCTACTTTTTAAATACAAGGCACCCTGCCCTGTGAGACTTTAGGGCCTACCTTACGGGTTACATATGTATTAACAAGCATTGGCATAGCCAATAGGTCTCGTCTTTGGGACCTTATAAGTGTTTAGCCATGCAGCACATGATCCTGGGTGCTGTGCAGCCAGAGCTATACAATTACTACACACTGGGTCATTCAGTGCGATTCAGGAATACTGCTTGCCTCAGAAATTATTTATGGACACATTCCAAGGCTTTTTAATGCACAGACAGAAAGACAAGTGCCTTGATGAAAGTTAACAGCACAATAACATTTTGTGTGTGACTGCATCGCAAGAGTATTGAACAGCATATGAAAAAAAGCAGTGAAGTACTTTTCAATGGCAGAGACGTCACATCCCTCCTCCCCCAGGCCTCTATTCAACAGGCACACTTCTCCAGAGTTTTCCATTCAAAACACTGCTGGAACCATCGGTTTACCAGCATCCCTGCTCTCTATCCAACCTCCCTGGGTATAGGAGCACTGGACATAGCAACAACAACAAAATGCTCCCATTTGTCAGGTAGAGGGAAAATAATGAATTAACAGGGTCCACGTTGGCATCACTTAATCTCCGCACATCTAAGAACAAAAAAATTAACCTGACCTTGTGTAATGTAACTGGCGCTTTTGTAAAGCACTTCAATACTTTTGGGTCAGTCGAGTTTATCCTCTATAAAAATGCCCTAAAAATGTATCTGACATATAAGTATCGCTCATGTAAAGCACTCCGACACCTTCAGGTCGCTCGAGTTCACATATATAAACAAGCATCAGAGAAAATGAGACAGGAGTTACCCAAGCCTTGCCCTTAACTGTGCTGCAAGGTTGGGCTGCTGAAGATCCAATGACTGAGACTTGCTTAAGCAACAAGCAGCGGAGCAGGAGCGGTTTGGGGGAAATCCTCGCAGTTTGAAGTCAGAGAAAAATAAAGCGGTGATTTCGAAGACAGATTCTTAAGTGTCTGACATTTCATTTCGGTATTTAAATGGGACGGGGAGATTAAGTGACAGGCGCTGAAGCTGAACCACCGAAGAAGGGCAAACATTGACACGAGCAGGAATCAAAGAAAAAAAATAGTCCCCCAAATGAACACAAACACAGAAGCGTAATGTTAACAGTAATTGGGTGGTGCTCTGTGGGAGGAAACCAAACACAAAAAGGAGGGACAAAGAGGAAGAATTAATGACTAGCAAGCAAGTATTTTTGAATGACAATCAAAGGGACAAATACAAAGGCAATGGGTGAGCTTTAAGCCCACAGAGTGAATACAGCTTGTCTCAAAGAGACAGTGCATGCGCTGCCTAGGCTTGACCTAAACAGGAAGGTTTAGGCCTAGCAAAAGTTTTGTTTTGTCAGGCTGAAATGGCAGTTTAATACTGCACTATATGCTGCATTGGTAGGCCTAAGACATGTTTTAAAAGGCTGCTTCAGTGGGTGGCACAATGAGTGCTGCAGGCCCACCAGCATCATAAATGTACAGGCCCTGGGTAAATATAGTACCATTTACTAGGGAGTTACAAGTAAATTAAGTGTGCCAATTAGGTGTAAGCCAATTTTACCATGTTTCAAGGCTAAGAGCACAGGCACTTTAGCACTTGTTAGCAGTGGTAAAGTGTGCAGAGTCCTAAAGCCAACAAAAATGAATTCAGCAAAACAGGAGGCAAAACTCTGGTGGAGATTCTACAAAAAGGGCCAGGTCCAACAATGGTCCAGTGTTGCCAGCATGTTTTGGTGTCATTTACAAACCAATTGATCTTCTGCCTCATAACTTATGATTTCATCAGCACCATTCATAGTCAACAGCACCTATAACTGAAAATACCACGTGTTTATGTTTTTGAAAGAGAAAATAAATGGAAAATATAGTCTCCAAAGTAGTGCCAAAGTGACAATGCCACGACATGAATTTCAGAAGGTGCCAGACTTCTGCATGGTGAATCTGAAAGTTACATTTTTCCAGCCCACAGAGATCTTCAAATAAGCCAAACTCTCTCAAATCCATTTTTAAATGCAAATTCAATTTAGTGTTTTTTTGTCCTGACCGTCCATTTTTGGCAATGGTGCACTATGGGAGCTACACACCAGGTGTACATTCATATTTTTTATTTGTGCAGTTTCCAGATAACTTGAGTGGACAAGCCTAGATAGCAGATGTTCACATAATCTAGCCTCAAGAGAATGCAAGCTTCCACAAAAGTGACGGCCATGCCTAAAGGTATGGCACAGCTGTAAGAAATAAAACACATCAGATAAATCACATTAGCCTCGTCTGCAAGTGCCATCTCCTTGTCAAAAAAAATAACGAGGATTTTTTGAAAAATTTTGGGGTCCAAAATAATTGTGTCTGACAATCAGGAATTCCACTTTGCTGGCATTACGTTTTGAAAGGAGCACCCAGTACTGGATGGTAGCCAGGCAGTCACATAGACTGTGGTGCTGATCTGAGGTGAGGTGAAATAAGTTGGTTGTGAAAAGTGAGAATAGGTCAAAAGGAACAGGTAATTCTGTCATTTTATTTGTAGAAGATACTCATAACTGCTCATGCCTAACCTTGTGAATACCCCCAGGCCTAGAGTGGATCCAGAGATTTTTCTCAGCGATTTTCTTAGACACCAGTAGGAAGCATCGTGCGGCTCAATGGAAGCGATGTCGGGGCCACAATATAACTGCCTCCTCGACCCGTCAATGTCAATTTATTTTTGTTATCTGTCTGCGCCGTTGGACATGGAGCCCTAAGTAATCAGATTGTGCTAGTGTACAGATCATTAGATTGGGTTCTTTTTAGTATGGACCAAAAGAGTTCATTCCACAGAACAGGGAAGAGGGTGGGTTGGTGAGGAATAGGCTGTTAAATAGAGTTCCACCATAAAGAGCGTTACCGGTGGTAACTTGTTCTTTTGAAGCATGCTTCTAACCGCAGATTCACCACTTTGTGAATAGATACCAGAGCAGTACCTCCCCTAGCGGTGGGTTAGTGGAATGGCTCAGACCAGGGAATCCTGCAGGACTGAACATGCTAAGTGCCACTCCCACTGGACCTGGCTACCTCCGGCAGTAGTGTTACATGAACGTGTGAATTGACAATCATATTGCATCCTGGCAGATGTTCAGTACAGGCACTCCTTGTACCAATGTGGTGGTAGCAGATTTGTCTCTGGTGGAAAGAGCCTGCAGGCTTTCTGAAGGCTGCTTCTTAACCAGTCTAAAGCAGATCTTTATAGAAAGGACAACTCATCTGGAGATGGTCCTCTTCTGCACAGCTTTACCCTTCCAGAGAACCCCAAAAAGAGCTGATCGGCCACTTGATGGTCTTTGGTGCAATTGATGTAAAAGCTCAGAGTTTTCTTCAGATCTAAAACATGTAGTCCCTGTACCTCCTTGAATGGATAAAACGGAGCGGTGAACACTTGCAGAGTAATAGACTGCCCAATGTGGAGGGGTCTTATGACCTTGAGGCGGAAGGAAAGCACCGTAGTCTTTAAAAGTCACTTGTCCATAAAGAAAGAGATGCCCGGTGTGATCGCAATGAAGAACACTTTCTTGAGTGAGCAATCTCAAAGGCAACTATGCATTGGCTCGAATGGGGTGCACATCAGGAATGTGAGAATATGATTGAGGTCCCACTGGGGCATCACAAAGAGTTTCATGGGTCAGCCCTTTCAAAAAATGCAACACAACAGGTGGTTCACATGGAGATGGCTGATCAGACAATTTTAAAAGCAGATAAGGTTGACTGGGCTAGTGATAGGGAGAAAAGTAGGACATTAGATAACTGGGCTTGTAAGGGGTGGATACGTCGGGAAGAACACCAAACAAACTACCCCAGGGTCCAGTATATATGGTTTTAGTAGAGGGGCACCAAGCTACTAAAATGACATCTATTATTTCTAGGGGTATAAGGTGTGCAGGCTCCGATGCAGAACTTTGCCTTGCTGTTGTGACATGTGGTCTTCCCAAAGAGGCAGCCGAATTGGAGGACAGATGCTTATGGCCAGATGTTGTAGGCACAGTAGCCTCAAACACTTATCAACCACCTCCAGCCATCGTCTGGAGGTGGTTAACAAGTGTTTGAGGCTACTGTGCCTACACCAACCTGTCATCGAGGTATGGGAAGACTGGTATTTCCAACCTCCGAAAATGGGCAGCGACCACCACCATTACTTTTGTGAACCCCCGGAGGCCACTGGTAAGACCGAAGGGGAGCACTGCAAGCTAAAAATGCTCCTGGCCTACCTGAAGAGGCAGGTAATGTCTGTGGGACTGGAGGACATGAATGTGAAAACAGATGTTCTGCAAATCCAAAACCACCATCCAGTCACCTGGATCCAAGGCAGACAGAACTTGGGCCAGGGCGAGCATCTTGAACTTGTCCTTCTTGAGTAAGAAGTTTAGAGAATGTAGGTCAAGAATAGGATGAAGTCCCCCATCTTTCTTCGGCACCAGATAGCAGCGGGAGTAGCATCCCGCCCCATCCTCTGATGCTGGTACCCTCTCTAAGGCTCCCTACTCCAAAAGACCTTAACCGACCCTTTGCAAAATGGACAAGTAGTCCCCCGGTAGCTGTTGTGGTGTAGCTGATATGTTTTGAGGTGTAGAAAGGAAGGGTAGGGTGTAACTGTGTTGGACTATTTGGAGCACCCATCTGTCCGATGTGATGCTCTGGCACCTGTGAAGGTAGTAACTTATCCTGCATCCAACCAGGTGACAATGCACCACTGATTGAAAACTAAAGTTGTTTTGCAGGGGAGCGGGGACTAGGTAGTTCACTGCCCATGGGGGCATTGAGGTTTGTTGTTACTGGGGGAAACTGTTTTGCGTGCTGTGCTAGGCCAAGAGTGCGATAACGCTTTGCTTTCCTTAAAGCACTCAAGCGCCAAGTCCCCAAAGAGATGGTTGCCGTCAAAAGGCATATCCATAAGTGACTGTTGGACATCACTCTAAAAGCTTCTAGTGCGTACCCTTTCTTGGCACCAAAGCACTACGCTGGTACCAAATGTCCCACCCAGAGAGTCAGTAGTATCCAGGCTTAAGCTGATTACGTATTTTGCTGCATCTTGGCCACCTTGAATTGTCTGTTGAAGGTTGGCTCAAAGATCATCTGGGTCTGCGGGCAAATATTGGCCACTAAATCCTACAATGCATGCAAATAATGCCTCAGGAAGCAGCCTGAATTTACGGATCTTGTCACAAACATTGCAGTGTTAAGTGACATAATCTATGTTGAAGGACATGCCAAGAACAGGGCAATGTTTGCAGACTGAATGCCTGCTTCCACTTTCAAACCTGCCAAACAGTGCAGTGTTTACAAAGAGGCTCTATTCTAAGCATGTGGGGCACGTTGTGTGAATGAACAAGCACACACAGAGTCAAGTCCTCTTGGGTTTGTCACGGCTTGCTGTAATATTTCACTCAGATCTCCGAAGACCGCCCCTGAAGCCTGCTCTTGATGTATTCTGGAGCCTATTAAATAATAAAAGCAATTTTATCAAAGAGCAGACACTAAATAACTGAGGATCGAATCCCGGCTCAGTCCTGAGTTTGGGGTGGACATTTTATAACTGGATCAGTGTAAAGTGAAATGTAGTAAGCCTCTATGCACAACCAGTGGCAGCTGCTACTTAACAGAGTGGCGGGGTAATAAAGACAATAAAAAAAAACACCTGCAGGCCGACCGCCGCCTCTCGGTCCTCTTCGGCTCTTTAGACGACTCCAGGAGCAGGAAGCACACAGGCTCCCAGACTCCCCTAGCATGACAACAGCGTTGTGATTGGTTTGAGCGCTGTGGTTCGACGCTCAGACAGGGACTTGGAGTCTGTGCATAACCGTCATGTGGACTTAAGAGAGTGCTCATCACTCCTCCCCCTGCTCCTGTGACAGCCCAGCCCCACCCTGCCTCTAACCAGCTGAGCAGCAACGGAAAAAAATGATAATAACATTGCGTTATCATTTTATTTTTCCTTTTTGAACTGCTCACAGAGCAGTGGGGCGATGCTCCTCCGCCTTAACAGATGAGCCGCCGCTGTACCAGCAGCGGCCCGTGCAGGTAAGAGCGGTGGGTCCAGGTGGGGGGGGATTTCGACAGACGACGACAAGGAAAAATTAACTATTTAATTTTCCCTCGTGGTCGTGTGTAGAATCCCCCAACCCGGCCCCACCGTTCTTACCTGCACGGGCTGCACCGGCCGCACCTGCGCTGCACAACCGAGAATTGTCTGTGCTCCCTGCACACGAACAGGTGGGACAAACACAGTCTTGTGAGTTTCTATTTGTTTTGTTTCTTCTGGAAAAGAATGTTTGAGGTTAGAGTTCTAGTCACTTGCGGAGATGTATGGGTCTTACTGCTGAAACAGCAGAGTGCTGTACATCTGAAATTATGCATCAGAAAAGCTGTGTGTAATGTAGGTCTTTCGTGGTGGAATAGCAGAGTGTTAAACATTAGAAAAGAGGTTCACCTGAAGATCTCTGTGTGGACCTTAGTGCTGGATTAGCAGAGAGCTACACATCAGAAATTAGGTGCATGGACAGAGCTGTGTGTGGGACTTTGTGTTTCCAATGCACCTCATTCCGACATGCAACACTGCTATTTCAATACTGCACATTGTGGTACACATCTGAATGAGGTGCACTGGAAAAGCTGTTTGGGGATCTTGGTGGCAAAGTAGCTGAGTACTGCACATTACAAATGAGGTGCATCAGAAGAGCCCTGTGCGAGTCTTAGTGTTTCAATAATAGAGTGATGCATATCAGAAATGATGTGCATAGGCATGCTAGGCGAGAGTCTCAAGCCAGAATAGCAGCAGGTAAGGCACATTAGGCCTGAGATCCAGTGATAGAGCCTTTTGTGGGTTTCAGTGCTAGAATGGCAGTGGATCCTATACTTCAGAGATGAGGAGCATCAGGGGAGCTGCGGTGGGGCTCGGTGTTAGAACAGCAGGATATAGCTGCAAGATGAGCATGTGATGCATGAGCAAGGCTGGGTGAGAATCTCACCTCTGGAACAGAAGATGAGTCGCAAATAGCACGAGGTGTATTAGCGGAGCTGTGTGAGAGTGCCAGTACTGGAACAGAAGAGCAGCACATCACACATGAGGTGCAACAGCAGAGCTGTGTGAGAGTCTCAGCACTGGAAAAGAAGTTGAGCGGCACATCACACATGAGGTGCATCAGTGGAGCTGTGTGAGAGTCTCAACCCTGCAGCAGATGTACGGCACATCACTCATCGGCAGATCTAAGTGAGTCTTAGCGCAGCATGTCACACATAAGGTGCCTCGGCAGAGCTGTGTGAGTCTCAGCTCTGGAACAGAAGATGTGCTGCACATCACATATGAGGTTCATAGGCAGAACTGTGTGAGAGTCTCAGTACTGAAATAGAAGTTTTGAGGCACATCACAAATGAGGTGAATTGGCAAAGCTGTGTCAAAGTGTCACAGGTGAAACAGAAGAGCTGCTCATCACACAAGGACCCACAAGTTATCAGCTGAACAAAGAAGGAGAACGCAGGACGTGTTAAAAGTGCAGCATGTAGACTGGAGAACGGCATCTGCATGTTTGTCGAATGCGCCCTGGAATGTCAATCTCACCAGAATGGGGATTTGGGGGGCAGCGGACCGGTGGGAGATCTGCCCCCTCGGGGACTTTGGGGAAGTGGTGAAGTCCAGAGGACTGCACGGCGGGTTGGGCTTTTTTTGTGCTATGTTATAGCCCAGCATATATACCCTCCATTTTGTGTGCCAGCCACCATTTTAATGTGGTGACCCGGTGGCTGGCACACTCCTCCGTTTTTGTCCCCTTGGTAGTGGGTTCTCGGGTAGGGAGGTGTAAGTTCGAGGCACAGCATTAAAGTAATAGGCAATCGTACCCACCTATGGAGGACAATCGCGTTGCGCAGGCGGTTCGCCTGCTCGCGGCTGCAGGCAGGCTCGACCTGTTGAAGGAGGCCTCAAGTGGGACGTGCCGCCCCCCCCACGGAAGTCTGCTGGCGGGGTGGCTGCTGCTGTTCTGGCATGCGCGCCGGAGCACAGGCCCCAAGCATTGCCCCAGGTAAGAGGGAGGGGCCGCCCGCGTGTGCGGAGAGCAGCCCCTCATGTCAAGAAGGAAGCTGTCGGCTCGGGCTGGGGGCGGGGTGACACGGCGCATGCGGCCCGGCCCCTGCTGCAGGGCCGGGGAAAATGTGGAAATGTGTCGGGTGAGGTCCCCCGCAGGGGCAGGAAGGCCTCGCCAGTTAAAATAAGGATGGAGAAATGCGAGGCATGGGGAGGAACTGGGAGGAGAGGGAGGGGGGTTTGGCTCGGGATGGAGCCTCCAGGCCGTCAGTGGGCTGCGAAGCCCCCAAGCAGGGTATATGGTGTATCAAGGGGCAGGGGAGCGTCGCTAGACACATGGGGTGGGGCCCGGTTTGGGGTGTTGGGCGGGGACGGGGGCATAACCTTTCACCCCCCCCCCGGTAAGGTGGCATGGCAGGGGTCGGAGGCAGCATCGAATATAGGCTTTGGCTGGACCAGCACACCGGACCATGTTCCCTTTTTGCAGGACGACGAGCACTCGGTGGGGCCCGACTCGGGTGGGCCATGTGCAGCTCGTCAGCCCTGAGGGAAAGAGTCAGTGATGCCCTGCGCGGCTAGCTGGCATGCAACATTGGACCCCAAGATCACTGCCACAAGTGGGTACAGCACAACCCCGGCAGTGCAACGGGTGGAAGGATTTCGAGCATACTCCGACTCCCTGGAGCGAGGCCATACGTTCAACACATCGGTAGAGGGTTTTGGGGGCAGGGTTCGCCCCCCTGGTAAGGCCCCACTGCAGGGTTGTGGGGATAGCGCCGCAGAGGCGCACGCAATGCTAGATTACGATGAAGACCGCCTGGAAGAAGGGGAACTGAGGGAAGAGGGGGAAGTGCAATGGTGGGAGTAGGGAGCAGTGGGGGGTTCTGCTAACATTTGTACTAGTTTCTTCCAGGAGGAGAGAACTCAGCGCAGAGCGGGGCCAGAGTGCCAGGGTACACAGTTTGCGGCGAAGCGGCAGGCCACGGAGCGGGCACTGGCACCAGGTAAAAAGGCGAAACAGGTGCACGCAGTTCGGGAGAAACAAGGGGAACCCGGGGAGGGCACCTTCGGCAGGGAGCCCTGCGTGCGGAAGGTCTAGGTGGGGGTGGAGGCCAGGGAACCTGCGGCACATGGGGAGGCCCCCATAACTACGGTATCCATTGGGATGGAGGCCGGGGAGCCCCACGCCGGCGGGGAGGCCCGCTTAAGGGAAGGACGATCCGTGAGGGACACCGGAGTGGGGACAGAGGACCCCCCGGTGCGCACGGCCTGAGGAGTATCACCCCCAGTGGAGGGGGAGGAGCGCAAAGGGCATGCAGGGGTGCGACATGGGGACAAGGGTGACCAGGCAGGACTCTGGGGTTAAAAAAGAGAGCATAGAGGTGAAATTCAAGAAGTTACCGTACATGCCATCGACGAATGAGAAAATCTGGAAAGGGGAGTATGTCGAGATCTTAAAGCTACTACTTAGAGAGCTCAGGTCTAAAGAGGGATCCAAGAAAGAGGAGTTAGAACTATCCAAACGCCTGTGAGTCCCAGTGACGATTGAGAACTGGACCGCGGCTTTCCTTATCCATGCCAGCGTCTACTGCGAGAAGTTCCCTGAGAGGGCA
This sequence comes from Calotriton arnoldi, assembly GCA_963921515.1. Taxonomy (NCBI): domain Eukaryota; kingdom Metazoa; phylum Chordata; class Amphibia; order Caudata; family Salamandridae; genus Calotriton; species Calotriton arnoldi. Next base: position 314,172 of record CAWUFW010012372.1, on the reverse strand, counting down.
GTGGCCATATTCAAGTACATAGATGTCATCAGGAAGGCGCATCTAAATTGGGGGGAATGCATGGGCCCAATATGATGAGGAATTCCGGGCCCGTCTAGCGGTCGCCCAATGGGGCGAGTTAGACACAGATTTATGGCAGTACACCATGGGGCCAGCGAAATTCGGCAAGACCATTTTTACAGCCGGTGGTTTGCCAATAGTATACAAGCCCTTTCAGGGTCGCCCCACCCGAGGCAGGGTGGGAGGGGGCAACAGAAGCCAAGGGACCCAAATGGGAGCATGCTGGAACTACAACGATGGATTTAGGCCCAGATCTCTGAACTTGGGTGAATGTACGACATTGTTCTGCATTCTGTCCATCAATTGTTGTTTTTGCATTTGTCACCCCGAGTGGGACGGGTATGCCCAGACGTGGGTCCCGTGCTCTCCATGCCACTGGAGTCAAGCTATCCTGGCTGATGAGGGCTGAAAGCCCGAAACCGGTCCTAGGATGCTTGTTTCCAGTCCAGGGAGGACCTGGCCTGGCAGTTCGGGCTGGACTGTTCCCATTGGGCGCAGGGTCAAGACTGATTTGCATATGGCTGGGTCCAAACTGGAATGGCATGGTGAGCAAAAATCGATGGATTTAGGCCCAGATCTCTGTACTGGGGTGAATGTACGACATTGTTCTGCATTCTGTCCATCAATTGTTGTTTTTGCATTTGGAACTACAACAAGGGCCTATGCACGAGAGAGCTCTGCAAATTTTGGCACGAATGCTCGAAATGCTCAGGCAAACACCCGTTGGTTGCCTGCTTCTCGGCTGGCGCCGCCACGGGCTACGGGCAACAACAAGGGAACGCAGGGAGTCAGACAGGAGTGCCCCAGGGGAACCAATATGGTCAAGGGGGGGTTCCGATGTGGTAGAGGAGCACAGGGACCTGCAGGGGAAGGCTCATACACCCATTAACATTGAAAGATTTGCTTTCTGGCTCTCCTTCTACGACAGGACTGACAACGCTTCGGTATTGTTACAGGGGTTTAGGGAAGGTTTCAGGCTGGGATACAACGGCCCAAGAGTACGCCGTTGGGCGTCCAGTCTAAAATCAGCGGCGGAGCACCCGCAAGTAGTTCGAGAAAAATTGTTTAAAGAAATACAGGAAGGAAGAATGGCAGGCCCGTTTGACACCTGGCACATGGACCAGTTAGTTGTGTCACCTATCGGTGTAGTGCCCAAGAAGGAAGCAGGGCAATATCGCCTGATCCAACACCTGTCCTGGCCAGAAGGCCAGTCAGTGTATGACTTCATTCCCACAGAGCAAGTGTCAGTGACACACTCGTCGGTGGACGTAGCCCTAGCTTTGGTGGACAAGGTCGGACGGGGGCGCTGATGGCTAAGAGCGACATCAAGTAGGCTTTCCGTCTGCTGCCGGTACATCCTGACGACTTTCAGTTGTTGGGGATTCAATTAGAAGGACAATGGTTTGTGGACAATGCACTCCCTATGGGTTGCTCCATTTCGTGTGCCCTTTTCAAGTGCTTCAGTACATTTCTGCAATGGTTATTCACTTGGCACACATAACGCACTACCTGGACGATTTTTTCCTTGTGGGGACAACGGGGTCCGGAGACGGGTTTGTTTTCAACAATCATGTCCTGGCTATTTTTTGGAGCATTTCAGGTTTCAGAACTACTGGGGGGAAAGAGTAGAAGGGGGCTCTTCTTGAAGGAGGTGTGTTTACAAGACAACAGGGTGCAGGTATGGTTATACAAGTCCAAGACTGATCAGAGAGCAGCGGGGAAGACAGTGTTCTTGAAGGCTTACCCGTTGTCACTCGTTTGCCCAAGGCGCTGCGTAGAGAGAGTTTCGAGGCGGGCGGTTCAATAGGGAAGAGTTTTCATACACGGGGTGGGAAACCCGTAACGGCTTTCCAATTGTTATCTATCCTACGTAAGGCGTTAACACGATTAGGTTTGGATGCCAGCCAGTTTGGGACTCTTTCCTTCAGGATTGGCATGACAACAGAGGGAAATGGAAATCCGGTTGCTTTCGGGCTTATATCAGCGGGGAGGGTGATGAAGGGATGTAATGGACAGGTTGTCATCTTTATTTCTTTGGCAGGTCTGGTTGCGGGTCCCTCGGAGGCTGGAATGACTGTCTGGACCGTGGGCCACTCGTTTGTAAAATGGGCAGAGCGACACTCTAGTGCGAGCTTTCACGGCCACAACCTGGGTTTCAATACGGACTTATACTCTTATCTTGTGGAGAAGAAAAGGGGGAATGCGATGGAAGGAGCTGATACCATGCTTGAACAAGCTCAAAGGGGGAGGGAAATGTCCAGACGTTCTTATCATTCATTCGGGGGAAAATGATTTGGTGACTCAAAAGGGTTTGGCCTTAATTAAGGAGATGAAATGGGACCTTAAGCAGGCTGGTAAGTTGTGGGTAGGCTGCCACACAATGTGGACAGAGTTCATTCCCAGGAGAGTGTGGAGGGGGGCTATTAAACAGTCAGCCATTGACAAAGCCAGGAGGAAACTGACCAAGGAAATGAGGGCGTTTTGCAGGGATAACGGTGTTGGCAGGATACAGCATTCAGACTTGAGATTTGAGGACGTGGAGTTTTTTAGAGGGGACGGAGTTCACCTGTCTTTTATGGGGATGGAGCTCCAGTTGAAGTTAGCACTAGCCAAGGTGTTGGGGGTTGAGTAAGGGACCCTGAGGATGGGACTCACTTCTGTTCAGGTAAGACGGGGGCAGGACAAGGGAGGTAGCCCCTGGTCCTGGGTGGCGGTGGGCTGGGAAGTTGCCAGGATTTACACTAGTTTATTGTTTGTCAGCTGCAGTTCAGGCCGATGGGGAACGGGTAGGAAGTTCAAGCCTGGACGACATAGGAAGTTAAAACGTTTGGTAGGAAGTTCAATGAGGTTAAAAGGGTAGTTGAGGTCGGAAAAGGGGAACGGTTTTTAGAGGTCCCACTTTCAGTTGAGCAGCTCTGATGCACATATTATTCAAGTTTCAAGAGGTCATCGGGGGAAGGGATCTGTTAGTGGTGGGGGGAGTTGATCTTAGGTGAGTAATGATGTATAATGAGGATATAGTTTTGTAAGGCAAAGGTCCAGGTTATGTTGTAATGTGAACCTGTCTCAATAAAGCGGCCTTTTTCACACAACCCAGTTGTTAGTGGTCTGTGCTGACCCCTCTTCCCCAATGGGGATTTGGGGGGCAGCCGACCGGAGGGAGGTCTGTCCCCTGGGGACTTTGGGGAAGTGGTGCAGTCCAGAGGATTGCACGGCGGGTTAGGCTATTTTTGGGCTATGTTATAGCCCAGCATATATACCCTCCATTTTGTGTGCCAGCCACCATTTTAACGTGGTGACCCGGTGGCTGGCACACTCGTCCGTTTTGGTCCTCCTCCCTCCCAATCGCCTTTAAAATAGGCTGGAAATCCACTTAATTCCAGGGGGTTACCACACCCCCTCAGGCGGTCGGTTTCATTGGCACAGGTACACAAAGGGGAGCTATGTGTTCGTTGACCCTTGATTCAGGTGCACCAGCGGTGGGCTGGGAAGTCGCCAGGATTTATACTAGTTTATTGTTTGTCAGCTGCAGTTCAGGCTGAAGGGGAACGGGTAGGAAGTTCACGCCAGGATGACATAGGAAGTTAAAACGTTAGGTAGGAAGTTCAATGAGGTTAAAAGGGTAGTTGAGGTAGGAAAAGGGGAACGATTTTTAGAGGTCCCACTTTCAGTTGAGCAGCTCTGATGCACGTATGTTATTCAAGTTTGAAGATGTCATCGGGGGGAGGGATCTGTTAGGAGTGAGGGGAGTTGATCTTAGGTGAGTAATGATGGATAGTGAGGATATAGTTTTGTAAGGCAAAGGCCTAGGTTATGTTGTAATGTGCACCTGTCTCAATACAGCGGCCTTTTTCACACAACCCAGTTGTCAGTGGTCTGTGCTGCCCCCTCTTCCCCAAATATACTTAGTTTATCTCCAACAAGTTGTTTATGGATTTAAGTGCTTGTTTTTATTGAAGACTGGCTTCTGACGCGAGCCGCAGAGGGTAGGCATGGTGATTACGGATAACCCTGTTCCCCTTCCTCTGCAAAGGATGGTTGGCAAAAAAAACCTGATAAAAACAATGGATCTTGCATAGGCAAGACCTATTAGCTTTGCCTATGTTTTTTTTCCCTGTGTGTCAAATTGAAAGAAGAGAAACCAAAAGCTTCCCAAAACCGTCTGAAGCGAGCGAGAGGGGCAAAATGAAACCAGATCCTACCAACCAATAAAAGCAAGAGAAAGGTGAGTGCGAGCTGCCACTTATCAATTAAAACAAAAGAAAGGAGAGTGCTGAGCAAGCCTACAAATGGTAAGCAATGGGTGAGCTCGACCCTTTTTAATGTTCTTTTTAAAGAACAATAGACCGGCAAGCCAGAGCTCATGTGCGGTCCCAGGCGAGACCTAAAATGAATGATGCAACAAGACAGCATTTCTATTCCTTTTGAAACAACATTAATCCATAACGTAAACGTAGGCTACTAATTCTTAAAATATAACTTAAAATTGTAGTAGTCCGTGAGTAAGAAAATAAATATTTTAATACGGAAAAAACATGCACAAGAGATTCTTTTAACCTTATGCACCTAAAGGTCCTGCTCTGATTTACGCAAATGTTTATATTGAATCTGATTTGAAACTTTATATCCTACACTTCTGCCAGCGCACCCAAAGAAATTATTTTGCTGAATAAACAAACAAAAAAGCGCCGAAGAAGAGTAATTGAAATTCTTCTAAACATCACTAGATCAATACAACAGAATAAGCAGCTGGAAATGGAAGAGAAATACAGTCACATACATGGCAACATTTTGGAAGAGGAAAGTGGGAGACTTTTTAAAAATATCCGGGAGAATGTTTTTCTCCCATTAACGTCTGTTGCGGCCTGCATCGGGTCTATTGGCATGTATGGGACTTGCAAGTGTGCTGCTGCAGGAGCGGATATCAGAAATACAAATATATGTTTTTAGGTCGAGCCTAGCGTTGCAGCGCATGCGCTGCTCGCTTTGCGAGGCATGCAGTATTCAGTATATTATGGAAGCTTCGTGGAAGCTCTGCGCACTCTCCGCCCATCTTTTTCATTGGCTTAGGTCCTAAATGTTGCCTTCCGATTGGTTTTAGGCTTGTTAGTCCCTCCTCATGACAGCCATGTCCTCATTTGTATCCTTCCATGGCTACTGGCCCCTTTACTCCGAACACTATTTTCTTCCCTGTCTAACCCCCTACCCCCTCCCGCAGTCCGTGACTTCTCGCCCCCCCACTCCCGTTCGTGCCTTCTTGCCCACCCGCACTCCCGTTTCCAATGCAATAGGTCTTGCGTAAATGCGAGTCCTATTGTATTGCTAATGCTTGTTTTTGTTTGTTTACTATTCTTGCGATGGCGGCACACGCGCTTTAGCTTTAAACATCTTAAGCTAAAGCGCGGTGCCGCGATTGCTTCAAAAGTCAAGAAATAGAAAACAAAATTCTATTTCTTGACTTTTAGAGCAATCGTGGCACCGCGCTTTAGCTTAAGATGTGTGAAGCTAAAGTGCGAGTGCTGCGATCCACTTGTTTGTTGTTGCTCTCAATCATGTGCTATCCCACCCTCTTAAATTCTGTGGCGCTCTCCCTCTCCCTGCACACCTTTTCCATTTCTTCCGCCCCTCACATCCTTCTTTTTGTTTTTTAGTTTGTAAACCCCCTCCACCCACTCCTCCGTTGCTCCTCCTGAAACTGCTGCTGCAGATCAGCAGCACTGACTTTTTCACCTGCTCCTCCTCTGTTACTGCCCATCCTCAAATAAAACAAAATGGCTGGCGCACGCCCAAGCATGCACGCATCTTGTCCTTGTATTTGCTGATGCTCTTTAGCATTGGCAAAGCCAATAGGTGTGTAATCGCAAAGCCAAAAGGCGACAGTGACTGGCTTTGCCAATGCTTTTTGAATTTGCAATTCGTCACTTTGACTTCATCACAGAAAGCATCGCTTGTCAGCGTTTGAACTTAATGATAATGACGTGTATACTCAGGGTATATGCACAATGATCAGCACCTCGGAGCGTGGACAGCCAGTGGCGCTAGCACATACATATTCGTGCCACCCAATGTGCCATGTGATAGTTGAAGAGCATCATCCAGGCTCAGGTCCAGCCCACCACAACTCTACCCTTCTGTACTAATGATTCCTTAGGCGCCTCAAGTGGCTTCTTGGCGCTACACATTCATTTCTGCAGTGAACGCGCAGCCCACCGTGTTGTCTTACTAGCCCGAGTCTGACACACGTGCCAAGATGGAAGGGCGTTTGGGTTTGATTTTATACACACACACACACAATACGAGACATCGTTTAGAGCGCCATTATATGTTGAGGCCGAGGCTTCAAGGAGCATTGTTCACCCTCTCGTGCCGCTGGCATCCGATTCGTCCTGTGTTAGAAAGTGCCCCCCTCACTCGGACGAACACACCTCTGAACATGCCTCTGAAAAGGAGAACTCTATCTCTGCGAATAATATATTTTTATAATATTTCCTCTAGGTCCTGTCACAGTAATTGGCTATTTGAAAACATCCGACTGGGAAGTTACCCCCAAATCGGACTTGGGGCTCACAAATACGGGAACCTCAAAAAGGCATGTTTGCTTTTTTGAGAAATTGCATTAGGGCCCCTGGGGCACTGGGTACCCAGTGACGTGGGTGTACAATACGCAGTACTAGAGACACAGTCCAGGCTCGTTGATGCACACATTTAATAAAAAAAATTTTTTTTTTAAAAAGGTACTCAGAGTCGCAGACTAAATGGAGCACATGTGGGCCAACATATCATGAGTGATGGAGAGAGTGTGTTTGCGCGCCACACCAGGCGCTACACGCTAATTATAGCCTGTGGGCCCGTCTGTGTGGCTCCCGGGTCTACAGATGACTGCTCTTCTAGAGTCACACCGGAGCGTGCAGAGTTTTAATTACACAGCAACAGACTGAGCATTAAATGCAGCTCCACCCGACACACAATCTGCCTGTGTGTCTCCATCAGCGCTTCCGGTACACGCTGATCAATATTTCATTTTCTAGTAGCGGGTATCTTGTGTCGACAGTGACAATCCGTCCGCAGCTCACACAGCTCAGCAGCGCCATTAAAGACTTGTGTAAAAATTTACATTTATTTACAAAAGCATTAAAACTAATTAAAAATAAACGGGTGCCGGGTGGTCTCACAGTGATGTCTAGAATGGAAATCCCGCGGTCTAACACCGCAATAAACGTGTTTGTGAAACTGTGTCTGATTTAACAGCCTGAAGCCCCCTCCTCTGAAAGATTCTGTCCCCTTGAAACGAAAGCCATGTTCATGCTGCTATTTCACCCTAAATTGTCCTTGTGTTGGCATACAAAAAATGGGGAAAAAGCGATGGGTGGAATATTTGAATGAATCTCAGCTACTGCTAGTTACTCTGGGCCGCAGTTCAGTTCATTGGTTTTTATTTTTGCCCACCATGCCACCTCAGACAGGAACAAGCCATATGGTAATCAGCCTTGGTCCTGCTCCAATGGGAACAGTGCAGCCCAACCAGCCAGGCAAGGTCCATTCTAAACACAAGCAAACGCAGACGGGTTCCAGGATGGACTGTTCCCGTGAGCAGCATGGACAACACTGGTTTTAATAAGGCAGGCGGACCTCTGTCCAGAGGGGCAGGGTGGGTGAAAAACGATGGACCTTGACGTGGACCCCAGCGACTGCCATTGGCTGAGATTAATTCAAGCACTCCATGCATCACCTTGCTAGAAATGGGGACAAGACATTCAAAGCAAAACAGTTATGCAAAGTAAAGGGATGCAGAAGACGCCTTTTTTTCAAGAGGCAAATAAACCCCTTAGTGTTTTATTTTTAAGTTTAATAAATGGCCAAACAATATTTTTCTAAACCTACACTTTTCTGCCCAGACCTATAAGTTTTAGCACATTTGGTGCATTTTTTTCAGAACAACAAACATAAATCCATGTATTGCTTATTTCTTAGATTCTAATGATACAGGTTTCATATATTGTAATTCACCGAGGCTTCATACCCAAGAAATACCATATAGTAGTAAATGTGTTAATGTAGAAGTGTGCCTCGATTTCAGCAAGCGCTGTGGCTGTGGAAAACACTGGGTTTGATGCATAATTTTGAAAGAGGAACATGTCTCTTTTCTGGGGTTAAGCTCCCAAGTAGGAGCTGAGTTCCATCAGCCAAACAGACCAGTAACAGCACGTTATTCTCTTTGAAAGGTTGTTTTCATTTCTAAGGGCCTGCAGTTTGGACATTTCACTGCAACTGGTGTACTATATGCCATCTAGCAGAATTGGGTTCTGGAACCACTATGTTGATAAAATGGCACAGGAGTCCAAATATCATAAAAAGTGTGGGATTTTTCTTTGACCTGTAACTTCAATTTGCTATACCGAAGAGTTTCATTACCTGCGGGTCCAACAGATAAACGCGTTTTAATAACAAAATAAAGATATCTTCAATCTTTTTTTTTTTTTACAAAGTATTCAAGCAGAGGCTGTCCAATAAATTAGATTCTGCCCTAGTAAGGCAAGCATTCACAATGCCCTGCAGGATCCCCAGTATGTCTGTTCTATATGAAACTCCCGGAGAGGTCAAGATACTTCTTTCACATAGGGGGTGGTGGGAGGCTTGGTGATCAATAACGAAGACGCCCATGATGAAAAAGTACAGTTACAGATAAGAAGCAGTTCCTTCTCTATCATGTGATGCTCATTATTTCATAACCAGAGGACAGAATAGGAAGTATCATCCACATAAGGATGGATGGAAAGAAAGAGCAAAAGGGACACAAATTAATAGAAAAGGTACTTAGCGATGACTTGCTGCACCTGTGAATCAGTCTTGGTTTAAGAATGTATGCAACAGTGTTTAGAGAAAACATGAACTGATCTCGTGCCCCCACCCTTGCCACCAAACTATTCTGTACATAAACTGACATATCTGGATACTGAACTATTCTTGGAGACCTAGGCCTCGAAAGATGCCAATCCTTGCTGTCTTCTCATGAAAAGCCTAAGGAAGACACCGCTATATATGGATATGGATTGGCACATGGCAGTGATCAATGCTCTTACCAACTTGGGGGCTTATTTACAAGCCCCTTGCGCCACTTTTGCGTCAATTTTAACATGGGAAAAGTGACGTACGGGTGGCGCAAAGGGCTTGTAAATAAGCCCCTGCGTCTTTATTATAAAAACAACATGTTTCTTGCTGTGTCCATCTAGGCCAAAATGCTGCTGCCAGGTTGATTTGTGGCCTTACCGGACCAAAACATATGACACCAGCTCTTTACATTGCTGAGTATTAAGCACAGATTTACCCCTAAGGCTGGGACCATCTTTGTTCCTGAGGTAGATCATGTAAATACTCAGATTACCCAAGTTCACGTGGCATGTCCATTGCCATAACTTGTATTCCGCACCTCAGTCTTCACCAGGGGTCCCCAAAACAAGAACAGGCACTTACAGAGATAGAGCGCTTGTAAACAACAAGCATTTGCAATGCAATAGGTCTCGCATTTTAGAAACTTTGACCTATTGGTATTGTAAATGACAATGCCTTTTATTATTGTAGCTTTTTTAAACACAAATAAAAGACATTGTCATTTTCAATGCCAATAGCTTAAAATCTCGCAATTGCGAGACCTATTGCATTGCAAATGCTTGTTTCCTTACCTTTCATGAGCACAGAGAAATAACTATGGGAGGCAGAGAGATCGTGACAAAAATGTTGTGCACTTGCCTGCAGAAGTAGGTTACTGGCAGTGCATACTCCGAGTTACACAAGACCAGTCCCTGCAGTCTGAAGCCCGCCAAGGAATCGGATTTTTGCATGCAGGAATCGGGAGGCGGGAGACTAGCCTTGAAATCGGTAGTCTCCCTTCTGAATCGGGAGGGTTGGCATGTATGCAGTCACTATCATAAAATAAATGAAACAATTAAAATGAAACAAATAAAACGAACAACCTAAAATGTAATATTATTCAAAGTGCCCCAGGCATCTTTCACTATATAGAATGCTCAGCAACAAATGCTGAGAGACTCATAAAGGTACAAGCTGTGTAGTCTGCATGAATCTTGAAATAAATGTATGCATGTGGTCCGGCTGCATATACAAAACTGTTTTTTTAATTGAGGCCCTATGACTTGCCCATGTGAAACGGCTACATCGGCAGGCATTCTGGTTTTCAAGTAAACACTAAACCTGTATTACCATAAAAGAAATTGTTAGCAGTAAAAAGTGACATGAAAGTCTGATGCCAGCATGCAGCATTTGAGCAAGCAAGACCAAGGGCCCGATTTAGAGTTTGTCAGAGGGAGTTATTTCTCTTGGGATGGCGCAAGACAAAACTCCACCATCCCAAGGGATATTTAGAGTTGTCCATCGGCCCTGTGGACCACTCTCTACATTGACAGAAATCACTCAATATGGGACAAGTTTGATGGCTAGTACCGTCAACTATGATGGATGATTTGAAAGTTTTTGTGTTTTTCATAAAACAAACTCCCAAAGCTGGAGTTTGTTTTTGAAAAATAAAAAACTAATGCCCACCACCCTGGGAGTGCTCATAAAGGGTGGTGAGGGTCATTTAGTTTTTTACCTGTCTCTTACCGCAAGGTTTTTCTTGGCAGGTTAGGGACAGGAAGAAAAAAGCCTTTACACTGTCCACACTAAATAGGGCAGATGTTGGAAAATCCTTCCTCCAATGACTCCCACTCAGTCAGGCAGTTGGAGAAGTATTCTATGATGGAGCCAATGGGGGATCTGTCAATGGAAGACATGCATGAGGTGGGCGGACTGTCATTTTGGCAGACAGGGTACTCCGTTGGATTTGCGACGGAGTACTCGTTCCCCAAACTCTAAATCAGGCCTTAAACTTAAATTCTATTAGGCCCCTTCAGCTCCACTGCTCCAGAACCTTTAGTATGGTAACGAAGGGTTGTGGAAAGGTAAGCCTGGACATGCGTACAATGCTTCTGGGGAGAGCTGGCTGCAGGATGTTGCTCAAGACCAACGAGCCACAGGGAGCCAGATGCAGGCATTGTAGTAAGACAGACAATATTTTAAAGGTCTGCAAATCAGAAGAGAGGGGCGCCAAACCCTGCTGACAGAGTCAAAAGTCTTACTTTTGGTGAATAGTTCATTAAATAAGTTTATACAGTCCCTGTTGTTGGGTTCCTAACAAGATATAGGGCTTGCCCACTTCAAAGTGATGTTTGAGGTTACACCAGTCCTATTCCCTATTGTAATAATCTATTATTTTTAACAGGTGGTGCAGAACAATGACAACACTGGTGGAGGGTTACTCTAAAGGGTTCTTAGCCCTTTATGTCACTCTTCCTTAGGTCTGCTGGATTTAATAGAGGCAAGAGCTAAGCAATCTCTTTAAGGGGCTCTAAAAGCTTTTAAACCAACAAACAAAATTTAACATGGGGTGTGGGGTTGCACTGTTTCGAAGATTAAAGGGTCTTGCATTTGATGCACCATATTGCGCTTTCTTACAACTCTGCTATAAATTACACTAAAGGAGGTGGTATCATTAATCAGGGAAATCAATAAAGGAGTAGAGTCTGGAGATGTCAGAGTATCAGCTAGAAATTGGGCTGGTAGCTGGAACCCTATTAAAAAGCTTTTTGCTGATAATCTCTAGTAGGAGCTATACTCTAACTTCTGTAATGGAATCTATTTCTGGGATGATGGACCTCTGCTTGATCAAGACGTAGTTCTAGTTTGGCTGGCCTTCAGCTTTCTGCTTATCGCAGCCTCTAGAATGGTGGCTCTCGGGGCTGGGAAGGGGTGATTGGTTAGACTGCTGTTAATGTTACTTAGCATTTGACACCAGCAGGAAAGGAGTATGCATGTTTTCAGGCCCATCCGCAGGATGCAGTGCTTCCCTCTCAAGTCTTGAAGCATGTAGCCTCAATATTAACCAAGACCGCCAATCAAAATTGTCATCTTTGACGGTCCCTTAAGTGGACAGAAAAATCAATTAAGTAAAATGTGTCAAGTAAGCCATTGGTGAGCTTCTCTATGTCAAAACAATTGAAATAGAATAGTAGAGCTGAAGATCGTGTGACTGGTGTCTATGTGCTGAGGTTGCCTGCAGGTATCAGAGTGGGTCCCCAAAAAATCTGAGCTGAAGGCATAGCTCCCTTTGGCCATATCCGGGCTTGAGACCAAAGATCAGTCAGTGTGTTCAGCACTTTCTTCTGTATGGTTTCAAATAAATGCCAAGATATTCAGACAGGTAAGTCACCTATCTGCCTTTAAGTCTCCTAAATGACATCTCCTTACTGTGTGACTGCCAAGAACACAAACAATGCATAGGATGTGCTTGTTGTTCCATTGCCTTTTGCCACCGCAGGAGGGACATTGGTCAAAGAGAGAAAGAATGGTGTCAATGAATTGTTCAGGAGTGGGAATTTCTTTGCTTACACAAAACAGAAAAAATGCACCATGTCTTCACAAAAACGGTTTCAACATGTGAGAGATGAATACAGGTATTAAAGCTGAAAGGGCTAAGTGACAGTCTAGGACCCTTACTACACACAGAGAAAAGATGAACTGAGCCTAACTGACACAATACTGCATTATGGATTTTGGTGCAGATTACTTCCTAAAGGACAGTCTCCCATTCCTCTTCGATGAGCCTATTGCCCATCTAACCTTATATCCTATTTTCCCTGTTTTCTAATAAAAGGTTTTTAAAATGTCCATGTGTTTATGCAAGTTAGGTTTATATTCTACTTGCCACTATTAAAAAAAAAAGTGTTGGCTTTAGGTAGGTGTCTGTATACTGATGGCTTCTGTAAATGAAAATTAATGAAAATCACCCTATGGAAGACCATTGTTAACAGCGAGTATGTTTCTTTCTTTTCTGCATTTGTAAATAGGGCCCTTGAACAGTAGGTGAAGTTTTAATTCACTGTTAACCCTCTGCGTAAGCATCATGATTTAGCCTATTTGCTTGCAATCTTAAATCTTTATTCTGTTACAGATTCCAACATTATTCTTTAAAAAACAATATTGATGTGCAATGTAAATTTTTCAACTACAAACCTTTACATTGCAAAATGTTTCAAAGACAAGTATACCAATATAACAAAATGATAGGCTACATATACAAATTCACAATAAAAGCTGGCATACATAAATAAAATGATCTAAGATCAACAACATCTAGGAACCTCAAATAATTATTTGGAATGCTCACTTAAAAGACTACATTTATTCCTATAAGAAAACCAATGAATAAAAGCAAAATTCTGAAAGTTATTAATGTTTAACATTATATTTTCAGAATCACGTTGAGTTTTTTCTATATAAAACCTATGATAAAGTAGTTTAGATTTGTGTTACTCAACCAATATCACCCCTAATAAGGCAAAACATAGAAAGACCTTTATATGCCAAAGCTAACATGCTTGTCTCCTGTTTCAAACATGTTTTCTACAACTCTGAAATGCAAGTGTATTTTTCCTTATGTATCTCACTCTTTGCTGGGACAATAGCCACTGGTTCAGGATATTAAACGTCAGTACAATGAAAAGATACTTCATACTGTATGCCTAACCTGCTTAACATACACCAACTAAGTTAAATGTTTTTGTAAAGGCGGCATGACACCTGCTATTCTCATACAGTATACATTATGTAACTCTTGAACATTTTTTTCGATACCTTTAAAAATATGTTACTTCTATGTTATCATCCCAACAAATCATTGACCAGCCTATTAATAGTGTACAATACATATGGGGTAATATTGTACAATACATTAGGGATATGTCGTATTTAGGTCCAGCTTATTAGATTCCTTCATTCATAAATATTAACATACTTAAACATGTAACTACATAAGGGAAGATAATTGTTTAAGGTGAATTAAATGTCAGATTCATCTTTTTGAAGTTATACAAGGTCATAGTTCACTTTCACTGCAAATCAAGATGTATGCAACCAGACAATTTGAAATAAAAGCTGATTTCACCGACAGGGCACTTCGTTAGCTAGGCAAATAAAACAGAAGATTAATGTAAATAAAGTACACTGAGACAGACTTTGTTGATGCCAACAATGAATATGCTTGGGGTTCTATCAAATCCAAATGTAACAGACTTTCAAACATAGAATCTTCATGTGGAATTCCATCATACGTTGTAGTGGTTGGTTAAGTCTGGAAAAAATAAAGAAAACTTGTTAGGATTGCTAACATTAATGTAAATGTTAATATTTATGGGCATTTCTATTTCAAAATAGTTTTTATTACTGGTTTCTGTAGTTCTTTTTTATGTTGCTGGTGTTACTGGTGTACATTGCATTATTTATATATTATAGATGATTATATGTAACGTTATATGGTGCTCAAATAATAATGGCATATATTGTGCTAAATAAAAAGGAATAAATACAGAACAGTGCACGTCTAGTGTGCTTACTATCCTATTGTTCACATCAATGAAAAATTTATATTATGTATAGTATAAGCTTCAGATCCGTCTTGGCTAGATTTCACTAGTACTTTCATTAGTTATACAAGATCTTATTAAAATTTTTATGTTATTATTCCATGCGTCTTAATAAAAGTGTGAAGAAAAGATTTAATATGCAAAACTTTACCAATTTTTCCAGACCTGTGGATTACAGTTTGACTAGAATGATGAGCTACTATTGACTGGAAAGACTGTATAGGTAATAAGAAATTAGCACTGAAAATGTCACCCATACGAGAACCAACTCACCTGTAAGACCCACTGCGACCTCCACATGCTTTATTTTGAGGACCCTCACTCTCTCATAAAAAAGCTACACTATCTTCACCCACCTGCTACATCTTCCTATTACATCATGTCTACAAACTCTCTACTGTGTCACTGTATTATAGTTATCTTACACATTATAACTAAGGCTCCCTGTTTTCCACTTTTACTGGTTTTTACAGATAAATACAGTCGGAGAACAATTTATTTTCCATTCTGTATTTATTTTTCAATGGGGATAAAAACAGAAATTATAATGGTTTTTTGGGTGATTATAAATGTTGTCAGTTATGGCTGCCAAGTAAGAGAGCTAAAAACGATAGAACTTTTAGGAATGAGGCTTAAACAGCTGCAGATGTGCGCACGTTTGATAATAAAATGTTTATGTTTTCATAAAAGGTTATTATATTATCTATGGGTGTTCATATCATTGAAACCTGTGTGGTGTTCAAGTACAAGTGTACCTTTCTCGGTTTAATACATGTGGAAATATACTAGTATCAGCTTCACTTTTTCATGAAACAAAAAATAAATATGGATAAGAGGAGTAAGACCTCTGACCCTTGGTCTCAGGCCTACTCTCTCCCCAGCAGCTCTGCTCCACCTGCGCCGCCGCTGAGCCCTCCAGGCTCCTCCTGGGAGGTGTTCAAGGCCGCTGTGTGCCCGTTCCTGCCTCTGCCTGTTGCCACCTCCTTGGTGGGTCAGCTGTGCTTGTAAATTCCTGGCACTGTCTTGTTTGTTTTATTTGGTATAGTTTATAGTCTTGTTTTGTTTTATTTGTTATAGTTGATTGTTTTTAGTATCTGTTTATACCATTCTGGTTTCTTGTGCTCGCTCCATTTTTTCCCCCGCTTCCCTTTCCCGCCGCTGCTGCCCCGCCCCCCTGTCCACGCCCGTTTCCCGCCTCCCAGCTGCTCGTCCCTCCCCCCTACTTAATGGCGGCCGCAGCGGGGGAGCGCGAGTAAGACCTCTGACCCTTGGTCTCAGGCCTACTCTCTCCCCAGCAGCTCCGCTCACCTGCGCCGCCGCTGAGCCCTCCAGCCTCCTCCTGGGAGGTGTTCAAGGCCGCTGTGTGCCTGTTCCTGCCACCTCCTTGGTGGGTCAGCTGCGCTTGTAAATTCCTGGTACTGCCTTGTTTGTTTTATTTGGTATAGTTTATAGTCTTGTTTCGTTTTATTTGTTATAGTTGATTGTTTTTAGTATCTGTTTATACCATTCTGGTTTCTTGTACCCGCTCTGTTTTTTCCCCGCTTCCCTTTCCCGCCGCTGCTGCCCCGCACCCCTTTCCATGCCCGTTACCCGCCTCCCAGCTGCTCGTCCCTCCCCCCCACCCCTACTTAATGGCGCCGTTGGCGCGCTAAAGGCAGGCCCGTCTGCACCCGTCCGCGACCCGAGCGCGACCAGCGCCAAGGACCCTGCATCCCGAACCACCCACCGCTTTAGCACAGCCGCCCTCCACGCACTCAACGCCGGAAGACTCAGAGACTGCCAACAGGCCACGCCGAACACGACCCACGGCCAGTTCTCCTGCCTCCACTGCCGCCAGACCTTCACCACCACCCCGGCCCCCAACACCACCGACGCCAAGACCAGCGACACCCTAAGATGCATCCTCCT
This sequence comes from Calotriton arnoldi, assembly GCA_963921515.1. Classification (NCBI taxonomy): domain Eukaryota; kingdom Metazoa; phylum Chordata; class Amphibia; order Caudata; family Salamandridae; genus Calotriton; species Calotriton arnoldi. Next base: position 297,730 of record CAWUFW010012372.1, on the reverse strand, counting down.
CAACGTGCGCTCCGTGCATAAACACGCCGTGGAGATCTGAAACGTACTCGACTCCCTCTCGGACGACATCGCCTTCTTCACGGAGACCTGGACCAACGCTTCCTCCGCCCCCGACATCAACACCGCCATACCGGCTGGATATAAGATCCAGAGGAAGGACCGCCCCAACCACCCGGGAGGGGGCCTCGCCAACGCCCACAAGAATACCCTCCGCCTCACCACCTCCAGCGAAACCCTCCCCTCTGCCGAACACCTGCACTTCCAGATCCAGACCAGCCCCAACTCCACACTCCGCGGAACCCTCATCTACAGACCCCCCGGCCCCCGTTCGCTGCCACCATCACCGACCTCATCGCACCCCACGCCATCGCCTCAATGAACTACATACTCATCAGCGACCTGAACTTCCACCTAGACAACCCCAGCGACCCCAACTCCACCACCCTTCGTGACAACCTCGCCAACATCGGACTCAACTCGTCACCACACCGACTCACAGGGCAGGACACACCCTCGACCCCATCTTCACAGCAGGAAACAGTGTCCACTTCAGCCACAAAACGCAACCCTCATGGACCGATCACCACTGCGTATATTTCACTGTCGACAAACCCAAGACACCCAAACCAGCCCCACGCCCACCACGAAGGAACTGGAGCAAGGTCACCAACGAGCAACTCAACTCCACCCTCACCCGAGACAACCACACCCCGGCATCCGACGCCAATGTCGCAGCCAGAGAACTCCACGCTTGGATCTCCACCTGCGCAGACGAGCTCGCCCCGCTACGCAACCCCGACAAACAGCATGCCAGGAAAGCCGCCTGGTTCACCACCGAGCTCCAAAAAACCAGACGCACCTGCAGACGCCTGGAAAAGAACTGGAGAAACACCAAGACACCCGAAAACTACACCGCCTACAAGGACGCCATGACGGACTACCACAACCGAATAAAAACCACCAAGAGGACTTTCATCCACAACAAAATCCTCGCCAACTCCACCAACTCCAAGGAACTCTTCAGTGTCATTCAGGAATTCACCAACCCCGCAGAGAAGCCACAGACATCACCCCGTCCCAAGACCTCTGCGATAAGCTCGGAACCTACTTCCACCTCAAGATCAAAAACATATATGACAACTTCGTCGACCATCCACCAGACGCCACAGACGGCCCGCCCCCCAGACACACCAGCCAGCCCACCATCTCCACCTGGACACCGATCATGGCCGAAGACACCGCCTCAACCATGAAAGGCGTCCACTCAGGGGCCCCCACCGACCCCTGCTCTCCACACATCTACCACAGAGCCGCCACCACCATCGCACCCAAACTACAACACACCATCAACACCACCCTCGAAACAGGCACCTTCCCAGACGACTGGAAACGCGCAGAAGTCAGGCCCCTACTCAAGAACCCCACAGCTGACTCCACTGACCTCAAGAACTACCTGCCCATCTCGCTCCTCCCCTTCGCGGCCAAAGTTGCAGAGAAAACAGTCAACAGGGAACTGACACGATTCATCGAAGACAACGCCGTCCTCGACCCATCCCAATCCGGATTCCGAAGCAACCACAGCACTGAGACCGCCCTACTCGTCGCCACAGACGACATCCGCACTCTCCTGGACCAAGGCCACTCCGCAGCCCTCATCCTACTTGACCTATCAGCAGTCTTCGACACCGTCTCCCACCGCACACTTGTCGCCAGACTACACGACGCCGGCATACAAGGGACAGCCCTAGACTGGATCCGATCATTCCTCACCGGAAGAAGCCAAAGAATTAGACTGCCGCCCTTCCTCTCCGATCCCACGAAAATCACCTGCGGAGTCCCACAGGGGTCATCACTAAGCCTGACACTCTTCAACATCTACATGGCCCCCCTCGCCGCCATTGTCCGACAACACGGCCTCAACATCGTTTCCTACGCGGACGACACCCAGCTCATCCTCTCCCTCACCAAAGACCCCACCACCGCCAGACTCAACTTCCAGAATGGAATGCAGGACATCGCAGTCTGGATGACCAACAGCTGCCTAAAGCTCAACGCCGAGAAGACAGAAGTCCTCGTCCTCGGAACCACCCCCTCAGCATGGGACAACACCTGGTGGCCGACCGCCCTCGGAAGCCCTCTGACCCCTGCGGACTATGCCGGAAACCTCGGCATCGTACTCGACTCATCCCTCACCATGAACCGACAGGTCAACGCCGTCACCTCCAGCTGTTTCAACACCCTCCGCAAGACTTTCAAATGGACCCCCCTGGAGTCAAGGAAGGGAGTCACCCACGCACTCATCACCAGCAGACTGGACTATGGAAACGCTCTCTACGCCGGCATAAACAAGTCCCTACTCCGCAAACTCCAGACGATACAGAACACCGCCGCCAGACTCGTCCTTGGCACCCCCCGGTATGAACACATCAGCAAACACCTACAAAGGCTCCACTGGCTCCCCGTGGAGAAGAGTCACCTTCAAAATCCTCACCCACGCCTACAAATGCCTACACAACACCGGACCCAAATACCTCAAAGACAGAATCAACTTCCACGTGCCCAAAATAAACCTCCGACCTTCCAACCTCGCACTGGCTGAAACCCCGCGCATCCACAGAGCCAGAGCAGGCGGAAGATCCTTCTCTCACATTGCGGCCAAAACCTGGAACGAACTCCCGGCAGACATCAGACGCGCCCCCTCCCTGAACACCTTCAGGAAGACTCAAGACCTGGCTCTTCGGCTAAACAGATCTGCGGACCTCCCCCAAGCCCCCCAATACCCCCTGCAGCGTCTTGAGACCCTCACGGGTGAGTAGCGCGCTTACAATCCCCTGATTGATTGATTGATAATTATAAATAAAATAAGCAAAAAATAAATATGAATAAATACAGACGGAAATGTAAAGAAAATAAATACCATAAAACCGGGAGTCCTAACTATAACCTAAAGATAGTGAATTTGGCTAGGATACTTTGGAAGCATAAGGAAACATTACCTACCTGTAACAATAACAGTCCTCAAGTAAATTCTACCTAAATTAATTTTTTTGTCAAACATATTTTTATTGCCATTTATTATATGGGCAAAAGAACATGTAGGTTACCAGCATTGTACATGACTTATTTCAAAATAATAATATTTAGTAAAGCATTGGGGGCACACTCCAATCTTAACATATATCTATAAACCCATTAAAAACATGTTATACAGTGCTACAATAATACTCGATGTCCCCAATACTTTCGGTAAAAGTCATGTCAGTACAACTTGAGACTTGTAAAATCGCACCGTTTTCAAGATTCATCAACCCATTTCGGAAAGGGGGATTGTGGAAATGCCATCCGTTTGGTAATTAACAAAAACTAAAATCAACCATTCAAACTAACTTATGCAGGGGGTGTTGAACACTGTAGTTTAGGATAATTGTCTGAGGGAGTCGGTTCCTAAGAAAGGGGGGTAAGGGATAGCTCTAGTTGTTCCCTGCTAAGTCTATGGCCAGCATGTTATGTACTACGATCGTGGGGCCACACAAGAGGGGCTGGGGGGAGCCACGTATAAGTGGGAGGGGCACCCCATCCCTCTTCACTCTCTCCCCACCGAGATCTCATAGTGTCCAACTCTGATGGCCTCCCAATGCCCGGGCGTCTCGACAAGGAGCCGTGTGCACCGTAGGGTCTCAGGCCACATCAGTGCCCTCCTACTCAAACTCATTCCCGTCCCTACTCCTCTCTTCACCGCTATGAGCCTACATCGGTTGTTCCCAGGCATCTAGGATCTCCTTTCACTGCTCAGCTATGGGATGGCGTCTCAGTCCTTTCGAGTCTTTCCTAATTAGGATTCTGCCCTTTGCCACAGCCCAATAGGTAACATCCCGTTTCCAGGTCTCCATCAGTGGCCCATTGGTGGATTTCCAGGACATTGCTATCCTCCTTTTAGCTAGTGCCATGGCCAGGTCGATGAACCTATTCCCCACATTCCGTTTGGGCAGTAAGGGAAAAAGCCCCAGCAAGCATACCTCGACCGTGGAGTCGAGTGTGCGCCCGAACGACGTACTTATTATTGTTAATACTTCGTCCCGAAATGGACGCAACGCGGAACAGGCACAGGCCATGTGTATAAAGTTTGCATTATTGTGATTACATCTCGGGCATCTACGTACTACACCACCGTAACCAGCTTGAAGGCGATGGGGAGTCACATAAGTCATATGCACAAAGTTGAACTGTATATATTTGAACCTCGTGTTATGAGAAACCTTCTTGGTGGATGCTAGAATTCTGCCCCATTCCAAGTCAGTGAGATCTCTGTCTAAGACCGTCTCCCATCGCCAATTTATGTAAGGGAGTAAGGGATGTTCTAATCAATGAGACATTTAACCACTTCACCTGGCGCCCATCTGTTCCTAATGTAAGTAATGAGTGTAATAGCACATGCGTCTCGGGTTCCTCTCGACCCTTCCCTCACAGTTCCCCGAAAGTACGGACCAGGGCCTCGTACTGCAGGAACTGCCCAGGTGGGAGGTCATAGCCTTCAACTAGATCCTCAAAGGGGGCTAAAACTTTCTCCTGGCAGCAGCCCCCTACTGTCTCCAGCCCCACCTCTGTCCAAGCTATCATTTGTTCAACCAAGGGCAGCACCGGCGCATATCGAGGGATCCCGGCCATTTTGGTCATGCTGCGTAGGATCGAGCACCTTAACTAGTAATAAGTTAGGGTGTGTTCCAGGCTCCATCAAAAATGTTCCATCTGGGTTTACTGCCTCCAACCACTGCACTAGCCATTGCATCTAAGAAGCCAGGAAATAGAGCTCGAAATTCGGAACCCATATGCCCCCCTCTGTCATGGGACACTGTAGTGTCCCCAATGAAACCCTTAGTGTCCCCAGTGAAACCATCCGCCGTCCACCCCCCAAAATAAGATCCCACAACAAGGTGTCCAGTTGTCGAAACCATCCTGTAGACACTGAGATCGGGAGGTTGCATAACAATTTTAGCTAGGGAAACTCTGGACATGATAGGTAATCGCAAAGAGCACCAAAAAGGAACGCAGGACCTAAGGGACCGAAGAGCCCTGTCCAAATTACCCTCTCTCAGATCAACAAAAGAGTGAAAGATGGGGGGGCGTGGCCAAGATGGCGACGGAGTAAGACGTGGGTTCGCGTCTCTCCGTCCCGACCTGACAAGATCTTCCCCACCGCCTCACTATTAGACTTCCCTCTGTGAGGCGACCAGCAGGAAGGGTGGCAGAGGAGCTCCAGACTCGCCGGAGAGAGAGCGGAGATGATCCGGTGCACAGGAGCAGGGACGGGCGACAAGCGGACTGGACACGGGCTATGCCGCAACGGAGCCTCGCCAGACTGAAACACAATGAGCAGGGGCGCTGACGGAGCCCGGGACCTGCCCACGGAGTCCGGCGGCGGCCAGACCGAGATGTTGGCGGCATCAGCAGCCTCGTAGGACACTAGAGTGAAGGCTCACACACGGGAGCCCGGAGAGAGGCTGAGGCGGACGGACCTGGGCCATCAAAGACTGTGAGCAGTGGGGCTGACGCAGGGAGCCGAAGCAGGCGCTGAGCGACCTGAGCCCGGTTTGCCCGGTAACGGAGCCTCCTGCACAGAGACGTGACGGACGGAAGACACCAGCGGGGCCTGGGAATTGCCCCCAGGGCCTATGGCGGCCTGATGGCTGTGGGGTCTGCACACAAGGCCATCGTAGGACACATGATCGACAGTCTGAAGGCCTAAAACCGATGAGAGGTGGAGAGGGACAGACCCGGGCCATCGGAGGCGATGAGCATCAAAATCCTGCACAACGAGGCAGAGCAGGCAGCGAACAGCCTGGGCCCGAACTGTTTAGCAGCGGAGCCTCACCGGACAAAGACGAGGCAGGCGAGAGACGCCCGAGAATGCACTAGGGGTCCAGCAATGTTCCGACTGGCGTATGAGGCTGCGCCTAAAGCCCTGTGCGGCATAAGGTCCACGCATTACATGCCTGCGCCCGGTGGGCGGATAAGACGTGTGGACCCGGGCCACTGGAGGCGGTAAGCAGTGTGAAAGAGAAGGGCTGAGACACGAGGTGGCCCGATGTGGCCTGCCAAGTAGCCAGACGAAACGTATGTACCCTGGTCCTAACAAGGGAACACCTGCGGGGTGAAGAGGGCGCCTCAGAGGAAGACCCCAGCCCCCTCCCCATGGGGATACAGGTGGGCGGCCTAGAGACCCAAGAGAAGCCCGGCAGCTGGGGCTTTCGCAGACAACGCGGCAGACGAAGTGTGGGGCCACACTGAGCCGCCATCAGTAGAAACTGTAGCGGTACTTACTGGATAAAGCTAGAATCATAATAAGTGCAACACACGTGTGGCCGGCCCCGAGCGAGGGTGCGGTAGACTTCGGCCTCGTGCGCGAAGCGGTCCAGTGGCAACCCCAGGCGGGCCTGGCCCCGGTGGTCCCGAGAAGATGGCAGCGGCGAGGGCCAAGAAGGGGGGTTCAATCAAAGATTTGCTACTCAAGCAATCGGGCTCTCAAAAAGGTGACTCCCAGACGGCATCGAGCAGGGCCACACCAGCTGTGGAGAATTTGGAGGCCCCAGTCACCCGTCCTTACCTGGAGGCCCTGTTCTCAGACTTGAGGGAGGATCTCTTGGCAGTCAGTACGCGAAGAGGTGACGGACATTGGAGACCGAGTTGACGCCATTGAAGGATGCGAAACCTCTCTGGAATTGCAGCATGAAATAATTCACTTAACAGATCAATAATTGGACTTACAAGCACATGCGGAGGATTAGGAAAATCGGTCCAGGCGCAACAATATCCGCATTAGGGGAGTTCCAAGAGATGCAGAAGGAGGCGACATTGAGGCCTATGTTACGGAGCTCTTTGTCCAAATCCTAGGAGACATCCCTGCATCAGAGATCGGACTTGACAGGACCCATAGAGTCGGACGATGGGGACCCGGATCGCCGCGGTCCTTGGACATCCTGAACTGCGTGCATAACTTCACTCTGAAAGAGAGAATCCTGAAGAAAGCAAGAGAAGTGGCCTTGTTGTCGATCCGGGGCCAGGTCCTCCACCTGTTACAAGACCAAGCGGCCTCCACATTCCAGAAACGGAGAGAATTCCGCCCACTAACGAACTTTCTGCGAGAGAAGAAAGTGGCCTACTCTTGGTGGCATCCCTTCAGGTTGATTTTTCGCTGACAGGTCCAGTTTCATCAATTTCGCTCACTGCGGCATGTGCATTGCTCCAGATAGAAGCCCGGAGGAACCGCGACAGGGGCCGTCAATTGACAGCCCTGGGGGGGATGGCCCTTGGAGGTGACGACGGGTCCCCTTGGGACGGAGGGTGTCCAGCCCAGACCGAGCGACCATTGCATCTGAGAGGAAAGCCCTGCTGGACAAACTTGCGGAGGATACTGCCTCCAATGATCCTGCCTGAGGTGACGGGCCTGAGTGAAGAGCATGGCGGCGGGGGGGGGGGGGAGGAACGGGGAGACTGGGAGAGATTGAGCTGACTTGGCCATGTTCCCACACAGAGACATCACCACTGGTAGAGAGATGGACTTTTACTCTCCCTCTCTGATCCAGGGCCTATGGTTCTTTGTTCTTAATGTTTTGATTTTGGGGAATATTATAGGGTGCCCATTAGACAAATGCAACGTATACGCTAGTCTATCCACGGAGTGGAGGGCTCCTCACTGGGTGTCGAGGGGAGAAGATGTAAGAGGGTTGAGCACGGTGGATTAGAGGGGAGTGGAACCCCCATAATGACATCAATTGCAAACAGCCTTAAGGTACTGACCTTAAATGTCAAGGGCTTAAATAATCCAGTCAAAAGGGGGGCAATTATTTTATATTTAGAACAGTCCCGAGCAGAGGTATGCCTCCTCCAGGAGACCACTTGCTTTGCAGGGACTGGAACAGGATTTCTTTTCCTCTTTGACACACAAGAGGGCTGGAGTGGCAATTCTGTACTCGAGATCTTTCCAGGGGAATGTGGGGACAAAAGTGGTGGAGATTGGGGGTCGACTCCTGGGATAAAGAGTCCATTTTGGTCAACATTCTATAGTATTGGGATCAGTAGACGTCCCTAATGAGGGACAGGAGAGGTTTCTACACAAGGCTGCAGCAGACATCCTGACTGCACAGGATAGATGGGTGATCTTAGGGGGCGACCTAAATTTAGTTTTCAATAATGTAGAGGACCACTCGACCCAGAGATAGGTGCAGCTGGGGAGATTGGACAGGGGGTTGCCTTTGGGCTACAGGAGCTGGGGTTGAGGGACGTTTGGCAGAGTTTGCACCCAAACTCTAGAGACTATACATTTTACTCCCACGCACACAAACCCTATGCTAGGCTGGACCATTTCCTTGGCTCTAGGGAAGTCCTGACAGCAACACGAGCGGTAGACATTGAACCTAGATCCCTGTCGGATCACCCAGCAGTCCTGTTGGACCTTGCACTCCCCCCACATGTACGACGGCCCCACTCCTGGCGACTGCAGGTAACCCTACTTTGTAGGCCAGAGGTAGCGAAGCAAATAGAAAGTGCGATCCATAGATACCAAGAGGTTAACAATACTCCGGATACCCCGACTGCAATAATTTGGGACACGAAGAAGGCTTTACTTAGAGGGGAGCTGATTGCAATTTCCGTGGCAGATAATAAGGATAGACGCGACAATCGCATGCAGCTACAACAGCAAATGCGTCAATTAGAGCACATACATCACCGTACCGGGGCACCTAGAGTGTGGCGCCAACTAGAAGCAGTTAGGAAACAACTGGTGGGTTTAGATTTAGAGCGGAATACTCGCTACTCCGCCTTAAGCATGTGTTTTATGTAGGAGGGAACAAGCCTGGGAGACTGCTCGCAAATAAACTCAGGGGTCGGCGGCAGGCCAACGTAGTAGAGGCCCTGCTTGCGGAAGACGGGATGGAAGTGGTGGGGGATGAGGCTGTGGCGGAGAGGTTTGGGTCCTTTTATAAAGACTTGTACTCAGCGCAGGACCTCCCATCACAGGCGATATCTGAGTACCTCGAGAATGCTAAGTGACAGGCCTGACAGAAGACCAAGCGGCGGGCCTAGATAGCCCCATAAGGATACAGGAAGTAATCGCAGCTATATCTAGACTGAAACCACATAAGTCTCCAGGTCCAGATGGCTTCTCGGCCCATTTTTATAAAACCTTTTGTAATCTAGTGGCTCTTCTCCTCACCAGTGTATTCAATGCGATCTCAAGCTCAGCGTCACTTCCCCCCTCAATGAAGGAAGCATTGGTGGTAGTCATAGCAAAACCCGGAAAAGACGAACGATTGAGCGCGTCTTATCGGCCGATATCATGCTGAACGTAGACGCGAAATTATTCACAGGGATCTTAGCGATGCGACTTGCTCCTTATATGACGGGACTGGTAGATCCCGACCAACCTGGATTTATTCCTGGCAGACAAAGCTCAGATAATACTAAACAGATCCTCCATCTCATAGGCAAGACAACCCGCTCCCAGCCTGAGTCGATGCTTTTCTCTATAGACGCAGAGAAAGCTTTCGACAGAGTCCATTGGCCCTACTTAGCTGCGGTACTGAAACGCTTTGGACTAGGAAACAGGTTCTGTGCTTTGGCGCTGAGCGGGTATGGAGGGCCATGGGCGACAGTCAGGGTAAATGGCAGGAGATCAGGGAGTTTCCCCATAGAGCGTGGAGCGCGGCAGGAGTGCCCCCTCTCCCCGCTATCATTCACACTCTATATGGAGCCATTCGCGCAGAGAGTCCGGGATGACCCAAAGATCACAGGTATTCGTTTTGGCGGAGAGGAACACCTAACCATACCCTATATGCGGATGATGTGATTGTTTCCTTAGATAACCCCCGGGAGTCCCTGCCGGAGTTTCTCGGGGAGGTGGGGAGGTCCGGGCAGTCTCAGGCTTCCAACTCAACTTAGTTAAATCACAGGTGCTAAGCCTGACAATGACGCGAGATTCGAAAGACTTTCTCGCCCGGACTCTTTCCATTTGAAGGGAGCGGAACATATTGTACCTGGGGATCCACCTGGCTTCAACCATCCAGGAAGTGACACAAGTAAATTAATGCACTTTGGTTAACAAAGTGCAGATTGACCTCGCGAGATGGCGATCCTTCCCCGTCGTGGCTTGGAAGGATCGCAGCCTTAAAGATGTCAGTCCTTCCCAGGACCTTGTACACCTTTGTGACACTCCCATTGTGGCCCCCATCTTGGACACTTCAGACCCTACAAAAAGATCTCCAAAACTACGTATGTGCGAGCCAGCAGTCACGTATGCGCAGCAAGCTCACCTGGCAGACACCTGCGGAGGGGGGACTGGTTATCCCATGTATTTTGCGATACTTCTAAGCAGCACAGATCAGGTTCCTGGTAGAGTGGTCGCGCCCAGAATCGGAGAAAAGCTGGCTTTTCATGAACAGGGAGTTAGCCAGAACATCCCTTTGGAAGATCCCCTTTTTGGCCAGGCCGTACCGATCCCCCAACCTTTATCTCTCCGCAATACCCTGCCCACCCTCCGAGTCTGGGATGCTGTGGCTAGCAGGGAGGGCCTCTCGTCTTTCCCCTCCCCGCTTCTCCCGGTGGTGGAGAATCCAGACTTCACCCCAGGAATTAACACTGTGGCTTACCGGGAGTGGCTGAGGCTGGGATTAAGATCGATAGGTCATTTCTTTGACCTAGAGGGCCCTATATAGTTTCACATTTTGAGGAGAGATAATGATATCCCTGAAGGAGAGAGATTCCGATTTTTCCAGATCAGGCACTGGCTGATGCAGACCGAGATAAGGGAGGCAGCCCAAATGCCACTGACTAATTTCGAGAAATGGCTACTAAGCAAAGAATCAGATAAGCATCTAGTATCTGACCTATATAATCTGTCGGATAAATCCCATGACGCTAAATCCCATGATGCTAGATCTGCGGCCCAATTGAGATGGGAGCGGGAACTGGGGTGTGAGCTATCCCTTCAAGAATGGTGGGACATCTTTTATCGTGCAAGACACACAGCTCCTAATGCATCCAGCATACAAACAACGACAAAGATCACCACCTATTGGTATCTGACGCCAGTCCGCCTTCATAGAGGGAATCCGGAGCGAAATGCAAAGTGCTGGAGATGTCATGACGCCCTTGGGACACTTCGGCATATTTTATGGGAGTGCCCGAAACTGTCTTAATTTTGGGATAAAATCCTGACAGAGATTGACCAATACTTTGACACTCAACTCCCCCGGTTCCCTGCTTATGTGGTATTGGGCCTCCCCAACCCGCTGACTTTCCCCCTCAAATCTAAGATAGGTAGACACATTGCACTGGGGGCTGCTCACCAAATGATCCTGGGGGACTGATAGAATCCCAACTAGACTGGGGTGGCTCCACTGTATCTGGCATCACCGAGGGATGGAGAGGCTTACATTGACACTCAAACTACAGGAGGACGCATTTAGGGAAGTTTGGCGGCTGTTATTTCCCTCCTAAGACAGGAATTCACAGAACTCATTTGCCCCAGATATCTAAAATTGCTGCGCCTGACTGACCCACAACCTTGACCCAACAGAGGGGACCCTCGAGAGTATAATCGGTAAAGGTTTATAGAGACATAAGGGCTTATGGGTTTTTGGGGGTTGCTCACAGCACTGACGGTGGCTGAATGTTGATCCCACGTAAGTGATTGTATTGCTTATTAACTGCTTTTTGCTGCAACGAATAAAACAAATATAAACAACAACAAAAAAGAGTGAAAGATATGAATTCCCAAATACTTGAAGGTGGTGTGTGCCCAATTAAGATCCACAGGGAGATCCTGGGGTCGAGGTAGGGCTCCAGCCACAGGGAACAGGTAAGCCTTGTTTTTATTGACCCGTAAACCCGAAAGGAGCTCAAACCATCCCAGAAGGCATAGCGCCGTGCCGGAGACCACCACAGGGTCCTTCAAGTAAATCAGGAGATCATTTGCATATAGGGAGATGATTTGGCCTTGCGCATCCACCACCAGACCCATCCCCTCACCTCCCTGTCGGAACAGTGCGGCTAGAGGTTCGATCGCCAGGGCAAATAAAAGGGGCGACAGAGGGCATCGCTGCCGAGTGCCGCGGGAGATTGCATACTGTGTGGATACTGTCTTACCCATCCTAACCGGCGCTTTGGGACATTCATATAAAACTTTTACCCACTTCACCCAACCATTTCCAAGACCCATACGTACCATGGTCTCGAATAAATAGTCCCAACCTATTGTGTCAAAAGACTTTGAGGTCTATCAACAGGAGAGCCGCCAGCAGTAGGGATCACACCCCAAAATGGTACAACACAGAGTACAGTTTGCGCAGGTTGAAGGAAGTGTTCCGGGATGGGATAACCCCATTTTGGTCAGTGTGGATTAGGGCTGCCACATAGGGAAGCCAATGGAGTGCTAAGATCTTACTAAGTATTTTAAAATCCATGTTGAGCATGGAGAGTGCTCTATAATCTACTACCTGAGCTCCCGAGACCGTCGTTTGGGGGGCGGAATCACAAGTGCGTCCCGCGTGGACTCAGGAAGCTGCCCAAGTCTCAGAGATTCTGCATGGAGAGTCACTAATTGGGGTGCCAATTTTGAAGCGTGCACTGAGTAAAATTCTACATGGAGACCGTCCGGTCCCGGCGTTTTACCTGTGGCCATGTTGGCGATAGCCTCGCAAATCTCCTGCAACGTCACAAAATTCCGCTGCTGTGTGGTGGGCCTGGGCACCAGGCAAGGGGGTGAGAACTATCCAAGGAGATATCTGCCACGCAATTGAAATCACCCCCTAGTATCATGGTCTCTGTTGCCAGGTCGGTCATCTGGGCTGAGAGGTCATGGAGGAAGGTCACCTGGTCCTGGTTAGGGGCAGACACACAACCAAGCATAATGTCCTGGCCAGACAGTCTCCCAGTAAGCAACACACATCTGCCATCCTTATCTATCAAGGTACGTACTGGATCAAAGGGGACCCATGCCCGTATTCAGATTAACACACCCCGGGCATATGATGAAAAAGAGGTTGCAAAAATCTGCCCCCTCCATCTTCTACGTAGTTTCTCCACCTCCCCCCGCAAGAGGAGAGTCTCCTGTAGCAAGGCTACCTGTACACCCCGCTGTCTCAGGTATCTGTGCACATTATGCCTCTTAACTGTTGAGCCCATACCCCTTATAATCCACGTGAGGTACTTCAATGTGTGATGTGTGGATGCCATGATTGAAAACAGACTTCCAGACTCTGCCCATCCCCGTATCCCCACCGACCCCACTCCCAGATTAAGGATTCATTACCACCCCTGCAATCAAAGCAAACCAAGCCATAAGAAAAGCCACCCCCAGTCAACAACTCCCCGATCCCAGAGCAGCCTGGCAACAGCCAGCCGCCCAAACTGTAGGTAAACCATCAGTCTCGGGAAAGGACCCAGACCATACAAAGAAGTGGTCCTTCTAGGGGGGGGGAGGCCGGGCCTTAAAGGAACAATCTCTTGCACAGACCGCACTAGCCCAGACTTCAATAAGGCCCATCCAGACCATAGAACAGCTTGATAGGGCGCAGCCCATCACGAGGGGAACAGGCACTGTGCTTGCTTGATTTGTTTTTTAAATTATATCATCCTTAGTCCCTGGGGTAACTATCGGTAGGGTGACACTGTCCCCACGGGAGGAGTCCAAGTCTGACCCCTCAGTCCCCTTTACTGAGTTGGAGCCAGCCTCTGAGAGAGTTCCCCTATCTTGCATGATCTCAGCCACCGCCTGAAGGGCTGCAGCCCTTTGCCTCTCAGTTTGAGATGGACTTGGTTTCTTTGGTGGGCCCCGTTTGGACCTCTTCCTGGATCTCTTCCTGGGTCCTGGAGCCCGAGGCACTGCGGCGGGCCCCCAGACCTGTAGGCCTCAAGCATTCCCACGCTGTCTTGGGATCTTCACAGAAATACGTCTTCTACTCCAACGCTATGCGGAGGCGGGCAGGGAACATCAAGAAATATTGTAGACCCTCCTCCCATAGGGCTTTCTTGACTTCAAAGGAAGAGGCTCGTCTCTGTTGGACTTCGATTGTTAAATCAGGTAATATTGAGACTTTGCAATTGTCTACTACAAATGGGCCTTCAGTCCTTGCTTTGTGCAATAGTATGTCTCTGTCTTTGTAGTGCAGAAGCTTTGCCACGACCAGCCGCAGGGTATTGGTGGGGCGGCCCGGCGCCAGCAGATGGGCTGGAACACAATGAGACCTCTCGAGAGTGTAGAATGTCGACAAGCCCTCTGGTGCGACCACTGTGCAAAGCCAGGGCTCAAGGAAGGTGATCATGTCCCCGCCCTCCACCCCCTCAGGCAGGCCCACCACCCTAATGTTGTTTCTTCTGTTTTGACCCTCTGCGTTTTTGGCCCTGTGTTCTAGCGTGCAGACTTTATCAGAGAGCTCTGCAACTTGGAGCTACAGTACTTGTTGTGCAGGGTGGAGATCAGCAATCAAGGACTACGCTACTTTCACCCTCTCTGATAACTTATGATGCTCCACTCTGAGGAGCCCCAGCCCCACTGACACAGTGCTAACGTCTTGATGTAGTGTTGCTTTAGTGTCAGCAATTGCTTCTAATCGTTTGGTCAGCTGCTGTTGCACTGGGTCCGCTGCGACCGACGACCCGGGTTTCCCTTGTTTCTGCTCCGGGGATCATCTTCCTGGTGTGCTGGTGCTCCTGTTAATTTCGCTCTGGCCTTGCCCATCTCGGCCCAAAGCGTGGACCCAATAACAACTATTGTGGTTGTGTCCACGAGTCGCCCTTCTCTGGGGTATTGCTGCAGTTGAGGATGGTCTCAGGGCCAGAGGTCAAATTTCAGCAGACCACATTACGGCCACTTATGCGTGTCCAGGCCGTCAGTCCCCAAGCAAGGCGGGGTCCGCCCCTTTAATTAGCCACCAACCGTAAGGGCCCCAGACCACCGCCCGCGGCCCAACCCCGCCAGCACAGCACGGATGAAAAGCAGTTCATGGGGTGTCCACAGCGGGGCAGTTCTCCAGGATAGTCCAAAGCCTCTGTTGGGCTGTGAACAGCAGAGCCGGGCCTTGCAGAAGGAGAAGAGGGGGTCAGGGAAGTTACCCCCATTAATCAGACCCCTGGCCTCAAGCTGGGCCCCTGTAGGGGTACGTCTCCACAGTGGCTCAGAGCCAGCAGCATCTCGCACTGGACACGGGCGGTAATACTGACCCCCCATCACCTCTCCCCAAGCGCAGTCAGGGCACGACGCCCAGCTCAGGGTGTGGGTCGGAGCCTCGCGCAGGAGAGGGATACAGGGGGCTAGGCCCAGCCGCACCAAGCATTGTACCTTCCGCCGGGCCCTGAACCAGGGCCCGAGTGTCCTCCGCACCATGGGGGCAGTCCCCACTCACCGTACCTCCGTTGGGCCTCGCCAGCCTCCAGCTGGGCCAATCTGAATCTCACTGCTCCTTTCCCAAGCTGGGGCAGGCCTGTATCCAAGACCTCCAGGTCCGTAGGCCTTCCTGGGGCTACATCAGGATTCGCCGCTCCCCAGCCTTCATTTGCCACAACACCGCAGCTGTCCAGGACGTTTCGCCTGTCGGCAGGCCCCTTAGCGCTGAGGCGCGGACCCTACCTCAGGACCGCAGGTTCGGTGCAGTGAATCAGGCAACATCTGGAACCTTCAATATCAGGCGGGCTAGTCGCCGCACAACAGGCCGCCCTGGCTCCACAGATCGAGAGTCCGAGACCGCCATCTTGGGAGCGCGGGCTCACCTCTCAACCCTCCGGACCCAGGCTGTCTGGTCTCTCCCGCTCTTAGGCAGCGTTCTGCACCTCTTGTGTCTCCCCTGGTCTGGGGAACACGTTCCACTTTCTGTCGTGGGCCGGGTCTGTGCCGGATATTGCAGGATGATAAACGGGCTGGCGCGGAGCAGCAGGCTCACGCGACCGCCATCATTGGCTACCACGCCACGCCCCTCATTCTACCTACATTCATAATATTTAAAATATTTTATGGCTACCAGACTGACCCTCAGAAACACTTCAAATTAGTAAATATGCATATCTAAAATGTTTTTCTTGCCCCCTTCTCTAAAACTATTTGTAGAAATGATAAAACAGCTGTTTAAAAATGTAGTTCCAGGGAAAAGTATAACCACCTTTTCAATTTTAGCTATTAAAGTGATTGAAGCTTACTTCTACTCACAGAGTTCAACCCCAGTAATAATATGCAGTCATCCTTCAAAAAGGGGAGAATGGACAAGATGATTATTTACATAAGGAGAGTTCTCTGGCTCGAGAACTACTATGGTATGTTATGTTTCCGGGGACACATCCGGTCCCATTTACCACCTTCTTTGAACAAGTGGTAAATGGGTGGGGAGGACATTAGGGGGCAGGAGAGACTGTAGGCTGGCATCGGGAGCGTTTTATGCTCTCCTGTCTGTCACCAGATCAGCACACAATTTTACCAGTTGGTAAAATTGGGCCCACTGTTACAGTACTCAGAAAATTCATATTTTAAAAACTGTATTTACAAGGCCTGAGATTATTCATCAGACAGTAGCTGAATGCCTAGTGTGCCTTTAGTCAATCATTCAATTAATCAATCAATCAGTCAATCAGGGATTTATAAAGTGCACGGATACTCCAAGAGTGTCCCGGCACTGAAGGACCATCAGATAAATTCTCGCACAATGGATTATCCCTGAAAGACTGACTTGAATAACCAGGTTTTAAGAGCATGCCTTAAGCAGTTTCCCACCCTCAATGTTCACTGGCCTGGAGGAAGGGCACTCCAAGCCCACGCAGCAAGGTAGGAGAAGGACGCATCACCCTATTTTTTCCACTTGACTCTTGGTACAAGGGCAAGCCCAGCCTTGGAAGAACGGATGGTTCTGGCTGGATGTTAATGAATGATCCACACAGAAAGATAGCTGGGGCCAGTTCCATGTAAGACTCGGTGGGCCAGAACAAACATTTTGAACTGAACTCTCTTCTTGATAGGGAGCCAATGTAGCTCCTTTAAATAATAGACAATAGGAGTCTGCCTAGGGATTTTTGATAGCGTCCTCGCCACTGCGTTTTGAACCAACTGTAACCTCTTCATCAAATAAGCTGAATGGCCCAGGTATAGTGCATTGGCATAGTCCAAACGTGAGGTTATGAGTGCATGTATCAACGTTTTTTGCGCCTGAATAGGGAGTAGATACAAAAATTTCTTTACAGACTTTAAGAACCCAAAATGGGAACCGACAACAGCCTACACCTGCAGACCTAAAGATAGCTGATAATGATCTTAACCCCTAAATTTTGGGCTACCATGGCTGGAGGGGGAGGTGGGGTAACAAAACTTGGCCAGCACTCCCTATCCCAGATAGGTGGAGGCGAGCCAAATAACCAAATCTCAGTTTTGCTGGTTTTACATTGTAAATTGCTAGCCTGCATCCACTGAAAAACAGCTGTCAGACATTTCTTAGACATCCTAGATGCTTCAGGTGAGTTGTTTACCATAGTAAGGAGAAGCTGCGTATTGTCTGCATATGACACTATCTGGACCCCAAAGGACTCAAATAAGAAGGCCAGAGGAGCCATGTACTTATTTAAAAAGACTAGGTCTCGAAAAATGACAGCCCAGATCTCGTTATGGAATAGTGATCTCTTAAGGAAGTTGGGACTCTTGGGGGGTTGACGAAATGGGCACTGATCGGCATCGAGCATCTAGGTGATGTGTGGAGGGGCAGGTCGATGGTGACATTTGAATCCTTGCACCAAAACTACCAGATGGCAGAGACCGAGCACTACAGATCTTTGCAACTTGGGCATGCCCTTCAACGCCTTATTCTGGAGGGGACCCAACTACCGGAGGCAGCCCTGCTGGAGGACCGCCTCCTTTCAGCCCCCCTGGAGTGCAAGGCTGTCTCCATGATATATAGAAAAATAATTAACAATTCCTCGGACCACCCTGAGATAGGCCTGGGAGAGGGACGTGGGGACACTTGAGGATGGCAATTGGACTGAAGCTAATAAAAGCCTCAGAGAGGTAGCAATATGAGCCCGCTACAGATTGATCCAACTGCAGATACTTCACAGGGCCTATTATCCCAGGGTACTTCTAGACAAGATGGGTGGGGGTACTCGTCACTTTGTCTAAGGGAATGTGGGCAAGAAGGCACTTTCTTTGATATCCTCTGGACATACCCATCGATACAGCTCTACTGGGCGGGAGTGCTGCAGGTAATGACCAGTGTACTCGGACATGAAGTCCCCCTGGACACTAAGCTACTCCTTTTAAATGTTTCGGGAGAAGAGGTCTGGCTGAGATATCAAAGGATCTGGCTGACAACGGCTGCAGTTGTGGCCAAGAGTAACATTGTGCGTGCCTTGGGTGCAAGGTCCCCTCCCCGGCTAGAGGAGAGGAAGTCTGACCTAGACTGGTGCCAACAGGCAGAATGAGTGGTCTATCAGAGTAGAGGCTGCCCTAAGAAATGGGAGAAAGTGTGGGGCAATTGATGCGCCTATTGAGGTGAATGAACATGAGGAAGGGCGAGAGGAGGGCAGGGGGAAGTGGTGTAACATTCAAAAACTTTATTGATAACCCAGTATTGTTTTTACATCAAGGTTGTGCTTAATCGTCAATGTTTGCTATACCTATGATCAATAGTTGTCTGCTCTCTTCCCAAGTACAATGTGAAATGTTCCAATTGTTGCATTTTTTGTACTCCGAGCACAAGTTCTTTCTTGCTTTTAAAAAAAAAAGATTTTTTTAAAAAGCAGGTCTCAAGGCAGAGCCCTGTGGGACTCCAAACCTGGTCACTTTAGGGTCAGATGCAAATGATGCCATCCAAACAGATCGACCTCTATGAGCAAAAAAAGAACCGATCCATGCCAGAGCGAATATTCTGACACCGATATTTTCCAAACCCTGGAGAAGAATAGAGTGGGACACCATGTCAAAGAACGCAGATAGATTGAGTAATATCAATGTGCTCTGTTTCCCCTGCTCTAAAGCCAGCTTGATGGAGTCTATCACCTCTATTTATGCCGATTCAGTACTAAATCGTGGTCCGAAACCCGACTGAGTGATGCAACAGCTGACCTTGTTCCAAATATTTAAAGAGCTGCCCATTAATTAGTTTCTCCAACATCTTTGACAGAGCTTGGTAACAGTGAAATGGGCCTAAAATTATTAAGCATTGTTCTGTCCGCTGAACGATTTTTTTTAATAGTCGTATTAATCTAGCCTTTTTCCAACAGGATGGTACAGTGGCAAATTGGATTGAACTGTTAAATAAATGGTTCAAAAGCTGATTGATCACCTTCAAACTAGCAATCAAGATCCGTGGGGGGGGGGGGGAGCATGGGTCATCCAGTGCGCCAGATATACACACTAGGATATCCTGGTCTGATTCTTCCAGAGAAATAGGAGCCAACTTGCATAGATGGTTTGTCAGGGGTCTAGCTGGAATCTCAAGCATCTTCTCCAAGTTACTGTCAGCGTGATCAACCCATAGATTGTCAATGATTCCAACGATCTTATCTTCGAAGAAATCTGACAACTTCTTACATAAGGTGGCAGGAACTTCTAAAGAGTAAGAAAGAGCTGCAGGATGGAGGAAGTGTTTCACGATTTCAAAAAAATTCTCTATAATAATTATTAGAACCTGTGATTTGATCGGCAAGAAAGGTCACTTGGGTTTTTTTAATCATTCCATGATATTTATTTAGAGCCTTTTTTATAAAGTTCTTTATCCTCAGTACAATAGAACCTTCTCCAGCACCTCTCCAAATTTGTAAAATGTTTATGCATATCCTGTAGCTCATATATAAACCAAAGAGCAGATGAAAGTCATCCGGAGAGGGTGACGGGATTCTGCTTTTTCACAGGGGCTAGTGTATTGGGCATGTTCAATAATGAAGAGTTGACTGCTGCAGTGTCTGCCTCTATCTCCCCACTCAAGCAAGGTGTAGAACTCTCTAAAAGGACTAAATCCCAGAACCAGACTCTAGACCAGTTCCTAAATGAGGTGGGCTTCTTCAAACAAAGCACAGGGAAAGGATTCTCGACACCCCATCTAAAATATATAGTAAAATGATCAGACCAGTCGAGATTTTTAATGTCCCTCAATTAAATCTTAGAGTTAGACAAGATAGGGTCTAAAATATGGCCTGCAGAATGAGTGTGGCGACTCATAAATTGCTTTACATTAAATGTAAATTTCTCTAGCAACATCCTGCTTTGAGAAGTTACTGCATTATCTAAGTGTATGTTGAAGTTTCCCAAAACCGTAAAGTTAGAGAACTGAAGAAGGTATTTGGCCAAAACATCATCCAATGAGTCAAGAAACTCTCCTGCATACCCGAGGAATGATAGATCAAAGCACCTGCCAGCCAGGGAAATCTGGGCTGATACCGAAACGTAGAAGCCTAAAGCCTCTGCTCTTTGCAACTCAGTCAACTCAAAAGTGACACATCTAAAACAGTTTTTAAAAATGATAGCCAAACCCTTGCTCCTTCACTCACTCTATCTAAATGTAATACTGAATAACCTCCTGATAAAGCCAGCACCAACATCAGGCACTGAAGATTCAGTCATCTAAGTCTCTGTTAAAAATAAAACATCCAGATCATCCTCTTTGAGCAGATCAAATATACGTAGTGTGTTTATGTGTAAAGACCACACATTCAAGAGAGCAGCCTGCACTTCAACATATCCCTCTACCTTCTTCCTCAGAGAGATCTGAGAGTAAGATCTCACACCACCGCTGTCCGCCCAGGGGAGGAAGGCTGCCCATTGATCACAAATGAGCAACAAGGTAACGGATTTCTCCAGGGACTTACCCCTACAGCTGGTTCTAGCCCAGAGGAAACAAAGCTCTTGTGGGGAATATGTAATATGTAGGTGCACTTCGTTTTTTTTTCAAGAAGAAAGAAACTAAAACTGTGCTCCATGGGAAAATATACTCATAGCATCTTAAATCAAACACTGTTTTACAATGATTGTAGTTAAGAATCCTCCCAGTCACCTTTGTAGATGACAAACAATGTAAACTAAATTAAAGCAAGACACACTGGGGGCCATGTCTGCTCTAGAATTAAAAGCTTTACTTAAGAGTTCAAGTCCTGATTTAAGCATGGAATTAGATGCCCCGTGCTTTCACCAGGTCAGGTATGAATGGGTTCAATCCTTGCACACTATAAAACAAGTGCAGCCTTATTTGAGTTGGAATATAGAGTATAAAGTTTTTCGTCTGTTTTTACTTATCAGACTTCAAATGCTGCCAATAAGGGGCTTAGGATAATATCAAGAGAAATGAAAGATTATGCCCTCTCTGTTCACAAGGAATCCAGGAACTAGTCATTCATTTTTTGTCTGTCCAGCATTATATATGCTACAACTAAAGTTTTTAAAGCCTTTATATGTAACAAGATTTACACTGTACATAAAAGCATGTCGTTTTTTTATACAATCCGTTACATGAAATTGCGCTACAAGATTTTAAAATCCTTTAATAGTTTTTTTTAATTTGTTTGTACGATATGCAGTTTTTATACTATAGATGGAAGGATTGTATACTGATGAATTGACCAAATTAAATGATATGTTGTGATGATTCTCAATGTATGAACCTTGTTTTTTTTATTTTTTTAAACTCATTTATAAGGCGCACGAATCATCCCCAGGGGGGATCTCTCGGCGCCCGAGAAGGAGGCAAATGTGGGAGGAGTATAAAGTTCACTCGTTAGAATAGCCAGGTCTTGAGCAACTTTTTAAATTGTGGAAAGTTTGGGCAGGCACGAAGATGTTCGGGGAGCTCGTTCCAATGTTTGGGGGCCAGATAAGAAAACGCACGACCCCCCATTTTAACTTTCCTTATTCTCCTGCCACAGAGCAGGCTACGATTACTGGATCTAAGTTGTCGCCCAGGTTAGTAGCGTTCAATTTTGTTAGTCAAATAGGACGGGCCCAGACCGTGCAGGGACTTAAAGACCAGGCAGAGTAGCTTAAAAATGGCTCGTTTCCTCACAGGAAGCCAGTGTAAAAGGCGCAGGAGAGGGAGGGAGGGAGTTCGTACTGGTTTGTTAAGGGTAAGACGGGCTGCGGTATTCTGCACCACCTGAAGCTTGGATAGCAGTTCCTCCCTAATTCCTACCAACAAGGAATTGCCATAATCAAAGCGACTGATAAGGAGCGACTGGATAAGGGTCTTTCTAGCGTTCAGAGGGATCCATGGAAAGATATTTCTAAGTAACCGCATGGTCCTGTAACAGGTTCCTGCGAGAGTATTTACCTGATCTTCCATTGAAAGCTTATTGTCTATTCTGACCCCTAAGTTCTTAGCCCAGCCCCTAGGGGCAGGTGCTTCTCCTAATTCTGTCGGCCACCAGTCAGCGCTCCACAGTTCTTCAGCCTTGCCGAACAACAAAATCTCCGTCTTAGAGGAGTTGAGTTGTAAAAAGTGCTTCCTCATCCAACTGGCAATACTCGTCATACAGGAAATAAATTTAGCCTTGGTTTCTGCGGGGTTGTTCTCAATGTGTACTATCAATTGCGTATCATCAGCGTAGGAGATGGTTTCAAACCCATGATTTTTGATGATAGAGGCCAAGGGAGCGACAAAGATTGAACAGCGTGGGGCTCAGTATAGAGCCCTCTGGAACCCCCTTGTCCACTACAGTTGTATGTGACACAAATGAGTTCAACTGAACACATTGTGTTCTGTCGGACAAGTAACTCTGAATCCAGTTAAAGGCCGGGCCTCTGACACCAATCTCTCGAAGCCTGTTCAACAAGATACGATGAGAGATGGTGTCAAAGGCCGCCGACAAGTCAAGCAACACTAACATGACTGGAGAGTCCTTGTCCAGTGACATCCTGAGCGTGTCCTTGACCTCTAGTAGAGCGGCCTCGGTGCTATAAGATGCACGGAAACCAGACTGAGATGGATCTAGTATTTTATTGTGTTCTAAATAACTAGAAAGATGTCTGTTAATTATTGTCTCCATGATTTTGGAACAACAAGGGAGAAGAGAGATTGGCCTATAATTCTGTAGGTCAATAGGATCTGCTGAGGCCTTTTTAAGCAGAGGCTTAATACGTGCAGTCTTCCATTTACGTGGGAAAGTCGCCGTCACTAATGAGATGTTACATACCTCTGCAAGTGAGTCCGCTATGACCGAGGATAATTCAGACATGACCGCAGGTGGTACCGGGTCCAAGACAGACCCCGATTTCGCCTTAGCTAGAAGGGCGCCTACCTGTTCGCTAGTGATGTTTTGCAGTCTGATTGGAAGGGTTATTTATTTTGCGAATATGTAATTTGTTTTATTTTGTGGTCTCAGATCTGGGACCAAAATCAATTATAATCATTCATTCAGTCACAATCTAAACTAAATTATAGTTACCCTAGAATAAATGGTGTAAGAACTGGATGGTTCTTTCCATTAAAACCACATAGAGAAAAAGCCTAAAAGAGGTAAAAGAACTAAGAGAAATCCAAAGGGTCATCAGAGCAACAGCAAAGAGTAAAGAATTATCGGAAACCATTAAAAACAGATTCAATATATTTTTTTTTATAATCAACTTTATTGAAGATTTTGCGGCAAGACACATAGCATCACATTACACAAGAGTACAGTGTACAACAGTACAACAAGCCCAGCCATCAATATTGCAAAACAATTCAGGGTCATATCGACAGTCCGTAATAGCTACACCATTTTCCCCATATTCAGCCGTGCTTTTGAGGACGGCCACAGGCCTCAAAAATCAGTTTCTGCTGGTGCGTGCACCAATCCATCCCCTTGCGCCAACACCTGACAGCTGGTGGTTTTTGCTGTTTCCAGGTACAAGCCACATCCCGTTTAGCAAGCAAACATACCACCCCCATAAAGATTTGTCAGGGGCATGGATTGCCAGCTAGCGATAGATCATAGAAATTGCTCCTTTACTCAAACGCCCCAAGAAAGTTTTGCCTCAAGCAGACTAAACTCGGGTAGCAAATCGTCTGGGAGATCGTGGGCCTGCAGGACGTGTCATAGTTAAAGGTAACAAAAGAACTGTGAATTGGCCAGGGAATATCTAGCCTTTAAGTCCTGAAATGTCACAAGGCTACCTCCCCTGTAGACGTCCCCCAGATAGGAAATCCAAATTTGGTCCCTAGGGAAAAGCCCTCCAGGGTCGAGAGCTGATTAAGCCAAGTACCCAGCCATAAAGGGGTCATCTCAGTGAGACGGTGGTCCCAGCCAATAAGCCGGAGAGCCGTCCTCCAGCGGGTAAGGGACACCCGCGTGCAAGAAGGTAGTGTGGTGGGCAGCCGCACCCCATAAAGAAGATCAAGCAGACAATCCAGACTCCTCAAATGATTCTCCAGGCGGTCCGCTGGGTCATCCCACCCACCTGTGAAGCAGTCGTTAATCGATACCAAGTGGGCTGCGAGGTAGTATAGGTAAATGTCCCATAGACACAAGTCACCGTCAAAGGGGGATCTACGCAGTGACTAAAAAGCTATCTTGTGCCTACCCACCGGCCACACAAAATTAGTGGGGGGTCAGGGAATGAAACCATTTGCGGGGGATGTGGTAGGGGTAGTTGCCCAGAGTATAAAAGTAGCACGGCAGGCACACCATCTTAAAAAGGGCAGTATGTCCCCTGGGGTTCAATGGCAGGGCTGTTAAGGGCCCAGGCCAGCTCCGGGAGGGAGGACACGTGGATCCCTAGATACTTAAAGGAACTGTGCCAAGTGGGAATGTTGGGGCACCAAACATGTCCTAGGGGATCTCCCTTCACCTCTACCAGAGAGGACTTGCCTTCATTAATTCAGAGCCCAGAGGCCTCGCCGTATAGCCAAAGAAGAGACAGGCATTGGGGGCCGGAACGCTGTGGATCTTTCTGAAACAGAAGGATATCGTCCGCATATAGCGCTATGCGGTCTTCAAAGCAACTCCCCCATTGCCAGCCCCAAACCTGGGCATCGCAGCGTAAACGTCGCGCCAGGGGCTCTATCACCAAGGCAAATAGCAAAGGGGACTGCGGTAACCCCTGGCACATGCCGCGTTAGATAGGAAACGGTGAAGACAAAAACCCCGTTTACACGGTCCTGAGCATTCGGGCGTGGTAACGAAGATGGAACATACGACGGAACCCCTCTCCCATTCCTACCCGCTGGAGGACTCTATCCATACAATCCCATAACACTGTGTCAAAGGCCTTGGTAAAATCAACTAACAAAAGGTCCTGCACCCGGGATAGCGCCACATGGACCCTTCTAATACAATGACGCCTGGTGCCAACCGGCATAAATCAACATTGATCTGGATGGATCAGGTGTGGTAATGCCCGACCCAACCGTGTCGCTAGAACTTTCGCGTAAATCTTAATGTCAACGTTAATGAGGGAAATCGGGCGGTAAGTTGAACATTGGTCTCTAGGAAGACCCTCCTTGGGCAGGACTACCATTGTGGCTCAATCTAATTCGGGTAGAAAGGACCCCTTCTGCAACGCAGCTGCATAGAAGTGCAGAAGATGGGGACATATGATGTCATGGAAGCGCTTGTAGTATTCAATGTGATACCCGTCATGGCCGGCTGTCTTCCCAGCTTGTAATATCGACACCGCGGAGTTCAACTCCTCCAGCGTGAGGTCCTGGTCTAATTCTTGAGCCAGAGGACTGGGTATTGACGGAAGAGGGTTTGCGGCCTCTGGGTGCGGTGGGAGATGTCATGAGTAAAACCCCTGATAGAAATCAGCAAAAGTCTGAGCAATAGCTGGAAGCTCCTCCTGGAGGCATC
Source organism: Calotriton arnoldi (assembly GCA_963921515.1). Lineage (NCBI taxonomy): Eukaryota > Metazoa > Chordata > Amphibia > Caudata > Salamandridae > Calotriton > Calotriton arnoldi. The sequence goes on along the minus strand of CAWUFW010012372.1, from coordinate 271,951 downwards.
CCGAATCACTGGGCTGAGACACCACGAGTCGCCAGCCAATACAGTAGTTTAGACTTGTCACCAGTTGCATGGAGGAAATCCAGCAGTCATTGGCTTCCTCAAGAGAGACTTGTCGCAGCTCCGTACAGGCTATGGCCAGGAGACGACGAGTGCTTTCAGTGTCACAGCGATGTCAGGTAGGCTACAGGCGCAATATCGGACCTTCGAGGTCAGTCAGCTGTGCCACGCGATGAGCCTCCGCCCGACATACAAAGCCTTTAAGACGGCCACTCAAGGAAGGCTTACTAGATGCCCAGAGCGTCGCTGCCGATGAGACGGAGCTACATTAAGCTTAAAGAACTCCTATAGTTCTTCTTCAACGAAAACAGCACACTCAGGGCTTTGTAAATGCCAAGCACTGAATCTCCAAGAAGGGCGGAGGGCGGCTGGTTGGGTTCCCCAAGACAACAGAAGCGGAGCATGATCAGAAATTCCACCTGGGAGGATACACACAGATTGGACTGAAAAAAGATCTGCCGCCAGTACACACAACAGGTCAATAAGGGACTCCGCTGGGTGTGCCGCTGATTGGTGACTGCAGGCCCACTGGGCAGGATGCCAGGAGCACCATACATCGCAGAGGCCCAGTGAGTCAGCCCACAAGGACAAAAAGACCGACCGGGAGCGCCTACCAGGGTACGGGGCAGTGGAGTCATCCAGATCAGGGACTGCGTTAAAGTCTCCTCCAACCATGTAAAACATGGGCGGGGGGGCACAAGGAAGGATTGCAGTGACTGTAAGGAAGGCTGCAGCAGGGGAAGAGGAACATAACAGGACACAAAGTTGTAATGCCTTGCTTCCAGGTGGCCCTCAAAAACCACGTAACATCCTTGGGCGTCGGTGTGCTGCGCCGTGACTGCAAGGGGAAAAGAATTATGCAGGAGCATGGGGACTCCTCTGGAGTCACGCGTGAAGCCGGAATGGTAAATCCGGTCAAGGGCAAAACGGCCCAAAAGGAGGCATCTTGTGCCTAGCAAGTGGGTCTCCTGCAAGAAGACGACCGCTGGCCTGTATCTCCTGACATACCGTAATACTGCAGAGCGTTTAATATGATCTAGCAAGCCGTTCACATTCCAGGAGAACACCGTTAGTCTGGGGGGGGCGAGCGGGGGTCGGTCATGATGTATACGGAGAGCATGAGGCAGTTCCTGCCGGAAAGCAGGGTCTACCATGATAGCCTGAGGACCTGCGGTGTCATGCCTTACATCTGTGATGATAGTAATGTGTGTGCTCGCCTTAGACAACCTGAAGGGGAAAAACATTGTTAAAACAGTTAACACAGCAAATAAAGCCCAAAGGCCCAACTGGTACACCCACCCAACACCCGCCACTCCACACTTCACCCCAGGAAGCATCTGTCGTCCTTGATTAACAACTCACAACAGCTGAAATCGGGGGGGGATCGTCTGTGGCTTTCAGGCTCCCATATAACGGGAGCCTCACGGAAGCTCGACCGACATCTTGGCCGCGCCCCCCAGATTCAGGGGCATATTTACAAGCCCCTATCGCCACCAGAACATCTTTTTTTTTGACGTTGTGGTAGTGATTCAGGCTTGGACTTATTTACAAGGCAGTGTTAAGCCACTTAATGTGGCTTAACATAACGCTGCGTTGTAAATAAGGCACCCTTTCACGCTATACTTAACGTGAAAGGGGTGGGCAATGGGTGTTGCAGTGGGCGTTCCGCTGCAACACCCATTGATTTTGACGCTGCCCCATACTTACAAGAGTGGTGTAAATATGGGGCAGCACCAAAATTAAGACCAGGGAAAACCTGGTCTTTACTGGGCGCACCAAGGAGAAATGCTTTATTTCTCCTCATGTTTGCTGTTTACATAAACAGCAAAATGCCATGCATGATTGTTTATGTGCGGGAAGGTATCCCTTCCTGCACATAAACTATCATTTTAAAAATGACGAGTTGTAACTTCTATGTGTGCTGCACAAAGCAGCACACATAGAAGTTACAAATCGCCATTTAAGATTGTTTATGTGCAGGAAGGAACACCTTCCTGCACATAAACAATCATTCCCCAGAACGCAGGCACCCTTGCACTATAGTGCAAGGGTGCTTGCGTTGCAACTAGGTAGCTAAATTTAGCGCCAGTGCAGGGGGAAACGCAGGGCTGCACCGTATTGTTGTAAATACGGTGCAGCCCTGCGTTTCAGAAGTGGCAGAGCGTGGGTTAAGCCAAGAAGGCTAACGCCTCGCTCTGTCACTTCTTTGTAAATATGCCCCTCAATATTTTAAGAACACATACAAAAGAATATCATAATTAATAACAGACATTACTAATTTTGCAAAAAGACTTACTTGCGCATATCTGAAGTCAAGTTATTGTCCAGAAAAAATAAAAAGATACACACTCTACAATGCTACCAAGTTTAACGTATTCCCATCATCTACTGACTTGATCATAGAAATATCAGCTTACTGACTTTTTGACACATCCAGGCCCGACTCACAGTATATGAAACCAACCTTTTTAGGGAGAAGCTCCCGAAAATGGAGGGGATGTTTCCGGCAGAATAAGGGCTTGGATAAAATCAGGAAATGTCGGCAAGTGTTGTTTGTCCTAATACGGTTCATGGGCATTACCAGACATAAGTGTGGAAATAAAACAAGTTACCTACCTGTACACTGTGGTTCTCCATGCTTGAATCTTCCCGGTCGTCATGGTGGGAGTCCCACAGTAATGATCACAAGTAGTGATTAGAGAATTATTAAAAGCAATAGTAAAATCAAATGTCATTGTTGACCAATTCACTGCGTTTTGGAAGAGCCAAAGTTCAGCCAATCAGAACGTAGATCCCTGAGCACTCTTCCCCTGCAGAGCCACCACAGCTCAGATTTCTAGAACGAGTGTTGTATGTTTTAGAGAAAGAGCTAAGGATGGTGAGTCCCCTAGAGGAGGAGGGAGGGTTGCATGTGAATCTATGAGAGATATCAATACTGGAGAACCATAGTGTACAAGTAAGTAACTTGTGTTTTTTCTCCAGTATTTAATCTTACATAAATTCACATGCTTGAATCCGAGTAGCTAGCAGTAAGTACCAAGAAAAAGAGGAGGTGGGTAGAGTGAACCACCCAAAAATATCCCATTTCTTATTTCCATCAACATAAACTGTAAATCATTACCCTAAGGAAAGTTGAGAGAAAAAGCATATGCTGGATTTCAAACTATATATATATATATATATATATATATATATATATATTCACTGAAAAAACCAGGGATGTTATAGTTAGAAATTAGCATTTAACAAAACCTTAGAAATTCACTGAAAAAACCACAGGTTTCAGGGACGTTATAGTTAGTTGGACATTTCACTCGTAGAAAACCAGAGAAATTCGGTCGTTATAGTTAGTTCAGCTAACTATAACTCGTGCCCCCGCAATGCACTGCTGATGACGTCACATATTACATCATTCATGACATGGTCAGTGACATCACTGATGACATCTCAAATGACATCACTGATGACATCACTGATGACATCATCCACGTGAAAATCTGATGCACCTCCTCACACCCTAATATAACCTTTGATACACCCACTCTAAAATACAGACTACCATTTTCGAAACCATAGACACACCAATACCAGTTACTACATACGCACTCACTGATGACATGCAGCTCCCCTTGCTCAAAAGCAATTCTGCTTTGCTTCATTGAAGCGAGAGCAGGTTTTCCTGCTCTCGCTTTAATGAAGCAAAGCAGTGTTTGCTATGGCAGGGCGGGAGCCCTGCTCCCACCCTGTCATAGCAAACAGCAATGTCCCGGGGGTGGGCACCCCGGACATTGCAGGAGCCGGCCCTGGGGGGGGCGGTCCCCAGGGCCATCAAGGGCTCCTGGAGGGGGGCCGCGCGGCCCCCCTCCCAACATTTCTAAAGCCCTGGGGAGGTGGTGGTCCCCGGGGCAGTGTGGGGGGCTTAAGCCCCCCCACGCACTATTTTTTATTTATAGCCCCGGGAGGTGACGGTCCCCGGGGCTTGGGGGGGACCGAGGCCCCCCCACCCAATTACCATAAGCCCCGGGGAGGTGGCGGTCCCCGGGGCTTGGGGGAGCCCTCGTGCCCCCCCCCTTATTTAATAACCCCGCGCTTCGTTTTTTTAAAAACATTTCTCGCCCGGAGTCGCGCACCCTGCGCACCTTCGAATTAAAAAAAAAAAAATTTTTGGGCCCTGGGGGTCCTTGTGGGACCCCCTGAGCAGGCCTAGGGGGTCAGGGTGTTCCTATCCTGCCCCCTTTTCATGTTTTTCATCCTTTTTTGCACAGTTTTCTTCTGACTCGGTAACCGAGTCACAAAATGGCTGCCAACAGTTCCTGGTTTGGAGTGTTGGAGGCCAATCAGAGTGCAGCTCGGGAGGGTTCGCGATTCCTCCTCGGTGTCAGATATCGATATTTTTTCTTTTTCTAATTTCTCAGGAACTACTGAACGGATTAACACCATTTAACAAAAAGGGCTCTTTCTGAACCTTTTTGCCAAATTTGGTGTAGTTCCGTTCAGCAGTTCGGGCTGTAGCTTTGTCTAAAGTTTCCTATGGAAATTAACATGGGGAAAACGCGTTTTGGGACCCCCTTTTTTTGTCGGCCCCCGCTTGACGAATCACCCCGAAACTTTCAAGACAGGAGCTGACCGGAGCGGGCCACTAGTTTTGAAAATTTCGCGAAGATTCGTCAACCAACGCCAAAGTTATTGGGAAAACAAAAAACGCTTTTTGAATAGAAACGAGGTCCTAACTATAACTACCTACTGGCCACCGCCAGTAGGTAATATATATATATATACACACTAACACACAAACATACACACATACATAAACGCACATATATATATATATATATACATATATATATATATATATATATACACACATTTTAAACCGTAGTCAGTTAATCAATAATAACTAAATCTCACCTCATTGAAAGAGATGATGTAGAACTGCTTGCCCCACTGTTGTGTCTGCTCTTGAGGTTGACTCCGAAAAGTAATGCTTGGTGAATGTATGTACAGTAGACCAAATTGCTGCTTGGCAAATGTCTGGGAGAGATACCCCCCCAAACAATGCTGTAGAAGTAGCAACAATTCTCGTAGAATGCGCTTTGATGTTGCCAATTAACGGTCGGCCCACTTTACTGTGACAGTAGGAAATGGCCGCTGAAACACGGCGAACTATACTGCTCCTTGAAATAGCATAACCCTTCCTAGGAGGGGCAAATGCTATGAGCAGCTGATTCGAATTTCTGAAGGTCCTTGTCCTTTCTATATAGAATTTCAGACATCTTCTGACATCCAAGGTATGCAAAGCACTCTCAGCCATAGTAAATGGATCCTTGAAAAACGTTCTGAAGACAATTGGCTCATTTAAAATTAAATACGTTGGCACCTTTGGAATAAACTGAGGATTGGTCTTCAGTATTACCCTATCATCTTTGAACTGGGAATATGGTTTCTTTATAGTAAAGGCTTGAATTTCACTTATCCTGGCTGAAATAAGAGCTAGTAAAAGGGCTATCTTCCACAATTGATATTTTTTCTGCTTTATGAACAGGTTTAAATGGCTTTTTCATTTGTTGAGATAACACTGTGTTCTGCCACCATGTGATTGTTTTTTTGTTTTACTGGAGGAAAAAATCTGAAAAGAGCTTTCATGAACTCTTATCAGTCTGTTATACCAAAGGGAATCAATATTTCTCTCTCTACGAAACCTTGATATTGCTGCCAAATGGACTTTAATCGAATTATGCACCAAACCCGATTGTGTGAGATGCAGTAAATAAGGTAAAATTTGCTTTGTAGTAGATTTAAAAGGGTGCGCCATGACAAAATATAGTCCATTTTGCCTTATAACATTTGTTTGTAGTGACTGCTCTAGCTTGTTCAAGAATCGCCGTACATTCTTTAGGAATATTCAGAGAGGCAAATTCATTGTCGTGAGGAGCCATGCTGATAAACTGAGTGATTTTATCATTGGAAGAACCACTTGTCCCTTGTTCATTATTGAGAGAGATGATGTCGGTCTAAATTGAATGTGTGGCCTTTCGGAGAGGAGAAGATGCTCTGTGAACCAATGTTGTCATGGCCACACTGGAGCTATTATTATGAGACTGTAGAGTTACTGCTTCACTTTGTGCAGGACACTGGGAAGCAGAGAAACATAGGAAAAGCATGGGTGGAATTCCTGTCCAAGCAATTAGAAATGCGCCTCCCCAAGAATTATTCGGTGGAAACCTGCTTGCAACCAATCGACATTTCTTGTTTTCAGCTGCGGCAAATAGATCAGGATTCAGAGTACCCCATTTGCTGAAGATCTCCAATAATTGTAAATGGTTTAGTTCCCATTCTTGGCATTCCTTTGATGTTTTGCTTAGAGAATCTGCCCATTTGTTTTCCACTCTTGGAACATGTTCCACTCATAAGGAAATTTTATGGTGAAGGACCCACTTCCAAATTTGCTGTGCTTATGCTGACAGTTTTGATTTTGTTCCTCCTTGTTTTTATAGGTAAAACATGGCAGAAATATTGTCTGTGCGTACCAGTACTACTGAATTCTTTATTCTGGGAAGAAAAGACTGAAGCCTTGGAAATTCATAGCAAATGGACATCTCAGGAATGCAAAATGCACTTCAACCTAGAGTTGACAGCGGTATTTCCAAGTCTTGTAAATCTGCTCGCCACCCTTCTAGGGAGGCATCTGTTGCCATTATAAAGTGAGGACAGGAGTAAATGAATGATAGGCCAGGGGAAATGTTGGCCTCTCTCTTCTACCATGCCATTGTTAGCTTCATGGTTGAGGTAATTCAAATTATGTACTCGAATGATCCCTGTGCTTGAACCCATTGAGTATCTAATTGTTCCTGTAGAGGTCTCATTTCCAACCAGCAGTTTGGGATTAGTGGGATACACGAATACATCATTTCCAGCATTAATTTGAATAGTCAGACAGAAATGGACTCTTTTCTTGAAAGGGACGATACTAGATGTATTATACCCTGTATCCTTTCTTTTGTGGGGTATGCTTTGCATCTCTCTGTATTCAGGCTCAACCCTAGGAACCGGATACTTTTGCATGGGATAAGTGAGGACATTTCCCTGTTCAGCTTCAATCCTAGAGCTTTGAAAAGCTGTATGCAGACCATCGTAGATTTTCTTCTAGAGCAGAAAGATGGACCTTTGATGAGCCAGTCATCTAAGTATGGAAATACCTGATCACCACTTCTTCTTAAGAATGTTGCTACAGGTGTCATACATTTGGTGAAAATTCTGGAAGCAGATCAAAATCCGAATGGGAGAACATTGAACTGATAATTGCACCCTTCCACCTCAAACCTTAGATACTTTCTGCATTTTACATGAATGGAGATGTGAAAATAAGCACCAAAAAGATCTAGAAAAGTCATAAAATCTCCTGTTTAGAAGATGCAGAATTTACTAGAGAGAAAGCACCCTCAACTGTTGTTTATTTATGAATGTGTTCAAAAGTCTTAAATCCATTTGAATGAGAAGCAAGATATCTTGTTTTAACAGACTGAGATATTGGTGTGACCTCTTTCAAGGAGGGTTCCTGGGAGGCTGAACAAACTTCCGGGTGCGACAATGATGCATGACATCTAGCACTCATTTGTCCGAGGAGATGTCCTTCCATTGGTTGTAGTAAGTGTTCAAATGTGATGCAGTGTGTTTGTAGAGGTGACTGGTGCCTGTAAATTGTCACTGACATCTGAACGTGCCTCATAACCTTTTTCTCCCACTGAGGGTCTTCTACGAGCTGTTGGTCTCATAAATGATGCAGCTGGTGGTGCTCCATATTGTTGCTGTGGTGCATAGTGCTGCCACAACCCCTGCTGGATTGTAGGGTAAGGCTGATATCTATATGGCTGATTCAGGCCTCTAGAGGAAAATTGACCTATTCCTCTGTTGCCTCAAAATGTTTAAAGCGGCAGTGCTGTGACAATCCCAGCGAATGTACAGTTAGTTTCAGTATGAGCTTTTATAGACTGCAGGGTGACATCCACATGCTTGCCAAAAAGATTTTCCCCACCTAAAGGCATATCAAGGATCTTGGCCTGAACTTCCAAATGGAAAGAAGTAACTTTCAGCCAACCTTCTCGGAGTAGAACTGCAACACCAGTCATTTCAAAAGACTTTAGACGCTACATCCATTGCATTATCAATATTCTCGGAGGATGACCTTTCCCCTTCCTACAGTATTTTCATAGCCCTTTTCTTTTATCCTCATGCAAGAACTTGAGGGAGACTGCCATATCAGACCACATCTGTCTGTTGTATCTCCCCAAAATGGGAAGTGCAATAGATGCTCTTATGGTCGTGGCTGCCATTGCTGAGAACCTTTTCCCCACGTTGACTAAGCAGCTTCTGTATCCGGTGGAGCCGAACAGAGAGTTGAAGGATTTCTAAATCGTCTCTGTGCTGCCTGCATAACCATGAGGATGTCTGATCAGACATGAAGGGGAATTTTCAGGAGCATTATACTTCTTGTCAAGACAAGGAATGACTGCTGTGACCGATAATGGAGTTTTCAGCAACTTCAGACCTTCTTCCCAAATGTGATTTACTATGGGAATGGATTTATACGATTTTCTGACTGAGTCAGTAAAATCATAGAGAAAACAATCAGTTTATTTTGCCGGTATAGGAACATCAAAGTGTTTCGAGACTCTCTCTAAAAGTTTGTGAAATCTTCCGATATCCTCTGAAGTGGAAATAGTAGGTGGTGTTGGTGATGCTGATAGTGGGGCAATATATTAGTCCCATTCCTGCCCTGAGACTGATTGATCCTGAGGCCTTTCATCCTCTCCTCTTCAGGTTGGCCCTCCCCATTGCTTTCCACATAATCATTGTGAACCGTGATGGTTGGTAACACTCGAGGCTCTGATAGAGGTTGATGACTTGTTGTGGTTTGTTCCTGCGTTGTTGCACACTGGAAGAACCAGGAGTATAGGCATACCGGGGTAGCCTGTTGAGTTGTCATTGCAGGTGCATTTGCTTCAGGGATCATTTATAATAGTCACCAAGCATATGAAGTAGATCTGTTACTAATGTGATTGGCACTCTGATGGTATTCTTTTACTACGGAGGATGTTCCTCATATGCTTCCTCATAATGATAATGTTCCTGAAAAGATTCGTACTGATGAGATTTATATCCTTGTCTATCTCAGGAGGAGGATGCGTCCTTAGTTTCATCTTCATCATCCTCATCATCCGCCTGGCACTTCACGTGCAGCTGTGTGGGACTGTACGCTGGACCGAAGGGTCCATCATCTTCCTATGAATCATCTACTTACAGTAGATGTGTAGGTGGAAGTGGTGACACAGTACCTTGGGAGGTCTGATGCAGTTGAATGGTCACAGCGACACCTTCCTGCTTGATCAAAATGGAGGTTTCCTGTGCAGTCAGACAGTCCATTGACAGTATTGTCGACGGAGTAGCTTCATGTGTTTGGTAGCTTCATGGGTCAGGGACGAAGCCATTTTCAGGGTCCACTATAAAAGTTTCATAGACTAAAATGCAGTCTGCGTCTTTGTCAACGGAGTCGACGTGGTCACTGTCTTCAATGATGAGGATGTGGCTGTCGTTATCATTCTTGTCGTGGCCATGTCCGAAGCCGTAGTTGTGATAGTCGTCGCCTCCAATTTCTTCATCAAGGTGACAACCGTCAACGGTCTGCTTTTTGATGGCGGGTTTGTTGTTGACAATGTTTTCTGAGAAGAGGACTCCTTGACGAGAGTAGCAGGCTCAGATATTGTCTTTTCAGGTCGTTTTTTAGAGGAAGGAAAGACTGAATCACCTTTTTGCACTGCTGATTTTTTATGATGTTTAAGCACCTTAGACGTTTCACCATATGAGGTATCCCCTTCATGTTTGCGTTTTCTGGAGGGCGAAGATGGACTCTGATCCTTCATCACTAGTTGCAGGTTCTCCTGAGGCTTTTTTCTTTTGAAGCCATTGGAGTAATATTGCCTCTCCATCTTTTAAGGTTTTTGCCAAAAATGTCCAGCAGTCAGAAAAGCACAGCCAGTAGTTACTTAACTGCTGCTTGAAGAACACATCTGAATCACTGAGGACAAAAAGTCAGAAGTTGACTGGATGCAATGAAGAACGGACCAGAGCTCAGGGAGACTCCTTCACACACACTGTGCAGCTAGAAATCAGAGCTATAGTGGCTCTGCAGGCTAAGAGTGCTCAGCGAGCCGCCTTCTGATTGTTTTGCAAGAACCAAAGTTCAGTCAATGTGAATTGGTTAACAATGTCACTGGATTTTCCTATTGCTTTTAATATTTCTCTATGTACTACTTGTAATCATTACTGTGGGACTCCCACCATGGTGACAGGATTCAAGAATGTGAATCTATGAAAGATTCAATACTGGAAAATCTCTATTTATTGAGATATGTAAGATTAAAAGAATTTTAATAACAAAGAAGTGCCCCCCCTATTTGAACATCATAGACATAGATCTTCCTCTCAATTCCAAATTTGTTCCACCTACTTAAGCAATGCCTGCAGAAACATTTATGTTTGAAAACACATCTTTTTTAAGAATTATATAACTGAGTTATCCATGATGCAACCTTACAGAGCATTTTGAGGCAACCCATAAGCTCAAAGACAATTGGGCATCTGCAAATAAACTAGTGGATACTGGTAGAGAAATTGTCATTCACAACACTCAATTCTATAACATGGAAATAATGTAGCATGAACAATATCACAAATAAGAAAAACTACTGGCAGAACTTTGAGTAAGGAAAGGCTGATGACTGGTTAAGCCAAAAAGGAAAATGACCATCTTAAACAAACCCATCTACCTAGCAATGAACACTATACCCGTAATTCATAAGAATACAATCTTGCCCGCAGTTAGACCAACTGTCTCAGGTTGTGTCTCACTATTCATATAAAATGAAGAGTTTTATATCTAACCAAAAGGAACCACGATAGGATGTAAAACTGCCACCAAGTTAGCTAACTATTCGTGACAACATACAGGAACAAATGAGTCTTCGACAACAGTCAATTCTGCATTTACCTTTTGGAAGAGATAAATTTATGTTGTATTCTGTATTCGAACAGGCTCAACAATAGAACTGGAAGCACAGGCTGTTGAATGAGACTTCCTAGTATCTACTTTGTTATGATTTCTAACACAATTATTTTTTTCATAGACAAAACCATTAATAAGAAAACTTTTTTCCCTTCCCAGAGCATCCATCCAAGGAAAGTATGAGATAATTTGCCATACGGACAATGTCTCAGGACAAGGCACAAATACTTCAGTAAAGAGGACTATTGCATTTATGCTCAGGCACTTATTATTAAATGATCAAAAGAAAATATCAAAGGAATTGACAAAAGAGCTTGATTTACTCTACATAAACACCAGTTCTTGAAAAAAAACAACTCCCAAATTCTACTGTTCTGCACGCCTAATTTTGGATCATGCAACAGTGATATCAAGAAATTCATAAATGACAAAAGGCCTATTCTTGGCACACTGAAATCATGAACCACTATCTAATAATTAAATATGAGCTTAACCAGGAGTTTCTCCTGCAGTATAATAGCATCCCAAACTTAAGTGCTTATATATAAAGATTTTTGTCACTATACAGGAATACACATATCCAAAAACTTAACCCAATTAAAACGTATGAAAAACGTGCCATGCCCACAAAGAAAAGGAGCGAAAGAGGAGTTAGGATTTAAGAATTTTCCTAAATCTTGGCAAACTTGATTATATTCTTAAGGAGAGTGGAAGCAAACTATATCCCTTTGCTGCAGCCACAGAGCATGACTGGTCCCAATAGATAAGGGTTCTAGCTTTGGGCAAGTGTAGGTAATATTGATGCATGGAGTATAAATGAGGACCTGGAATATGCCACTTGAGTTCAGCGGCCAAGAAGGCAAGGATGCTGGAGTAAACTGCCTCATTGAAATATGATCATGACCTTGAAGACTACCCTGCTGAATCTGAAACTAGTGCAGTGCTCTGAAAACCAGCATAATATGTTCTTGTATGGACCCATGATTGTGCCACTAGGTGATAACCATGCAACTCGATGTGCAAATAGAAATGTTCTGTTTTCTGTGATTTTTACTGTTGTGTGTCTGCATTATTCTGTTCATAATTTTCTTTTTCATGTTTACTTATATATCATTATTGCTGCAATTTGGGCATTTGGTTCAATGCAATTTCATGCATATGATCGAAGCATTTCTTACAATTCCTTATACAAATGTTGGACATACTTATTTTGTTTGATCAGAAGCAGTTTATTGTTTCAATGTTTTAAAGCCTGCGGGCTCCATGGAAGTGTACCTCAGGACTGGTTAACCAGTTGGTCACCAGCAACTGACTTCAGAATCAGAATTTAGCCATGCTCATTCTGGGTTGGGGGGGATTTCAACAGACGACAACGATGGAAAATTAACTATTTATTTAATTTTCCCTCGTTGTCGACTTTCGAAATCCCCCCCCCCCCCCCCACCCCCCTGTCCCACCGCTCTTACCTGCACGGGCCGCGGCTGAAGTAATTCCTGTATACTGTGGAGGAGGATTGCACAACCGTAGTTATTCTTTATCAGGTTGTGTTGGTGATTATGACCCAAGCTCTACCCCTACTTCTGCCAATACCTCAGCCTCTGGTGAAAGAAGGCTGTGGATAAAATGGTCAGCCTTCAGTTTGACCACACATATAAAGACTTCTTGCCAGAGCACCATGAAAACGTGTAAAAGGTAGGGGCTGTCACGGCCTACTGAGCACACCACTGCTGCATAATTTGCATCCTATGTAGGTCTTCATCTGGACAAAATCCAAATAAAAAAGTTATGGCAGTTATGGAAAAAGGAAATTTCTAATCTGAAGATGCATTTCAGATTTGATGCTAGAATTGTCTATGCCAAGTATGCTTGTTGAGGCTGCACCTGATGAACCAGAAGAAGAAGAAATATCGAACCACCTGGTTATCTTTTCTGGAGTTGATCTGGAAGCCTTGTTTCAGCAAGGTCTGTGCTGAACCCTTTTTATAAAATGAGAGTTATATTTACAATCCATCCTGACACTAAGGAATTATTTTAAAGTAAAGTTCATCAGTTTGTGGAGGGTCCCTTTCTTGACGAAGCAAACACAAGGAGATGATGGACGGAGCGCTGAAACTTTTCAGACACTCGCCCCCAGTCACAGATCAGGGTTGAATCCATCATCGTTCTTTAGCTCACTTCGCCACCCCAGTTCAGACACAGCCATATGCAAATCAGTCTTGAGCCTGTGCCTCATGGGAACAGTCCAGCCCGAACTGCCAAGCCATTTCTTCCCTGGACCGGAAACAAGCATCCTGGAACCGGTTTCGGGCTAACAGCCCTCATCAGCCAGGCTAGCTTGAATCCAGTGGCAAAGTGAGCAAGGGACCCACGTCTGGGCATACCCTGCCAACTTAGGGCAAACAAAGCAAACACAAGGAGATGATGGACGGAGCGCTGAAACTTTTCAGACACTCACCCCCAGTCACAGATCTGGGTTGAATCCATCATCGTTGTTTAGCTCACTCCGCCACCCCGTTCAGACACAGCCATATGCAAATCAGTCTTGACCCTGTGCCTCATGGGAACAGTGCAGCCCGAACTGCCAAGCCATGTCTTCCCTGGACCAGAAACAAGCATCCTGGGACCGGTTTCGGGCTAACAGCCCTCATCAGCCAGGCTAGCTTGAATCCAGTGGCAAAGTAAGCAAGGGACCCACGTCTGGGCATACCCTGCCAACTTAGGGCAAACAAAGCAAACACAAGGAGATGATGGGCGGAGCGCTGAAACTTTTCTGACACTTTCTTGAGAAACACATTTTAAACCTAAACACAATAGTGTATTTTCTAATTACCCTCAGTGATGACTTCAAATAGAAAGGCTGAATACAAAACGTATAAAAGTTTGTGTCTTTTGTGAAACTTGGCAGTTTAAAACTGGGTCGTTTCACATGGATTTAAACTAGAATGTGCAAAATTAGAATGTGCATTCTCCTGATCCAGAAATGTTAGGATATCTCTTTTACAAGGGATAGTCTGTAAATTGGTCATTTTGAAATTTAACTTCATGGTTAATCTGTTGCTCAGTTTATAGTTCATAACAATATTCAGGCCAACCCTTTCCTTTCAGCAAAATGAATTGAACCTTCTCTTGAACTGCTGTTCTCCACCAACAAATTTGGCAGCCAACTGTAGTGTTTATATTCTTGACCTCCTCGCCTATATGCACGCCCATAGGAAGATTTCTGTAAACTTAAGGTTGACAGTCCTTTGCTGAACCTCCCTCAGGTTTTAATATAAACAGTTCTCTGATACCTACATCGTTTATATAAAAAACATCTCATCAAGACTATCTCAAATGCCTAAACAGGGCTGAAGAATTTCAACCAGATCACATCTATTCTGAAGGAATTACACTCCTGTCCCGCATGCATCATCTTCAAGGCCGGCAGCATCACATAAAAGGCCACCAGAAATGGCAACTCTTTATTCTTGGCCAAGAATGTAACAACCTCAGTTTGACAGAAATACTCTAGAACCTAGGACATGGCCAGATTGTAAAAAGAAAAGTGCAAAAAATAGAAAACCAGAAGTCAGGGCTTCTCTATCCACCCTTCCGGTATCTTTAACACCAGCCAAGTGAACTTGAGAACTGCTCAAATACTAGAACACTAGATATTTACACAATAGTAATCACCACCTCCGGGGGGCGCTAGAGGGCGCCAAGCAAGATGGCCGCACATCCGTGAGGCTCTTGCAGCTCGGGCTGAAATCTGCATATAATCCTCGACATCCCCAGAGGTAATCGCCTAAAAATAAATGTATAGCGAAGCTGGAGCTTCAGAGACCGGAATGCGCTGCCCAGAAGACGGAACATCGGAGCGGATGAGTTATTGGACGAGCCTGCTGGCAGACCAACATAGCGGACAAAATGGCGGACTACCAATCCTGTAGCCGGAGCTGAACCCTGCTGCACCCGGGCGCTGAAGAACGCGGATCGCACTGTGGCTGCCCCGTCTGAACCAGCGACACCGGCGACCAAGAAACACCAGGCGAGGAGGGGAGCTATTGGGCTTCACCGCGGGCTGCCGCCCTGCTGCGATCAGCAGAAGCGAAGGGGCGGGCTACTGAGAGGCCGCCGCGGGGACCGGAGCGGCGCTGCTGCGAGAGAGGTAGGGAAGCGGACAGTCAGCCCCCAGACGCACGCCGGCAGAGGGATCACAGACATCAGGGAAGCCGCGGTGCATGACTCGGACCGCACGCGAGGGTGAGGAGTGACCCCCCCCCCTGCTGACCGCTGACGAAGACCCAAACATAATGCCAAGGGGTCCTGGAGTGCCGAGAGAACGCCTATGCAGCCAAGTCTGAGGCGCAGACGAGCTGGGCCTTTTACGTACACATCCTCACGCCACTAACAGCACCAGAAGCGGCGGCGCGCGGATCTTCCTAACGCGGCCGCCGCACTTACTAAAAGAATCACCTGGTGGGCACTGGGTCCAGGGAATACGGAACGCGAGTCCACCGCCCAGAAATACGCCCATATATGCTGGCCTGGGGAGTTCCTAACCCCATCTTGGCCCCCCCCCTGGCAGCACGGATCAACCTGAAGAGCCGGGGCAACGCCCCCTGCTGGAGAAATGACCAGGGAGACCCCCAGAGGGTCCAGCGACAATCTACGAGGGTGAACAGAGCTGACAGCGGCTAACAGACACCACTGCGAGTATATAGTGCTGGGAAGCCGGGGAGTCCTACAGACCCACGCACTGCGCGGCGAGCCGCCCCTGGAAGCCCCATATTTCAGACGCCCCGCTGCCGTGCAGAGCGCCTGCCGCTCCACCCGCGTGCGGCGCGGAAGATCACGAATAGTGCAAAGGCCCCGAGGAAACGAGACTGAGCTTCGGGGTTGGCCCCGTGGCCCCCCATCTTTAATACCTGCGACCTGAAGGGACAAGTCCTGCCCGCAATCGGCCTATTTCGATACTAGCCTTACATCCTGGCCGGAGGATAGCTTACACCGCAGCTTGAGTTTTATACCTCATACCGCGGATAGAGCCACAATAGACGCCGGATCTCACATTCTGCAACCATGGGAAAACCGGACGGACAACAACCCAAGCTGAACTTCGAAACCCGTAAGTCAACACGGTCCCAATCGGAGCCTGAGGAAGACCAACAAGATGCACCACCCCCTTCGACCGCGGATCTCAAGGACCTGCTTCTGGCGATGCAGTCCAGTCTAACTTCCATAGAATCCAAAATGGACTCCATGAACACCAGACTAGAGGGCCTCATGCATAGAGTGGAGAAACACGATGACCGCCTAGTGGAAGCGGACGGCGGATCTCCGACTTGGAAGATACAACCAACGCAACTACCAGACGCACCCTTGAGATGGAGAGAGTATTGAAAGTAATAGCAGCCAAAAATGAAGATTTGGAATCTCGCTCAAGGAGGAACAACCTACGGATCCTAGGAGTATCGGAATCCACGGCCACCGGAAAAATGGAAGAATATGTCGAAAAACTCCTCATTACACTCTTCGGAAGAGACTCCTTTTCGCAACTACTGATTGTAGAGCGAGCACACCGGTCCTTGGCGAACCGTCCGGCCCCAGGCACACCCCCTAGGCCTATCATCGCCAGGATGCTCAACTACCGCGATAGAGACACCGCCCTCCGGCTCTCCAGGGAAAAAGGACAACTGCAGTAAGACGGCATGGACGTATCCAGCTATCCAGACTTCACTATGGCAGTTCAGGACCAACGACGGAAATTCTTACAGGTGAAGAAAAAACTGCAGCAACTCAATATGCCCTACGCCATGCTGTTCCCTGCCCGTCTCAAGGTAACGCACCAAGGAAAACAGCATTTTTTTACAAACCCGCAGCACGCCCAAGACTTTCTTAAAACGCTGCCCAAACCACCTGCAGTGCACCTGTCCCCGACACATCGACCCGCTGACAGTGGACATTTATCAGATATCGAATGACATACATGAGGAACAGCCTTCAACCAGTCATGCCAGATTCTCTGTCTACTCCACACAGACACCTCCCCCCCTACAGAGTGGGGAAGGGGGTTACTCATCCAAGATATTGCCACACCTGCGCACCCGCTATTCCGCTAACGGTGGGATGCCACCTATTACTGCTACCCGAGCACCCTCGCCTCGACGAGGAGAACTTGACCGCCCTCCGACGACCACCCCAAAGGTGAACCCTACACGCTTTATATAGTAAATGGTTGAACGATTGGCCTGCACTCCCCCTGTTGGGGAGCTGGTAATAGGCCTTCGGTTGGTGGGAGGGGGGAGGGATGGGGCACGGCGAGGTTGGGTCGCCGCTGTGGGAGGGAGGGGGATCCGGGAAATGTTGGGCTTTGTTAGATATCAAACTTTAAGGTTTCGCTTTACACGGCTATGCTCACACAGTAAATCTAAGTTGTACACCACACGATCTTCCATCACGTAGTATACATACCGCACATGGGGACACAACCCGGACCCATACACTATAAATTCTTATTCTGGAATATCAGAGGACTGGGGAACCCGAGAAACCGCCGACACTTAGGCCTTGTGTTGGTGGGAGGTGGGTGGAGAGGGACGCGGCGGGATTGGGTCGCCGATTTGGGAGGGATGCGGGAAGTAATTGGGATTTGTTTATATATAAAGCTTTACTGTTTCGCTTTATACGGCTATGCTCATACAGTCAACTTAAAATGTACACCACGCGACTCTCCATCACGTCATATACCTGCCATAAATGGGGGCACCAACCGGACCTACACACTATAACTTCTTAACCTAGAATATCAGGGGACTGGGAAACCCGAGAAAACGCTGACACATACTTGCTTACCTGGAGCAGCACAGTGTTCACTGTGCCATGCTGCAGGAAACTCACCTGGCTCCCACCCCACATCCTACCTTCGCGACACGATGGGCCGCCAGTACCTGCTTTTCCAACTACTTCTCATATGCCCGGGGCACCCTTATATTGATGAAACGCTCACTCCCATACACCCCTATTGGCTCCTATGGAGACCCACAAGGTAGATACAGTATCCTATGGGGGAGACTATCTGCACAATCCATTACGCTGGTCTCATGTTATGGACCCAACAACGATGACCCGGAATTCTTCCGCCTCCTCTGGGGCAAAATTATGGACATAGGCTCCACACACCTGATATGGGGAGGAGATCTTAATGTAACTGTCAATCCGGCCCTTGACAGATCCCACCCACAGGCCAGGCACTACACTGCAGCGCAAGAAACCCTTCGCAACATTATTGAAGACAATAGCCTCACAGATGCCTGGCGAGCGCTTCACCCACATACTCGGGAAGGGACATGCTACTCCACTGCCCATTCTTCCTGGTCGCGAATAGACACCTGGTTACTGGATAGGGGATTAACAACTTGGCTGACACACGCCTCTCACCTCCCCCGCACGTACTCGGACCACTCGCCGGTCCTCCTTTCCCTTGCGCCTCCCCAGGCCGATCCGCCTTATATCTCCTGGAGACTCAATCCTCAGTCGCTCCTAGACCCAGTGTTCAAAAATGAACTTGAGCAAGAAATAACGGATTTCTTCCCTCGCAATGATAACTCAGTTACACAATATTCAACGGTGTGGGAGGCCTTTAAGGTCACTATAAGGGGCATATGCATAGCTAAGAGCAATGGGATATTAAGAGATATTCGCAATACCCTGAAAAAACTAGAACAAAATCTCAAACAAACGGAACTGGCCCTGGAGGCCATGCCCACTCCGGAACAGAAGGGGTGTCTTCGCACCCTCCTGACTGAGTATCAAGAAACTGCGGAGAGGGAGTGTAAGTTCCGGGGAAAATATCATCAGGCGAGACGATACGGAGAGGGGGAGAGACCGGGGAGAGCGCTAGCCTCGATAATCCGCCCCCCCCGATTCGCCAATACGGTGCTGGAGATAGAGGGCGATGACGGACAGCCGCAAAGAGACAACTCAGAGATAGCGAACACATTCTACAAATTCTATAAACACCTATATAAAACACATAGACAACAAACGATAGACTTCGCCCCATTCTTTGGGGATACCGCCATAGCCTGGCTGAGTGACGGCCAGAGGGAAACCCTCCTAGCACACCACGAAGATGACGAGATGACGGCGGCAATCATGCAATTGCAATCAGGCAAAGCCCCGGGGCCAGACGGCCTCCCTGCTGAATTCTATAAAACATTCCGACCCCTCCTCATTCCTGTTCTGCAACATGTGCTTGAGGAAGCACGCGAGACGGGCATCCTCCCTAGATCAATGCGAGAAGCGCTTATTATAGCCCTACCCAAACCAGGAAAACCGACATCGCAGTTGGAATCATATCGGCCATTGTCCCTTATCAATGTGGACTCCAAGATTTTGGCAAAATTAATTGCAAACCGCATAAGCCCTCTCATGCCTGCCCTTGTCCTCCCAGATCAACCGGGATTTGTGCCAACTAGGAGCACCTCCAACAACTTGCGCACCCTATTTGCACTCCTCCACGATATAGACTCAGATATTGACGCGGCTGCCATATTCTTAGACGCTACGAAGACATTTGATTCCCTGGAGTGGGATTATCTCGCCTTTGTTTTACAGCGCATGGGTTTCCCTCTCCCATTCCTCGCGTGGATAAACCTATTATATACCGGTCTACAAGCCACGGCTTTGCTTAATGGCAAACGCACGCCTGCCTTTACTATAGCCAGGGGCACAAGACAGGGATGCCCTCTGTCCCCCCTTCTATTCGCCTTAGCGATTGAACCACTGGCCGCTAAAATACGTCAACACATCCGGGACTACGCCATTGTATACCCGCAGCGTCAAATATTAATCTCTCTATACGCCGATGATATTACCCTTTACCTGCGAAACCCGGCGGAAAGCCTCAATCCCATCCTCCGACAGTTCATCCTCTTTGGACGGTTATCCGGTATTACTATCAACTGGGGAAAGACCCAGATATACCCTCTTACTGACTCCTCCCCCAGGTTTATATCGGACTACCCTCTTAGGTGGTGCGATGACACCCTTACCTACCTTGGCATAGTAATATCCCGCAACCGAGAAGAACTTATGAAAGCCAATTATGGTCGCGTACTAACCACACTGACTGACAAAATCACACGGTGGATTGCGATGCCACTGTCAATGGCGGGGAGGACTGCTCTTATTAAGATGGTAATACTGCCTAAACTATTATATCTATTCGTGAATATACCATATGCCCCCGGCCGTCACTTCTCCTCGGCTATTAAAAGCCAACTCATTAGGCTCACATGGGGAGGAAAGCAGGCCCGACTACGCTGGGACGTTCTTACGAGGCCCTTCAGAGACGGAGGGTTTGAAATACCAGATCTGGAGCTGTATTTCATCTGCGCCCAAGCCCACTTTGCCGCATACTGGATACACCCACCCCCCTATATGCCACATCTGGCAATTGAAGATGGGTACATGAACCCCATCCCCTGCACTGCATACCTAAGCACCCCCGCGGTCCTGCGGCATCTTGCTTCCACCACTGTCCAATGCACCACCGGCGCATGGCGCGATATAGCGCATGTTACAGGCACCACAATGCTTTATTCCCCACTTTTACCCCTAGCCGGCAGAGCCGATATGCCAGTCACGCAAGAGGGAGGATGCCGCAAACTTCTTCGTAGACTATCCATACGGACCTGGGGACAATTATACGACAAGGCAAAATTCCTCACAAGTGAGGAATTTTTTGGTTCCACACCCCCCTCCCCTCTGGAAAGATTTTACTATGTCCGATTACGACAAGATGTGAGGGCCCTCACACCCGAATTTCCACTGGAGCCTCCCACTCTGTCTTCCATACATGCTCTATTGCAACAACCTACTCCCTCTCATGTCATATCACTACTTTACCGCACTACGCAGAAAGATAGAGTCTACGACCCCCCTCTGGCCAAAGATAAATGGGAAGCGGACCTAGGACATACCCTGACGGAAGACCAATGGACCTTTTGCTGCAGACAAACGGGAGAAATCTCGGCTAACAGCAAATTCCGTATCCTTCAATACAAATTTATCCACCGCCTCTACTATACACCAACACGCCTACACCGCCTAGGTCTCCGAGATAACGATAGATGTGGCGGTGCGGCGGCCGAATTTCAACACCTCGCCTGGGACTGCCCCCCCGTTCGCCAGTACTGGAAAGAAGTTTTCATAGCATTAGACCAAATGACGGGTATCCATATTCCAGACGACCCCCTGACCGCAATCCTGGGATACACCGCACCTATAGCTGCTAAAATACGAAAATACACTTCCCTTGCACTCCTCCTCGCAAAGAGGCGAGTGGCATGCAGATTGGGTAGAGGGAGAGCGCCGAAATTCAAGGTCTGGCTGCAAGATCACATATACTGCCAAGAACAATTACACCTCTATGCGGAGCTTCTGCCCCTTTCCGCCCGACCACGGGACATCTGGGCACCCCTACAGACATACCTACTGGAACATACGGACGACGCAGACGCTGCTGGCCCCCCCCCCCCTCCACCCTGACGCCATGAGAGGGGTGGGAGTATGACGAATCCCCATGTACAACGGCACACACCCCCGGGACCGACACTAGGCCACTCTGATATACAATCTATATGTCCCCCTAACTCGGAACAACATCTCCACTGCCCTTAGGATTTTACATATACAACATGTGGGCAAAGCGGAAATGTTTATCTGTTTTTTTTTGTTGTTTTATCACATTGTTATTATGAATCAAACATGCACAGGGAAATTTATAGTTGTTGATAACACCGCACTACCTCAGACGCGGCCGGCCCGATGTGGTTGTAGGCGACATGCTGTGTTAACCTTCAAACATCAATGGCACATTGAGACGCGCTGCTACGTTGTGCCGGCCCATCTGGGGATATAGGCATACTACTGTGCAACCTATTCAATTATTAATAAAGGTTTTCAAAAACTAAAAAAAAAAAAAAAAAAGTAATCACCACCTCCAATATATAGCCCATCTGTAAACAACCCTAAATGACAGCCAAATGGGCTGGACAATTGTACAGTTATCCACTTTCAAAGTAGAGGGATCCAGTGGAGAAAATGTTTACTACTGCCCCAAATATTTCACTCTCTATGTTAGAAAAATCAATATGTACTAGTTCTGAGAGCAAAACCCTTTCTTTTAATAATGAACACTATTATAGCATATTTTTGTGAACAACAACTAAAACACACAGGGTCCAAATCCTGAGTTGAGAGACTGGCACTTTCCACTGCTTTGGAAGGTAGGTCTTAAGTGAGGCAGTTGATAAGAATATCAACAATTTCTGCTTGAAAATTCCCTCAATGTTTATGATAGCTGGCGACTACGCGGTATCAAATACAAAAAAGGATCCTGGATGTGCAGCCTAACCGGGCGTACTGAACGGAGTTGGTAAACTGCATTCTGGGACCCAATAATAAATCTGTTGTTGAATCCCGCCCACAGATAAGCAGAACATTCTGAGGAAGAATGTCTAGCTTTTTCCATTTGTGGAGAAAAAAAACATTTTGCATGAGGCTCACTCACTACTTTCATGGCCTCACAGTTTTTGCAACGTTTAAAAAGCTTTTCTTCTTTTAAGGAGTATCTGTCATGGTAACAGCAGAAGTATCTGGAGTCTTCCACCCAGTCAAACCTGTGCTAAAAATTCTGAGCAGCTCAGCATCTGAGAGAAAGTGTAATTCTGTATCTCTCGACCTGATTGCCCAAAGTAATAAGATAATAAAATACTGCATGCACTCTATGACTGTTTCAATGCTGATTGCTCGTATATGTTCACTGCTGTGTTAACACTGATTACCAAAGGGTTCCAGTCTGACCTCAGGGATTAATTCAAGCATGGAAATTTATGAAAACTCCAATGCTGGAGAAGAGTGATGGGGAAGATTATATTCAAGGCTGGTTTTAAGACAGGTACAATAGGCCAGATGTACAAAGCATTTTTGTGGTTGCAAACAGCCCAATTCGCAGGATCGGGCCGTTTGCGATTAAATGAATTCCTTTTCTTATGCACAAACAAGAAATTGTGATTCAGTAACAAGTTACAGAATCGCGATTTTTGTTTGTGACTCAATACCGATTCTGTGTTTGGAAGAGGCTGGGGCGTCCCTTCCAAGTACTGAATCAGACTGGTGTGTATTATATCCTTAAAAGGAATTTTTACGAGGACTGATTAGAACTTACCCTTTGATCAAGAAGGCTTCAATTGCATGGCAACTCAATACAATACTGGCCCAGTAAATGAGAAGGCCTTTTGAACCAATTCATAAGCCAGTACCTCTCTCACGGAAGAAGGTCCTCCTTCTAGCATTGATGTTGGCAAGGAGAATTTGCGAAATAGTGGACTTTACAATTCAGCAAACTTGCATGCAATTTAAAAAGGACAAGGTTATATTACGGACGAACCCTTGATTCATTCCTAAGGTTCCAACAGACTTTCATCTCAACAAACCAGTTGTCTTAAAAATATTTTTACAAATCTGTCAAATACATCTGAAAGAGTACTGCATTCTCTGGACGTTAAATGGTGCCTCAAATTATATATCGAACGTCTGACCAACTTCTAGTCACTTTTGCACCTCCAAGGAAGGGATAAGCATTGCCAAGGTCCAGCACAGACAGATTGGTTTTGCTGGCTATAGCCTTCTGTCATGAAAGGCAGAAAGACCACTGGGCACTTAGATCCCACACGACTAGAAGTATAGCAACCACTAAGGCATTGTTTGCTGAACTATCATTCCCTGATATATGCATAGCGGCTATGTGGACAAATGAGCATACATTTATTTATTTATTATTTCATTTATTAGGTGCACAAATCATCCCCTAGGGGATCTCTAGGCGCCTTTGCAGCAGGGTATATCACATTGAATGAAGTGAGATTATAGGGTAAATAACCAGGTTTTCAGGAGTTTTTAAAAAAAGAGTAAAGTCAGAGCATGCACGAATAGACAAGGGCAGCTGATTCCAGTGATGAGGGGCAAGGAATGAGAAAGAGCGGCTCCCAAACCTGGTTGTTCGGATACGTTTGGGCTGTAAAAGTAGTAGGTCACTGGATCTTAGCTGACGAGCCGAAATACATGGCTGAAGTTTGTTCCTAAGGTAGAGTGGGCCGTTTCCATGACGAGGCACAAAATTTTAAAGAGGATGTGCTTTTTAATCGGAAGCCAATGGAGGGAGCGGAGGGTGGGCTCCGTAGGAGAGCGAGGGGTAAGGTTCAGGACAAGGCGTGCGGCTGAATTCTGCACCACCTGAAGCCTAGCTAAGAGGCTTTCATTGATTCCCACCAATAAGGCATTATCATAATCAATGTGACTTATTATCAGAGCTTGAACAAGGGTTTTCCTGGCCTGTAGTGGGGTCCATTCAAAGACTTTCTTGAGCATTTGCATGAGGCCAAAACAGGTTCCGGAAACGGTTTTGACATGCTCACTCATGGAAAGATTATCATCGATAAGTACTCCTAGGTTCTTTACATATTTTTTAGGAATAGCACTCCTTTTCCCGCTTTCCTCACCCCGCATGTTATTACGACGCGGTCGTTACAACGGCCATGTGGTAACAACGCAATACAATTACCCCGCAAGTCGTTACCACGACTTGTGGAGGGGGGCGCTGGATGTTGGAATAGTATGATTTACTATTCCAACTCCAGTCTGTGCGAGACAGTAGGGAAGGTGTTGGATTTTAAATCCAACACCTTCTCCCCCTCCGCAAGTCGTGGTTTCGACTTGCGGGGTAATGTGTATTGCGTTGTTACTGTGATCGTTGTAACGACCGCGTTGTAATAACATGCGGGGTCACGGATGCGGGGTGAGTGATGTTTACCATTTTTTAGGGATAGGTGGAAGGCCCAACTCTGATGGCCACCATTCTGCCGACCAGACTGAATGATCTTTTCCGAACAAAAGGATCTCCGTTTTGTTTGTGTTAAGCTGCAGAAAGTTGTTGGTCATGCATGTGGAGATTCTTAATAAGCATTTCTTGAATTTGGCTTTGGTGAGCGTCGGGTTATGGTCCATAGTGATGACCAATTGTGTGTCATCAGCATAAGAGATGGTTTCAAACTCACATGACCTGATGAGTTTTGCAAATGGGGCCACACAGACATTGAACAGGGTGGGGCTCAAAATTGAACCCTGAGGCATCCCATGTATATGAATAGTCGCCCAGCTGAACCAAATGGGTACGTTCAGACAGGAAGTTCTTCACCCATTCCAGGGCTTTACCTGTGATATCAGTCTCCCTTAATCTTTGTACTAAGATTTGATTGGAGATGGTATCGAAAGTCGCTGACAGATCCAAGAGAACCAGCATAGCTGAGGTCTAAAGCCAGTTTGATGGTGTCAGTGACCTGTACTAAAGCTGGTTCCGTGCTGTGAGATGCACGGAAACCTGACAGAGAGGCCCAGCAGGTGATTCAATTCAATGTAAGGCACCAGTTGGAGATTCATTAAGGACTCTAGGATTTTGGATACAAAAGGAAGTAGAGATATAGGTCTGTAATTTACCATGTCCAGCGGATCTGCAGTGGCTTTTTTAAGTAGGGGTTTAATGCATGCTGTCTTCCATGTAGGAGGAATAGTGGCCGACTTTAAGGAAAGATTGCATGGATCTGTAATGGAGGTGAGCAAAATAGAAGTCAGAACGGTAATCACATAAGGGGGGGCAGGATCTGACGGGGAACCAGATTTGACAGTGTTTATTCGGGCATGTGTTTGATCCTCTGTGATGGGAGTAAATGATTCCAGATTAGAGGGCTGAGAGGGGCCTTGAGGATCCTGTATCATAAGCGTCGTATTGTTTGCAAAGGAGTTGTAGATATTGTTGATCTTTTGTTCAAAGTGTGCCGCAAGATTGTCGCAATGTGATTGCAAAATGGGTATAGTAAGATTGCAACTGCTCGGGTTCGTGAGTTCCTTTTTAAAGAGCTCTTTAGAAGAGTTTTTTGCAGAGTAAATTCTCTTCTTCTGGCAGTGTTACAATATTTTAAATATGTCCTTAGAGCTGTTTTATAGGCACGTCTTCCCTCCTCTGATTTAGATTTCCTCCATTTGCGTTCTAATTTCCTTACTATGGATTTCTCCTTTTTTAGAGATTTGGAGTACCAGGGGGCGGGGGTTTACCTTTTTGATTTCGGTCTTTTTAGCGGGCAATGATGTCTAAGGCCTTTGTGAGAGAGTCTTCAAAGTCTTTTAGGGCAAGATTGATATCTTCATAGTCCGTGATGGCAGGGGGAGTAAAGACAGGGAGAAAGGTGGAATAGAATACCTTCCTCCAGGATCTCGTGGGTTTAATGCTCTGACAGAGGGTTTCCTTGTGAATCTGAATGTCTAAGTGGAAATCGACAGAGAGATGATTAGTCCATACCTGCACAACAGGAGTGTCTACTACTAAATTAGTGGCATCTGTGAATATTAGGTCAAGGGTATGCCCTGCTATATGGGTAGGGCCTGTTACCATTTGAAGGAGACCAAGTGATTCCATGTCTGATAAAAGACGCATGGTGTCAGCGTCAGTTTAATTATCAATGTGCTAATTAAAAAAATTCCCCAGGAGCAAAAAAGTATCTGATGTTAGGATGAATGGTGCCAGATGTTCCATGAGCCTCGTACTGAAGTCTTTCTTTCCCTCAGGAGGGCAATAGACCAGTGCTCCCTTCCAAGTTAGATTAGGTGGCGTTCACTAAGCATTACTGCCTAGATGCTACTTCCAAACAAGATGTGGCTGAGGGACAAGCAGTTCTTTGTAACCTATTTCAATGAGGTGAGCCACCTTTACTCTGCTTTCACCTATAAAGAAATGCTTACATGCTGTACATTGTATTTCCCCAGCTCCTAATGTTCTTTTGTATCTGTGAGGTTGATTACTGCTTACTATTCGATTCAAGAATATGAATCTATGAAAGATTCAATACTGGAGAAAAAACAAGTTACTTACCAGTACACTGTGGTTCTCCAGTATTGATATCTTTCATAGATTCACATGCGACCCTCCCGCCTCCCCTTGGCGGAGCACACCACATTGAATACCTCATTTGCTTCCTTTGGACACTCGTGCTTCAAAATCTGAGCTATGGTGACCCTTGAGGGGAAGGATGATTCAAGAACTGTTCTCTGATTGGCTGGAGTTTGGTTCTTCCTAAAATGATGTGAATTGGCTAACAATGTC
The DNA here is from genome assembly GCA_963921515.1 of Calotriton arnoldi. NCBI lineage: Eukaryota > Metazoa > Chordata > Amphibia > Caudata > Salamandridae > Calotriton > Calotriton arnoldi. The sequence continues at coordinate 244,634 of CAWUFW010012372.1, read as the reverse complement.
AATCCTTTGGGCTTTACTGTGTAATGCTTGTGTTGTATTCCGATTAGGGTGTTCATAAACGGGCTTTCCAGTATCATGTCCATATATAGGCACAATTCACCCTGCCCTTATATAGGCATAAAATCCCAGCCCTTATTTAGGCATTAAACCGTGCACTCCAAATACAGGCATGGTCTCTGACATCCGTCCACCCTAACGTCACAACGAGTTCATGAAGAACAGACCCTTAGGCTGCGGGAGTTTCCCTAGCCCAGGACTATTGATTTCTTCAAGGACTCCTATATTATGCATGAAGCACAAGTTACTAACTTGTGTAACGATATATCTGTAAGAGACAGTAGTTAGTGACAGATTCCTTACCTTAGAATATCCCCAGGCGTCAGGCTGGATCCGGAAAGTTTTTTGCGTAGCAGTACCCTTGCGCGTCGGTAGGCGGCGTCGTGCGGCTCCACGTCCGTCGTCGGCGTCGTGATCGCCGGGATGACGTCGCGGGCAGTACTTAGGCGCCGCTCCTGCGCGCTGACGTCAGTTCTGTACACGACTTTCCGCGCCAGGAACGCAGAGCCATGCAAGAAGCTGACACAGGTGTCTGAAAAATACTAGGGCCCTGAAAGGGATGTCCTTAACCCTAGAAATCAGTTCGCAGAACGGGGAGGATGGGTGAGGCGGTAAGGAATCTGTCACTAACTACTGTCTCTTACAGATATATCGTTACACAAGTTAGTAACTTGTGCATCTGAAAGAGACACGTTAGTGACAGATTCCTTACCTTAGAATAGATACCCCAGCAAAACCAACCCCGGTGGTGGGTCTGCGAACAAAGATCAGACGAGGAAGTCCTGGAGGACAGAACGGCCAAAGAAGCCGTCCCTCCAGGCCTGACTGTGAAGGCAGTAATGCTTTGTAAACGTGTGCAGCGAGGCCCACGTAGCTGCCTGACAGATAACCGGCAGCGGAACACCGCGGCCCAAGGCCGTGGTAGCAGCCGTTGCCCTGGTGGAATGGGCACGCAGCCCAACAGGAGGCTCCTTCTTAGCCAAAGAATAGCAGGTCTTGATGCACAAGGTAACCCAGCGGGAGATGGTCCTCTTGTGCACCGCCCGACCTTTTTGGCGCCCACGTAGCCAACAAAGAGCTGGTCATCCACCCGGAAGTGTTTTGTGCGGTCAATATAGAAGGAGAGCGCACGTTTTGGGTCCAGACGGTGGAGCCTCTCTTCCTCTCTGGAAGGATGCGGAGGCGGAAAGAAGGTGGGCAAAGTGATGGTCTGCCCAATGTGGAAAGCAGTAACCACCTTTGGCAAGAAGGACGGACGCGTCCGAAGAACAACCTTGTCTGGATGAACAGACAGAAAGGGAGGTTTGCAAGATAGAGCCTGGAGCTCACTCACCCGCCGAGCGGAGGTGATGGCCACCAGAAAGGCTGTCTTCAGAGTCAGAAGACGAAGAGGACAGTTATGTAGAGGCTCAAAGGGAGCGCACATTAAAAGGTAAGAACCAAGTTCAAGTCCCACTGAGGCATCACAAACGGAACAGGAGGGAAGAGGTGTGTAATGCCTTTTAAGAACCTGTTAACAACAGGGGACTTGAAAAGGGAGGGCTGATCAGGGAGCCTGAGGAAGGCCGAGATAGCACAAAGATAACCCTTGATGGTACCCAGGTCAGAAAGAGGGGCAGAAAGGGGATTCACAGCCTTTGCTGTGCACCATGCCACAAATTTGTTCCACCTGCAGGCGTATACCACCTTAGTGGAGGGACGCCTGGCTGCCAGAATCACATCACAAACTTCGGGAGGCAAGTCGAAAGGAATCAACTGCCGCCGCTCAATCTGCACGCAAGCAGGTGTAGACTGGACAGGTTTGGGTGGAGGACCGTCCCCTGCTGCTGCGACAGAAGATCCTCCCGAAGAGGCAGACGGATCGGGGGATCTACGCTCATATTGAGTAGCTCGGGATACCAAACTCTTCGAGCCCAGTCCGGAGCCACAAGAATGACTTGGGCCCGGTCGTGCCGAATCTTCTTCAACACTCTGGGTAGAAGTGGTATAGGCGGAAAGGCGTACAACAGACCGCAACTCCACTCGTGACGAAAAGCGTCGCCGAGCGAGTGCCGCCTTGGAAATTCCAACGCGCAGAACTGATGACATTGCGCGTTCTCTTCGGTGGCGAATAGATCTAACCAAGGCTCTCCCCACTGTAGAAAGAGTCCTTGCGCCACTTCCGAGTGAAGACGCCATTCGTGATCCATCATGCACCTGCGGCTGAGTTCGTCCGCCCTGGCGTTCAGCGAACCTGCCAGGTGTTGAACCATCAGGAACATGCCCTGATGTTCCAGCCATGTCCAGAGGCGCAGAGCCTCCTGACAAAGGGTCCACGACCCCACCCCGCCTTGTTTGTTGCAGTACCACATGGCGGTGGTGTTGTCTGTGAACACCTGCACTACCTTCCCTTTGACAGAGGGAAGGAATGCCTTGAGTGCAAGTCGGATCGCCCGGAGCTCCAGAATGTTGATATGGAGCCGGGACTCCGCCGGAGACCAGAGGCCTCTGATCTCCGCCTCTCCCATGTGACCGCCCCATCCCAGAAGGGACGCGTCCGTCACAACTGTGTGCTCTGGCTGGGGAAGGGAGAGGGATCTGCCCATGACCCATTGCCGGTTCGAGAGCCACCACTGCAACTGTTTTGCAGTCCCCTCCGAGATCTGGACGTGATCGGACAGGTTGCCCTGGTGCTGCGCCCACTGGAACTTCAGGTCCCACTGCAGAGCCCGCATATGCCATCTGGCATGATTGACCAGCAGGATGCAGGAGGCCATGAGGCCCAGCAGCCTCAGGGTCATCCGTACCGAAACCCAGGATAAAGGCTGAAAGATCGGAATCATAGCCTGAATATCCCGGACTCGCCGTTCGGGAGGATAGGCCCGAAACTGCGTCGTGTCCAGAACTGCTCCGATGAAAAGGAGCTGTGGAGAAGGAATCAGATGCGACTTCGGCACATTGATGGAGAACCCCAGCGAGTGCAGGAGTTCGGCCGTAGTCTGGAGGTGGGAGACGACTGCCTGGGACGAGCCCGCCTTCAGCAGCCAGTCGTCGAGGTAGGGGAAGACTAAAACCCTGCCCGGCGCAGATGAGCTGCGACCACCGCCAACACTTTCGTGAACACCCGAGGGGCACTGGTAAGGCCAAAGGGAGCACGGTGAACTGAAAATGCTCGGGGCCTACCGTGAACCGAAGGTAACGCCGGTGGGCCGGCAGGACGGGGATGTGGAAATATGCGTCCTGCAAGTCCAACGCTACCAACCAGTCTCCAGGGTCGAGGGCAGTCAAGACCTGAGCTAGGGTGAGCATCTTGAACTTCTCCTTCCGGAGGAAGCGATTGACGTTCCGGAGGTCCAAGATAGGACGCATGTCCTCCTTGTCCCTTTTGGGCACCAGGAAGTAGTGGGAGTAGCAACCACGCACTACTTCTGGGGTCGGAACATGCTCGATGGCCCTCTTGGCCAAGAGGGCCGTGACTTCCTTCTGCAGAAGTACCAAGTGATCCCCTGACATGCGGTGGAATTGAGGTGGCATGGCTGGGGGGTGGACTCGAAGGGGAGGGAGTAGCCCCTTCGGACAATGTCCAAGACCCACCTGTCCGAGGTGATGGTACGCCAGTGGGGAAGGTGATGGCGGACCCTGCCCCCTACTGGCGTGCTGTGCACCTGAAAGGAGGGACTAGGAGGGTTTGGAGGCCGCGGACGGGTTGGAGGTGGTGGCCTGACCCGCACGCTGGTTGCCCGATCCGCCACGGCGGAATCCACGTCCTCGGCCACGCGAAGACGCCTGCTGCGCGGGCCGGTGGCTGGGCTGCTGACGTGAAGGGCGCCCCTACCGTGGCCACGATAGGGGCGAAAAGCAGAAGTCAGCGGAGGGCGTGTAGCAGAAAGGCCCAGGGACTTTGCAGTAGCCCGTGAGTCCTTAAAGCGCTCCAACGCATGGTCTGCTTTGGACCCAAAAAGACCGACTCCATCAAAGGGCATGTCCATGAGAGTATTCTGGACATCCCCTGAAAAACCAGTGGTTCTCAGCCAGGCGTGGCGTCGTAGCGCCACCGTCGTTGCAATAGACCTGCCCAGCGAGTCGGCGGTATCAAGGCCACATCGAATTGTATATTTGGCCGCATCCCTTCCTTCCGCAATGGCGCGGGAAAGCAGTGTCTGGACCTCCTCAGAACACTGGGGCAAAACATCCGCCACCGAATCCCACAAGGAGTGGGTATATCGGCCCAAAAGGCAAGCGGTGTTGACGGACCGCAAGCCAGCACTGGAGGAAGAAAAACCCTTCTTCCCAAATTGATCCAGGCGTTTGGATTCCCTATCCGGAGGGGCGGTAGGGAAGGCGGTTTGGGAAGCGGAGGCTTGGACAACCAAGCTCTCAGGGGTGGGGTGGACAGAGAGAAACAGGGGGTCGCCCGGAGCTGGGCGATGGCGTCGGGACACGTTCCTATCCACAGGAGCCCCTGTGTTGGGCTTGGACCAGGCGCCCAAAAGAACGTCAGTGAGGGCGTCGTTAAACGGCAGCACAGTCTCCGAAGAGGAGGCTGCCGGCTGAAGCACCTCTGTCAAGAGATTAACCTTGACCGCCACAGCAGGGAGTTGGAGATGTAAGGCTCCAGCTGCCCTACGCAACACCGTTGCAAAATTGGCTCCCTCCTCCGTAGCCACGGGAGGAGACAGCATGCCAGTGTCAGGGAAGTATCTAGACCACTAGCATCCCCTAGACCCTCTGTCCAGTCCTCATCGTACTGACACTGTTGTGTCAGAGGGTCATCAGACCCCTCCCAGTCCTCCTGGTCCTCCTCAGGTTCAAAATAAGGGGGAGGAGGGACATTTGGGACCCAAGGTCTCATCGGCGCCGGAACCGGCGTCGAGCGACGTTGGTCCGGGTCCATGTCCGGAGCCGGAAGGAACTGGGGAACGACGCCGCTCGGAGCCCCAGGCGGCGTCGAGAACGGCACCGGAGACATCGGCGCTGGCGGAGGTGTCGTTAGGTCGACCGGCGTCGATGGGGGTTGTGGATCCGGGATCGAGGCCGGGGCCGAAGCCGGAGCCGGGATCGAGGCTGGAGGCACGGGCGACGCCGGGGCCGGGGCCGGAGCCGGAGCCGTCGGCGACGCCGGAGCAACCCCATCAGGGCCCGCGGGGCCCGAAGGCGCACCGGAGGGGCCTGGAGGCCCGAAGAGGCGGGCCATGGCCGACAGGAATTCCTGCACTTTGGCCGGATCCGCCCCTGAATCCGGGAAGGGCGGGTATGGCGGGGGCGACTCCACAGGCATGTCCGGGGCCGCGGGGACGGTGCCGGGAGGGGCCTCAGCCGAGTTGCGAGACCGGCGAGGTGAAGTCCTAGAGCGATGATGCTTTTTGGACTTCTTGTGTTTTGACTTACCGGACAAAGAAGACTTCGATGCCGACGACCGGTGTGGACTCCGCGATCGACCCCTGGACCTCTCACGCGACCGGGGCTTCCGCGGAGCCGAATGCCGGGCCTCGAGGAGCTTTCGAGACCGCTCTCGCAAAGCTTTCGGGTTGAGGGCCTGGCAGTCGGTACAAGACTCCGTGTCGTGGCCTCGGCCGAGGCAGAAGAGACACTCCCAATGCGGGTCGGTGACGGACATCATCCGAGCACAGGCGCCGCAACGTTTGAAACCGGGCATCCCTACGACACCTTGATAGAAAAACAGTGAAAAAATTCACCAAAAAGTATGGTCAAAAAATGACCAGGGCACTGCTCTTCCCGGATCTGCGCTTGCTGGCGCGGAAAAAGAAGAACTGACGTCAGCGCGCAGGGCGGCGCCTAAGTACTGCCCGCGACGTCATCCCGGCGATCACGACGCCGACGACGGACGCGGAGCCGCACGACGCCGCCGCCTACCGACGCGCAAGGGTACTGCTACGCAAAAAACTTTCCGGATCCAGCCTGACGCCTGGGGATATTCTAAGGTAAGGAATCTGTCACTAACGTGTCTCTTTCAGATCCATTATTCCTTAGGGGGTTCATTCATGACGTCTTCCGCTGTCCGACTCACGTCAATGCTAACATTGTGAGGTACTTCTCAGGTATAAATATACCTTCCCTAGCCCCTGTAAATCAGAGGAGACCTCGACTTCAGAGGAACCCGTTTCCCGGCCTGACGCACTGAGAAGACGCTGTCATCCCTGCACGCAGAGAGTCCAGCTTCCAGTGATCCGACTTCCCTTGCGGGGTGTTGGAGTTCGAGTCTGGCAAAGAGATTCCTACCTCTCTCATTCTTCAGGTATGGAGCTGACAAGAACCTAGAAGGACTCTTGGCATACTAGGCATACTAGACTTAACATACTCTTAGTATACCATAGTAAGGAATACTTCACCTACTTCATACCTCTCCCTACACCTAGGTTAGGTTAGGTACATTGGGGTAGAACTAGATTAGAAACGCATCGTATGAGTACTCGCATTTTTAGTCTGTGTTATTTATGTAAAGGCATATGTACTAAAAGATAATGCTATCGCAGTATTATTTATTTCTACTGCTTACACTGTACATTATTTATCTCGCATACTGTCTTGTGATCGTAACAGCACATTTTACTTACACCAGAAACAAGACTGTTCAATAAACCTTTCATTGAAACGCCCGTCTATTCTTTCTGTGTAACTTTGAGGAAAACATAGTATGCACGATTGAGCTGAGTGAAATAGTTATCTATTGTTTCCACGACTCTGGGACACGTTCTGATTCTAAAGGGAAACAAAGTGGTCATGTTTTGCGGCTGCCAGAAACTACTCCCTTCTTGTTGTCAAGGAGTTTCTAGTGGCCTCTGAGCTAGCTGGCACAACTAATTAAGTTTAATATACTCGATAGGGACATACTGACCGTAGTCCTATGTCAAACCTATAGGATATATTATTCCAATGCGCAGAGCCTATTAGGGAAATAGGAGCTACACTACATGGCGCCCAACGGTTTGGTAAGGCGGTAATTCAACGTTAGATACTGAGTAACTCAGCCGTGCTTTTTCTCTCAGAGACCCCTACCCATATACTCCAAAAGACGTCTGGAGTGAGCAGGGTTAAGTATCCACCAAGGCTACATAGGGAAGCACCCTATATATTAGCTGTTTGGTTTGCTCAACGTTGAAGGATACAGTGTTCCAAAATATTGTGCACCTTATCTTTGTTTCCTTGAAACTTGTTCTACATTTTTCAAAAAACAAAATGAATGAAACCGAGAACAGTGTGGCTGCGGCTGACCCAGTCGTAACAGCTTTTAACATTACAGGTTTAAATGAAACCGAGGAGGGTGTTATAGACATCCATCCAAACTTAAGAAGAGCCATCACTCTAAAACTTATAAAACATGGCCTACCACCAAGAGGAGGTAGAGCAGTTTTCGTGATAGAGGCACATGAATCCTTTCAGACAGAGGTATTCTATTCATGGGTAATATTTCCTGAATCCAATTCAGTAACACACATGTTTCACTTCTACAAAGAAGATGATCCACCAGAGGAATACATTCCTTTCGAGGATATAGAAATTCCATTAACATACCAAGAGCATCAACTCTGGTTTAAAGGCGCCCTAAAACATCACAAAAACATTACCAGGCTCGGTCCACTAGGTAGACCAGGAGCAACATGGCCGATTCTAGCCGGCTACACACCTCATCCTGACATTGAAGAGATGTCACACGAGGACTTACTTACTCAACTCACAGAGTTAATAAAAATCTACAGACAATTGGTTCAATATGTCATGCGGACTTTCACAGTCCAACCACCATTGACACTTCCAAATCCAACTCCCCAACAGGGAATACACTAAAAATTACACCACAGACTCTATACGCAGTCATGGGTAAAATGCCCACAAAACGTGAGCAAATTCCATTCTGGATAGCTCAAAAAATTACTCAAATAGAAGCAGTATTTCCAAATACTAGCCCGTATGAGAAACACAGAATCCTAACAATCACTTTACCGATGGGGATCACACCACAACTGGAAGACTGCACCACTTGGGGCTCAGTCTTTGCTGCCATCTATAATAAAACACATGGCATTCCGTCAATTGCGATAATACCCGATGTCCTGAAACAAATTCAAAACGAATACGGGGCAGAACCTGCTCTAAATTTAGGTATGAAATTACTGAAAAATTTCGACCAGGTCTCAACAATAATATTATCTAATATTAAAGGGGAAGCAGTGGCGATCCGCCAAAAATTAAGGGAATTTGATGTTACAGAACATCAAACTGAGCTACCCAGAATAATTGAACAATCTTATGCAGAATTAGGCAGAGATAGTTTGGGTGGAAGACCAGTGAAGCCGAAGCTATCTGAAAGTCCTGAGAAGGACTCAATTAAACAAACTCCTACACCTTCAAAAAAGAAGTGGGAGACTATTAAACAAAATTCAAATGAGAAACGTTCTCAATCCCGAGGTAGGTCTCCTCAAAAGGAGCCCTCTGAAAGGAGGTATAACCTCAGGAATAGGGATAATTTGAGAAAACCTGACAGGTATCAAGATACTGATACACGTTCCTCTCGTCCCTTTCAGATCTCATCACAGACTTCGGAAAGAAGAGGACGATCGGAACATAGAGAAGAACGCGTGAAATCAAAAGACGACAAACACGCTCCAAAAACCAAAGTAAAACCTCAATTCTCCAAAAAGAAAGTAGCAGGTCTAAAGATCAGACATGACGAGAATACTGAGAACACAACTCAAGAACGGAGAATGGGCTCAGACAATGCTGGACATTGCAGCAGAAGTCACAATAGCTCGCCAGAACCTGAAGGAACTTCTGGAGATAGTGGACTTGAATGAGTACATTAAAGTAGAAACTGTAGACACCAGGGTTAGTACTCCACAAAAGTTATATGAAATAACACTCCGGATGGAGGGAGACAAACCTAAACAGGTGAAAGCACTTTTTTGGGAAAAACTATCAAGGGGCTATGACATACTTCTAGCAGAAAAGGACTGGCCACCACAATTTGTCAGGGAGTGCCCACACGGCGAGGACATTATTATGCCTGCCTTCTCCAACCATATTCCAATTCACCTAAAATATACATATGCCAGGAAATGGGCAGTGGCCCAGGCCCCAGCATTATATAAAAATCATGTAGGATGGGATGAGGATTCACCTCACCATAAAATACATCTGAAACATGAACCTACTGCACAAAGGCAGTACCCAATAAAGCAAGAAGCTAAAAAACAGGTCAGGGAGATCTTAGATCAACTTGAATATCAAGGGGTGATTGAAACATGCACCTCCTCAATGAACAATCCTTTGTTTCCTGTCTCCAAACCAGACAATACATATCGTCTAGTTTTGGATTACAGACACCTAAACACTTGTTCTAAAACTTTTGCAGTGCAAAATGCACATAGCGCAGCATTAATGAATAACATTGTGGGTAAAAAATATAAAACAACATTAGACATCTCAAATGGTTTCTTTTGTCAAAACATAGCACCTGAAAGCAGGTACTTAACAGCATTCTCCATAATGGGGACCCAGCGTCACTTTTGTCGACTCCCACAAGGGTTCAAGAACAGCCCAGGTTTATTCTCAGCGAGGGTAACGGAGTTACTACAAATTTATGACAATGAGGCATTGTCCTATGTCGATGACATATATCTGACAGACGATGACCTGGACAAACACTTGAACAGGGTGAGCACCATTATACTGGGTTTCGCCTCTGAGGGCTACAAGTTCAATTTTAAAAGTCCAGAATTGCCCATCTCAATGTCCTATTTTTAGGATATGAGCTTTCAAGTGAAGGCAAGAGCTTGGCAGCTAACTTTTTAGAAAAGTGTGCGCTGCTCCAACCTCCAAAAACGCTAAAAAACTTACAATCCATCCTGGGTTTCCTAAATTTTGGAAGAACATACATTCTAAATTATGCAGAAAGGGTTAAACCTCTCTACGCATTAATCAAACCTGATTTTTCGATCAGAAACTGGACACAGGAACACACAGAAATCTTGCGTTCACTCCAGGCTAACATGTTAGCAACAAATCACTTACAAACACGCGTAAGTCAACGTAATTTGGTGATCCGAATAATTTCGGGTCAATGCGGATTCACTTACTTAACCTTCAATGAGGGTGAGAAAATACCAATCGCATACAAATCTCATTTGTACACACAAGCGGAAATGCGCTTCAGTTCAACTGAAAAAATTCTAACAGCAGTTCAAACCACTGTAGCAAAAGAAAGAGCCTTAGCCCAAGGGAAACGCATTATTGTCGTAACCCCAGTACCGGCTTTAGAAGCGGTCACAAAAGCAAGCATTCCAAATGCTAAAGCATTACATCCGAGATGGATACAATGGGTTAATTCTCTTGCTGCAACAGATGTTGAATATGTTTTTGATCCAGATTTAAAAACACAAGCATTCCTGCAATATGAACAAGAATGTCCTCTGCCCACTGAAATTCTGCCTCTCGATCAGTACGAATTCATAATTTACACTGACGGATCCGCACAACCCGCAATAGGGAGTAAGCAAGCTTACAGTGCAGCGTGTGCAATCGTTAAAGGTCGCATGCGAGATGGCATCTTCAGACCTATGGTCACAAAAACTCAGTCTCTAGGAGATTGTACAGCTCAGCGAGCTGAACTACAACCATTCAAACTGGCACTTGAAAGTACAGATCGAGAATTCCCCACACTAATAGTGTGCGATTCCTTTTACTGTGTTCAGTCGTATAATGAATATATACAAAACTGGCTTGACAATGGTTTCAAAGATGCAAAAGGAGGCACAATAAAGCACAAAACGCTTTAGGAACAAGTAGTTCAGTTGAAAAACGATCTACCAAAGGCTCACGTGATTCACACACTGAGTCATCAACGTGATGGCGTTCACGTTGCAGGAATTCATTGGCTGACGAAGCCGCAAAGGGGGCTGTGCAGACGGCTTCCGTAGCTGCGATCACTCGTTCAAAAACAAAAATAGACGGTGAGATAATGTTGGCTGTCAATGCTTCAAGCAAAGGCAGCAGTGCAGCGTTACCAAAAAGTTTCCACTCAAGTACTCTTATGTAATTGATGCAAACAACGTTCCTTTGCTCGAATCCCTGGAGTGGGGGATAGGGTAATTCCAAACAAGGAACGCAGATTAGGACTAATCCTAGCAGCACACGAAGGGATAGCTTCTGCCCATGCAGGTGTTTCAGCGACAGTATCTTTACTAAAGCAAAGATATTGATGGCCTGGCATTCGGAAACAAACTAAAAACTATGTTTTAGAATGTGATATTTGCCAACAGATGAAAGTCTCAACAGTGAAACGTCCTACGCTGACACCCCTGTTAATTTCAGACAAACCATTAGCTTGTGTTTACCTGGACCACTGCGGACACTTGCAAAGGGACGGTAACTATAAATATATCATGGTTACAGTGGATTCATGCTCTAGGTTCCTATGGATATGGACTCAGCGCTCGTCTGACGCTCGAACTGTTATAAAAGATTTGCAAGTCTTTATCGGCACATACGCAATAGGCACGCTACATTCTGACCAGGGTCCTGCGTTTAGCTCTCGGGCTTACAAAGAAGCCATGGCCAGTCTGGGCGTTGCATTGCAGTACTCCTCTCCATTCCATCCTGAGGAAATTCGGTTGTGGAAAGGAAAAACCGGGACATAAAGCAGTCTATAACAGCTAGGGTATTAGGTTCGGGTGATGGGTGGGTCAAACACCTTAATGGGGTCCAACGCTCATTGAACAATCTGCCAAGAAGTTCTCTAGGGGGGTCACTCCATATGAGGTCCTATTTGGGACAAGAATGTGGGTACCAGACCTTGAACACGTAGGCACAGTGGTGGAAAATAAACCATTTGATATCAAAGATCGTTTGGCTGTTTTACAGGAACTGAACAAGTTAAGAACGAAACAAAGCAACATATTCCTACAGCCAACCACCACTGGGGAAAAATCGGCGGACCCAGCAAGGCCTGTCTGGATTCCAAAAGTTGGGGATCTAGTCAGAGAAAAGATTGCGGACAAGAAGGAATTTGGACCTTCTTACAGTCAACCGGTACCTGTCCTAGCCGTTCAAGGAACAAGAACAGTACTTCTGCCGCCCCTTGCTGGAAGAAAGGAGAAAAGATTTGTGTCCATCGACCTCATCAAACCACAGTATGTGGCCGATACTAAATAGTAGGCCTCGTGAACTCCGACCTAGTAGCAGACGCACTCCTCTCGCTACTATCCAAGAGGTTCAGACTGAAAGACTGATAACTATCGAGAATTCAGCTGTAACAGATGGAGGACGAAGCAATAACGCTATGGAACTCATCCCTCTTGAACACCAAGTAACAGTTCGTCCAAATACACCTGTCTACACCAACGTAGCAAGTGATGAACTGGTTCCAGTGATTTCTACACATCCTGATGCAATTCCAACAATTGATAGAACTGCTTCTGGCTATTTCATTAACTTTGATACGTTCTCAGAAGATCCCAGTGAACCTGAAACGACGCCAGCATCATTCAAATTCAAGCAGCAAGTACAAGACTTTCTTCAATTTCTGAAAAAGACTTATTTGGTTTCTCCATATATTGAACTCTGGATTACATCTGGACTTTTTGTTTTCCTGCTCTGGCTAGCTTTGGTAACAACTGTGAGCGTGCTTATAAGTGGCAGATATATCCATGTGAATATTGAAGGAAAAGACGTGAACGTACTTTTGAAACCTCATAAATCTTCCCATCGTGAAGCAAGAGACTTGTCATCAGTGAACATCACAGCTGTTCCTATACAGGATGGTATTGTGTGGGACAAAACAGATTTTGATATCTTCGGCCCGACGGAACAATTTAACATTCCACATTTGTTTAAAATTTCACTAAGTGATCTAATTTCGCCCAGTACCTATTCTGATGATTGGGACTTTGAGACTGTTAATGACAATGTTTGACCTAGAAAAATCTGCTGCATTTTCTAAAAATGAATATTTAGAGGGTTCATCAGACTATGAACAACTGTATTGTTATAACCACTATGGTCATCATTATTTGCATAAATCTGCATATCCAAGGAATGTGTTTATGTTTAACCAATGGGAGCATTGTCCTACACCACCATACGGTAGTTCAAAAACATTTGCTAACAAGTTTCCATATTTTTCTGGATACAACACATCTAATCCAGAAATGTTTTACTATAAAAATGTAAACAAGACAGGACTGAAAATTATGTTAACAAATACAAAACAGATTTACTCTGCATTATTTATGCCCAACTGTCTAGACAGGGTTTCGACTTATGGAAAGACACTATAGACAAAAACTGTCTGGGGTACTAAAGATTGGCAAGTGCAGGGGATAGAAGCTTTATTTAGAGCCTGCATCATCCCTGAACAAATAATGTTTTTGAATGAAACTGTCCAACAAACATCTTGTCTTGGACTAGCCAAGATTAAAGAAATGAACACACCTTCTGTACCAACACCTGCAAGTGATAATAATACACAGGCAGTGGTGACAGTTGACAATATATTACAACTCAACAGATCTAATCCTGATTGGAAAAAATGGTTGATCTGGCCCATAGACACGAATAACTGTCAGGAAAGATTCCTGAATAAAACTCAGGGCTTTACTAATCATAGGCCAGACCCAAGATACGTCCAAAGACAACATCCGGGGGTAGTAACAACATACAGTGTAGGAAAATGATGCCTAGATTGGCTGCATAAATATACACTACAGGATGTGAAACAACACTTAACCTTACTTAAAGAGGACGCAGACCTTAGGGAATTCTTGCTTGGACCAAGAAAACCGCGTCAAAAACGTTTCCTATATGCCGGCATTTATGCTGTCTATAATGAAGCATGGAAAGTATCACAGATGGAGGCCGCAGAACGAATACGTGAACTTGATCGTATTAATTTAGAGAAAACACTCTCTGTGGTCGACAATGGGTTAACAACTTTGTCCTCCAGAATATATTCATTGGATGGCATTGTATCCTCTGCTATCGACATACTAGAACAAGATTTGGCGATGTTACAGCAAGGCCAATCTCAATTACGTTCTATTGTGTTATTAAACTGGACGCTGCAATCTTTGCAAGCGGGCTATGTGCCTTGGCGTTTTATCAGCACGTCAGCCCTGTTTGCAGAATACAATCTAACTGATAAACAGATCGAATTGGCACAAAGAGGAGCAAAGTATACAGTGCTGAACATTGAAAAACTGGAAAGGTTACCATTCACAGTGGCAGAAAAACCAGCTACAGAATGGCTTATTCATGGCAAAATAACATTACCTGTGACTACTTTTCAGTTTCAGTATTGCCTCAGACAAATGCAAGCAGGCAAATATGAAAGGTTGGGTAAGGAATACATTAAGACATCTTGGGATTTACCGTATACATATAGATGTTGGAGTGGGGATCGTGAAGTGTTTTTGAGCGGTACACACTGTAAACGTGCACTGAGCGGTTCACTTATATGTCAGGACATTTCCTTGCACGGGGCTTGTAATGGTTCTGTGGCAAATTTGTCTTGCCATCAGCAGGGTACACCAGCTGCTGTGATTAATCCAACGTTTGGACAACTTTCTAATGGGAGTTACCTTATGTTGAATGATCGGAGTTGCTGCGGCATGCTGCTAGGCATCCCATATCTAGTAACGGTCAACTCCAGGGTCACTTGCTGTATGCAAGTATTGTTTGCCCCAATAGACACAGTCAGGGAGTCGCCTCTATGGCCTTCGCTGAACGTCTCTTTTATAAGATTTGATACTTTGAGCAGAATGAAAGCCATGCTTTTACATCAAACAGTGCCTTTGACCTCGGCCAAAGAAACCTATGATCTACAAGTAGCAAGGACTTCGGCTGAGATACAGACATTAATACGTACAAACTGCCCTATACATTTCGTAGAAATGATAGGACGTATCTTTAACATGTCTGATACAACAGGAATTGTACATGTATTTAAGAGCATCTGCTCCGGTCTGTTAGCACCTTTCCAGGCAATACTCGGAATCATCCCGAACTTTGCACATTCGGTGTTTGGTGGCATACCATTACTTCTAGCACTTGTTGCCGGAATTCTATTTCTCTTCCTGCTATTGCGCTATGGCCAGCCTATTCGCAGACATCACTCCGAGCGAAATGGAGAAAGCTCTCCTTGAACGAAAGTGTCGTGAGCGAATAGTACAGCTATTGGGCATGACTCGTCTACGGGACCTGAATACCACGTGGTTCCTGTCATTCAGACCAATCTGGCAAGATTGCATCTTACCTGTTCTACGATGCCTGCTATGCGGTGAAGAATGCGTGTTAGACACTTGTCTCACATTTCCATCAGCTACGCCAACGGATGTCGATACTCTGCTGGTCCCGATAACGGCCCATGCTCTGTGTTGTCCCCAGAGGCTACCAATCCTGATGTCAGCATTCATTGAGATCTCACAGACGCTTCCAGCTGCTGCTGAGGTACGAGAAAGATCTACAGGCACACAGGTAACAACGGACGCGAACATTGCTGCGGCAACCTATGCTGAAAGCGGTGCTTCACATCTCTGTGCAATTAATCTATTACACGAGGTGTTCCAACTGACGCCAACTTCAGTGGATGATGTTTTGTCTACAGAAATAGATGATCTCATGTTTACACCAGACCCGTAAACTGACTGATTCGGCCCACAGTGTTCCAGAGATGCAGTAACAATTTGGCCTTCATTTTTAAAAAAAGAAAAGAACACTAGGAACTCTACCAAAATTGAACTTTTCCCCCATTTTTTCGAACAAAAATTAAAGTAAAACTAGCCTTATAGTACAGACTTCGCTGTACTTCCACGGACACTTAGTCATCTTGTGTGTCTAAACAAATTCTTTAATTTTCATGACATGAAATGAATTTGATTTTTGAGAAACTTATCGATCATTTTCTGTCACATGTAAATATTACTGCTGGTTTCATTCCAATTACATTTATTTTCGAACTTTATGCCTGAAATGAAAAGCATTTGCTTCAGATGTACAGTACCTTTTGCATTTTTTACTATGTTTTTTAATGCTTTTAAGAAATATTTTTTTAAATATGCGGTACTCCATTTAATGTTTAGCATTTTAAATGTTTAGCATTTTAGTATTATCGTACACACGAAAGTGGAGTGGGTGTTGTATTCCTCTTAGGGTGTCCATAAACGGGCTTTCCAGTATCATGTCCATATATAGGCACAATTCGCCCTGCCCTTATATAGGCATAAAATCCCAGCCCTTATTTAGGCATTAAACCGTGCACTCCAAATACAGGCATGGTCTCTGACATCCGTCCACCCTAACGTCACAACGAGTTCATGAAGAACAGACCCTTAGGCTGCGGGAGTTTCCCTAGCCCAGGACTATTGATTTCTTCAAGGACTCATATATTATGCATGAACCATTATTCCTTCGGGGGTTCATTCATGACGTCTTCCGCTGTCCGACTCACGTCAATGCTAACATTGTGAGGTACTTCTCAGGTATAAATATACCTTCCCTAGCCCCTGTAAATCAGAGGAGACCTCGACTTCAGAGGAGCCCGTTTCCCGGCCTGACGCACTGAGAAGACGCTGTCATCCCTGCACGCAGAGATTCCAGCTTCCAGTGATCTGACTTCCCTTGCGGGGTGTTGGAGTTCGAGTTTGGCAAAGAGATTCCTACCTCTCTCATTCTTCAGGTATGGAGCTGACAAGAACCTAGAGGGACTCTTGGCATACTAGGCATACTAGACTTAACATACTCTTAGTATACCATAGTTAGGAATACTTCACCTACATCATACCTCTCCCTACACCTAGGTTAGGTTAGGTACATTGGGGTAGAACTAGATTAGAAACGCATCGTATGAGTACTCGCATTTTTAGTCTGTGTTATTTATGTAAAGGCATATGTACTAAAAGATAATGCTATCGCAGTATTATTTATTTCTACTGCTTACACTGTACATTATTTATCTTGCATACTGTCTTGTGATCGTAACAGCACATTTTACTTACACCAGAAACAAGACTGTTCAATAAACCTTTTATTGAAACGCCCGTCTATTCTTTCTGTGTAACTTTGAGGAAAACTAAGTATGCACGATTGAGCTGAGTGAAATAGTTATCTATTGTTTCCACGACTCTGGGACACGTTCTGATTCTAAAGGGAAACAAAGTGGTCATGTTTTGCGGCTGCCAGAAACTACTCCCTTCTTGTTGTCAAGGAGTTTCTAGTGGCCTCTGAGCTAGCTGGCACAACTAATTAAGTTTAATATACTCGATAGGGACATACTGACCGTAGTCCTATGTCAAACCTATAGGACACATTATTCCAATGCGCAGAGCCTATTAGGGAAAAAGAAGCTACACTACACTTGGCTTTCTCCTGCTTGTTGTAATTACCACAGGACTCCCACAACGATGACGGGGAAGATTCAAACATATAAATTTAAGAAAGATTCAATAGTGGAGAAGGATAATGTTACTTACCCAGTAAGCATCTCTTCTTGGTATGTAGAGCTGTAGAGTCACATGCTGTGCATAGCCCGCCAACTAGTGTTGGTTCCGGATGTTTGCACTTGTTTTTCTTCGAATAAGTCTTTCCAGTCACGAGGTAGGTGACTCCTCCTTTTGGTGATAGTGCGCATGGGCATCGACTCCATTGTTAGATTGTTTGCCGCAGAGGGTGAGAATGTAGTAGTAGTAAAGAATAGAGATGTCCATGTGTATGTATGTCAATTAAATAGAGAACTGCAGCAGCCACAGGTATCCGGGGAGGTGGGTGGGAACATGTGACTCTACAGCTCTACATGCCAAGAACAGATGCTTACTGGGTAAGTAACATTATCCATTCGAGGCATATGAGCTGTAGATCACATGCTGTGCATAGATTACATAGCAGTATCCTCCCAAAGCGGTGGCTAACCTGTAGCTGTTGGAGTTCTCTGAAATAGTGTCTTTAGTAATGCTTGACCCACATTGGCTTGTTGTCTTGCTGACACATCTACACAATAATGTTTAGTGAATGTGTGCGGTGTAGACCATGTTGCAGCTTTGCAAATGTCAACAATAGGAATGTTTCCTAAAAAAGCCATAGTGGCCCCTAGCTTACGAGTGGAATGTGCCCTAGGGGGTACAGTTAGAGTTCTTTTTGCTTTCGCATAGCATATTTGAATGCACTTAACAAACCACCTAGCAATACCGGATTTGGAGATAGGATTGCCTTTATGTGGTGGCGCAAAAGCAACAAATAGTTGTTGCGTTTTACGAAAAGATTTTGTCCTTTCAGTGTAGTACAAGAAGAGTGCTCTTCTAAAATCTAAGGTGTGTAGAGCTCTTTCTGCAACTGAATCAGGTTGAGGGAAGAATACGGGTAATTCTACTGACTGATTTATGTGAAATGCAGATACGACCTTAGGTAAAAATGTAGGATTAGTACAAAGAACCACTTTGTCTTTGTGTAGTTGGAAAAATGGTTCTTGTATGGTTAATGCCTGTAATTCACTCAGTCTCCTTAATGATGTGATTGCCATGAGGAAAGCTGTTTTCCAGGAGAGGAACTGTAGTTCGCATTTGTGCATGGGCTCAAAAGGCGGGCCCATCAACCTTGTAAGGACTATATTAAGATTTCACAGTGGAGCTGGTGGTAGTTTTGGTGGTATGACTCTTTTTAGTCCTTCCATGAAAGCTTTGATCACAGGCACTCTAAACAACGACAAATGCGGTCTATTTTGTAGATAAGCAGCAATTGCTGCTAGGTGTAGTCTGATAGAGGTATAAGCCAACGCTGATTGTTGCAAGTGTAACAGATAGCATATGATGTTCTGTATGGAAGCATCAAGAGGGTTGATATGATTGTTACCACAGTAGATAACAAATCTCTTCCAGTTAGCTATGAAGCATGCCCTTGTAGTAGGTCTTCTAGCCTCCCTAATGATATTCATACATTCTGGTGGAAGGTTTAAGTAACCAAACTCTAAGATTTCAGGAGCCAGGTTGCGAGGTTCAGCTGTTTGGGATCTGGGTGTCTGATTTTTCCATGGCTCTGTGTGAGGAGATTGGAGGTTAAATGCAGCTTTTGATGCGGAACCAGAGATAGCTCCAACAGGGTTGGGAAACAAGGTTGACGTGCCCATGTGGGAGCTACTATGATTAGTGTGAGAGACGTTTGCCTGAGCTTGTGAACTACTAATGGAATGAGTGGGAGAGGCAGAAAAGCGTAGGCAAATATCCCTAACCAGTTCATCCATAGTGCATTGCCCTTGGATTGTGGGTGTGGGTACCTGGAGGCAAAGCTTCGACATTTTGCATTTTTGTATGTGGCGAACAGGTCTATGTGAGGGACTCCCCAACTTTGAAAGTATGGGAGGAGAGCCTGAGGGTGGAGTTCCCATTCGTGTATTTGCTGCCTCTGCCTGCTGAGGAGATCTGCAATCTGGTTGTTCACTCCTGGGAGGTGTTCCACTAGGAGATAAAGTTTGTGGTGAATGGCCCACCTCCAGATGTCTTGGGCTAAGTGTGATAGTTGGAGAGAGTGTGTCCCCCCCTGTTTTTGTATGTAATATATAGCTGTCATGTTGTCTGTACAAACCAAGACAGCTTTGCCCTCTAAGTGAGTCTGAAAAGCCTTGAGTGCTTGAAAGATTGCAAGCAGCTCTAGATGATTGATGTGGAGCAACTTCTGCTGTTGACTCCATAGGCCTTGCACTGTGTGATGTTGTAGGTGAGCTCCCCAGTCAGTGAGGGATGCGTCCGCTGTCAGTACTATTTGTGGAACCGGGTCTATGAACGGCTGTCCTTTTGACAAATTTTGTATGTTCCACCACTGCAGAGAGCGATGAGTACGGCCGCTTACCAACACTATATCGTTCAGTAGACCCTGTGACTGGTTCCACTTACTGGCTAAGCATTCTTGAAGTGGACACATGTGCAGCCCGGCATGGGGGACGATTATGATGCAAGATGCCATAATTCCCAGCAGTTGCATATAAACCCGAGCTGGAATCCAATGACTGGGTTGAAACTGGAGAACCAAAGCCTGAATATTTCGAATTCTGGCTGCGCTGGGGAAGGCCAGAGCTTTTTGAGTATCTATCGTGGCTCCTAGGTAGTCCTGAGTATTGGCTGGTTGGAGATGTGATTTTGTCACATTGATTGTGAACCCTAGTTGATGTAGTAACTGAATCGTTGTGAAAGTGTGCTGAAGACATTGCTGGTATGTGCTGGCTTTGATGAGCCAGTCGTCCAAGTATGGGAAGACATGGATGCTTTGTCTTTTTATGTGAGCAGCTACTACCGCCAGACACTTTGTGAAGACTCTGGGGGCCGTGGTGACTCCGAATGGGAGTACCTTGAACTGGAAGTGTTGACCCGCTACCACAAACCTGAGGAATTTGCAATGAGCGGGGTGGATTGGAATATGAAAATAGGCGTCTTAATTCTAGAGTAGACAGAAAGTCGCCTTTCTTCAGCAGAGGAAGTAATTGTTGAAGTGTTACCATGTGGAAAGGATCTGACTGAATGTAAAGATTGAGTTCTCTGAGATCTAATATTGGTCTGAAGGAACCATCTTTTTTGGGTATTAGGAAGTAAAAAGAGTACACGCACGAGCTGTGATGTTGCGGTGGTACGGGTTCTATAGCTCCTTTTGGAAGTAGAGACTGAACCTCTTGTTTTAGGAGGTGTAGGTGATCTGGTGAAAGTTTGTGTGACTTTGGTGGAATGTTTGGAGGAGTGTTGATGAACTCCAGGCAGTAACCAGAACGGATAATTTGTAGTACTCAATTGTCTGTTGTTATTGACTGCCAGATTGGTAGGAAATCTGACAGTCTTTCCCCGACAGGTGTTAAGTGGTCGGGGGGAAGTGGAGGCAAGTCACTGCTTTGTATTGGAGAGGGAGGTGCATGTGTTTGAGCCCCTGCCTTTGCCGTTGTTACCTCTGTAACCCCCTCTGAAGTAACCCCTAGATGGAGAGGGTTGGTTATTGCCCTTATAGGTGGTGGTTTCCGAGGAGGTGTTTTTAGAGCCTCCGCGGTAAAAAGAGCGCCGAAAGGAACCACGGCTTTGTGCTGACTGAAGGGCTCCCATGGATTTGGCCACTTCAGTGTCTTTCTTCATTTTTGTCTGCAGCATCTAGGGAACATCTTATAGCGTTATTGGAAATAAGTTGACCTTCATGCACCAGGTATTGTGCCTTAGATCTGTGGTCCTGGGGCAAATATTGTATTAATTGCTCCATCTCGTCCCAGTGCGCCCGGTCATATCGTGCTTGCAATGCCCGAGTGTTGGAGAACGCCAGAAATTGGCCGCCTGGGAGGCCACCCTTTTCCCGGAAGCATCAATAAGTTTGGATATTTTATCCGGGGGTGGAGCATCTCCTGTTGTGTGGGAGTTGGCTCTTTTCCTTTCATTGGACACAACCAGGGAGTCTAGTGGCAACTGACCTTTAATATATACTGGGTCCGATGGTGCTGGCTTGTATTTTTTGTCTACTCTAGGGGTAAGAATACGAGCTCTGACCGGGTCATTAAAAATGTCATCTACATGCCTGATCATCCCTTTGAGCATAGGTAGTGTATGTGATGACCTGTGCGTGGTACTGAGGGTTTCAAAGAGGAAATCCTCTTCCAAGGACTCCTTATGTAGCTGCACCCCATGGTAGTTGGCAGCTCTACCTAGTAACTCAATGTAGCCTACTCAGTCATCTGGTGGAGAGGGTTTGTTAGGATACAAATCAGGATCATTGCCTGTGGGCGAATTAGTATTGTAATCATCCCATGGATCTTGCATTGGTTGATTACCATCCCCATCCCCACTGTCATCCCCATCATCCTGGTTGTCAGGTGTATGTGGTGGTGAATGTTCAGGTGAAATAGGCTGAAATTGAGGTGAAGTTGGTGAAGAAAGAGGAAGAGGAGGGGAAGGGTTAGTTCCAACCGTTTTCTTCTTTAAAGGAATGTGATATTCTTCCTCTGTATCATTCCTTCTTTTTAAAGTCACTTTAGTTGTGATATGTCCAGTTTGAGGATGAATATAGAGCACTTTTTGTTTCGGATCCGGTTTGTCTATCGGAGCGTCGAAACTGTGTCCTTTTGGTGATTTCGGCACATCTGACTGTTTTGGCGCCGAAAGTTTCGGTGCCGAAGTCTTGGATGTTGACGTTTTCGGATCCGAAGTGTGTTTCGGTGCCGAATGGTGGGGGTCGGTACCGGACTTGTGTTTCGACCCCGAAGTTCTCGGCTCCAAACTTGATTTGGAGGGAGTCTTTTTGGAGCCAGAAGACTTTTTGGTAGGCTTCGGTGCCGTGCCGAGCCAGAAGGCGGGGCGTCGGAAGCATGATCTTGGTGCCGACCGGAGCCCAAGGGCGCGGGTTGGACCGGAACCTTCTTCTTTTGTGGAGCTGAGTCTTTGGACGAGGAGGGAACTGTATTCAAGGTACGTTGTCCATGTGGGATGTTGTCCTCTTGTTCGGAGTCGAGCTCTGGGATGGCGACCGGCTCCTGCTCCTCCTCGGTTCCCATGGCCTCGCCGGCCTCTTCGTCGGATTGTTGTCCGAAGATATCCGGAATGGAGCTTGTGTGCTGGTTCTGCATGTCGCGACGTCGAGCCCGACGGGCGTGAAGTGTTTTCTTGGAGTGGAAAGCTTGCAACGCGTTGCAGTCCTGTTCTCTGTGTTCGGGGGACAAACACAGGTTACACACTTCGTGTGAGTCGGTGCGCAGGTATTTTGCGTGACACCGAGGGCAGAATTTAAAGGGAGTTCGTTCCATCGACTGCGGGTCGGCCCGACGGCCTTCCACGAACTTTCTGATCGAAAGTTTGTTTTTTGCAAGTAAATACGATACGCGATAAAGGGGAAAACGCGATCGAAAACAATACCGTTGAGGGTGAGTATCTTGCGCACCGAAGGAACAGTGTCGAACCGGAGTGCAGCGATAGACGTCCGAACCCGATGGCGGAAAAAAACAATCTAACAATGGAGTCGATGCCCATGCGCACTAGCACCGAAAGGAGGAGTCACCTACCTCGTGACTGCCAAGACTTCTTCGAAGAAAAACAAGTGCAAACATCCGGACCCAACACTAGATGACGGGCTATGCACAGCATGTGATCTACAGCTCACATGCCTCGAACACTTTGTTACCTTGCCTAGAATATTGAATCTTGGAGAGCAATGTACAGTTCTTGCCAAAGGGCGCAGCAACAAGTCAAGCAAAAAAAACAACTTTCCTCTCTGAGCAAGCAGAGAAATAAGTGTTGTTCCCTCTGTGTAGAAATTACTGTTCTGTGTCAGCTGCCGCTGTGAGATGTTTCTCTTTGTGCCAGTTAGACCTGTCAGCCTTAGGGTGGTCTTCCCCCAGATGTTTTGCCTTCGCCCCTCTTGTTTTGCTGAATTTGATTTTGTTGGCCTTAGGACTGTGTGCACTTTATTACTGCTAACCAGTGCTAAAGTGCTTGTGCTCACTCCCTAAAAAATGGTAAAATTGGCTTACAGCCGATTGGCATATTTAATTTACTTATAAGTCCCGAGTAAAGTGACATACCATATAGTCAGGGCTGGTAAATTAAATGCTACTAGTGGGCCTCCAGCACTTATTGTACCATCCACTTAAGTAGCCCCTTAAAACATGTCCCACGCCTGCCATTGCAGTCTCTGAGCAGTTTTAAACTGCCAGTTCCTCTTGGCAAAATAAACCTCTTGCCAGGCCCTCTTTATTACATATATGTCACCCCTAAGGTAGGTCCTAAACAGCCCACAGGGCAGGTTGCATTGTATTTAAAACGTTGGATATGTAACTTTAAGTGTTAAATGTACTGGCAGTGAAAAAACTCACAAATACATTTTTTACTACTGTGAGGCCTATCTCTCCCATAGGATAACATCGGGTTACCTTATTTCATTTAATAAGTGATAACCTTTGATTGGAAACAGGTAGAAATGTCATGTTTGGTGTCTAAGGAATTGTAATTTAAAATCCTATATAATGGTAAAGTTGGATTTTAAGTCACAATTCTAAAAATGCCACTTTTAGAAAGTTGGAATTTTTTGTCATAACTATTTGGTGCCTGAAGCCTGTTTCCTGGATCACATGACTAGGTGTAGTTGGCAGTTGGCCTTGAGCATTCCTCCCAGACAGCCATACAACACAGGGACTGTGTGTTGGCAGTATGGGCCTTCCAAGCAGGATAGGAGGGCTGAGTTGTGCACTCCCCCTCTTGCACTTTAAAGATCCCTGCCTCAGCTCACACACAAAAACGTCACACTAGCCTATTGTGACCGTAGACAGACCGGGACCAGAAAGGTAGGAAATTCCAGCCACTGCTGTGGAGGGGGGGGGGGGTGCTCCAGATGTTTCTTCCGCTTCAAAGCTGGTACCAGTTATAAAATCAGGACCCTCAGACCACTCTTCAGTTCACTTCTGGACCTGTGGAAGGACTCTCAGAGGACCTACCTGCTCGCTGATCCGCCGAAGGTGCATCGCTGGTCAGCCTGACTTCTCGGCAGTTCCCGCTACGCTCTTCTCTGCCGCAGGAAATCCTGTTCAACAGCTCCTCGCAGAAGAGGTATCTGTTGGCTACAGCCTGCAGCTTTGTACCACTGGAGATTTTCAACTTCAATAAAGAGACTAATCTGAATGTAGAAATCTTCACTGGGACTACGTTCAGCAGCTCCCTAATAATGACGCCTCTTACCCGGACACCGCCAGCTGCCTTGCCCCATTAAACTCTACCTTCTCAGATATTTTTCTTCAAAATTTCTTCTAAGTCCAAAATTGGAAGACTGGGCCCAATCAATTTCGTGTATCCAAACCGCATTCCATCGCATTCGGCTATAACTTACGATTTTGCCCCAGTCTCGCATGGCTAGATTTCCAAGGTTGGCGATTTGATCTTTTAGGCACTATTTTTCACTTTAAACTTTAAAAATTAAAACCTCTGGTTCTACTGATTGGATTTTTGTCGTCACATTATTTATTAAAACTTACTCTATTTTTCTAAATTGGTGTGGGATTTTTTCTTTTGTTTTCACTTTATTATTGTTTATGTGCTGCATAAATACGTCAAACTTTGCTTCTAAGTTAAGCCTGACTGCTTTGGGCCAAGCTACCAGAGGGCAAGCACAGGTTTATTTATTGACTTCGGTGGTTCACCATGACAAGGATTGTGGCTGTTGCATGAGTAGGGTTTCAGCCCCTCTCAACCAACAACCCATTTTTTTCACATTGCTTTAGTGGTGCCTGACAAAGTAACAATGTAAATAACATGCATCTGAAACTGTCTCCTTCTAAAAGCACCTAGCCATGGAATCATGTTACATTTGGCATCTTTATTGGAAGGTGAGTGTTGGGCATCTCACGTTCTAGTGTCATGTTTTTTTACTTATTTTCTGCTTTTGAGCCCATGACAATCATATATTTATTATAAACGCTTGATTCTGTTCATTATTTATTTATATTCATTATCTTGTGTGATGTTTCAATATAGGTTGATAGAAGCAGACGGCCAGGTTGAAGGAGTGTACTCTGGCATAGGAGAAACAGATTATCATAGTGTCTCCTATACCTACACACAAGGCAGCTACTAATACACGCATCCTTAATGCGCATGCCTTACATCTGTGCTGCGTGCAACGGGCTCAAAGCAAAATACCAATAATAAAATATGAGAATGATCCTACACTTAGAACGCAGGAATCTCAACCAACCATACAACAAACCACACATATTATCTATTCATGAGTATAAGAGTGTGTTCTATACAATTCTCACAATAAGAGAACGGGAGATCACATACCCAGTCGCATTCTCCCAAATAATACATTTCTCACATATGAGCAACCGGGTGCAGAAAGGGGAGTAAAAGGGGAACATCCAATGAGGACACTTCTTAGCTGTCTCACAGGGGTATCCAAACATATTGGAGTAGTCGCCTCACTCACTTAATCGTGACATGCTTCATTATCGCCACCTATCCACACCCTGGGAGGGTGATACCACCAGGGCGAACTCAACCAAAAAGAAGGTGGGAGTTCATAGATAATATCTTACTGGATAATGCAGGGATCCAGATGAAAATAGAAAAAGATTTAAAAATACCTCTCCGTATACCCAAAAGGATTCTTTATAGGTAGGGTACTGGCGGTATGATTAAAATATATTACAGGGTTCTGATTGAGATTTTACTGCTCAATTCACCCTGATTTTATAGTGCCAACATGTTTCGGCCCGTGCCAAGAGTCCAATCCAATCCGTGGCCTTCTTCAAAGCTTTGTGTGTATCCCCCCTGCTCAACTACACATGCATTCCATGCACACATATGAGGCCTAATGCTCTCACCTGGGACAATACTTTGTCATTAAAAGACACCCTATGTCTGGGTTGTTCAAAGGTCATTCGTATCTGGTGCTTGATGCTATCCTATAGTCACACTTGGGTCAAGGTACTGGCACCTCCTGTCCACTTACCTCAGATCGCCGCAGAACTATACAGACCGCTCTTCACACTTTGCAGTTGTTACTAAACAAAAACATTCCACGCCTCGTTATACAATGCAGGGAGTTTTTCAAGATTGTGACTTCAAGGTGCTACAAACTCACACTAAAACTTCAGGTGATTCAACTATACAAACAGACGAGATTCATGCCATCCTTCTGGCTCTCCAGAAAGCTGATCTGTTGGTTTCTACACTAAAAGCGCGGAATTCAGCATTCTGAGTACATGGTTACAATGTAGACCTGCCACATTTGTGCCTCAATGGGCCATAAAAATGAAGGAATTCATACTAAAGGGAAATGTGCAACTAACCTAGCTGCCAAAACAGCGGTGCAGGTACGTGCACACCATATCCAATACATGCGCCTTTTTCCAGCATGGTTGAAGGTCATCTTCCAAAAGAAAACATTCTTCTTCGATACGCCTGGAGAGCCTTGGTCTTGGCTGGAAGAGCCAACTTCCCTTCGGCGGGTAGCACTCTCCTCGCCAACCCATCGAGGTGGACCAGAACAGGGCCGGTGTTTAAGGACAGATGCCGTGCCAGTCCCACCGGACATGCCGCCACTCAGCCACCGATTTGCTGGAATCTCCGGGTCCCTGCTGCTCCAGGTCCTTGGACCCAGACCTGACACACATTGGGAAGTCGCCCTCTCTACGGCGGCTGGTTTCTCGGTCCCTTGACGCTCTTCTGTGCCTGCACCCCCACTAGACCAGACAGCTTTGTCTTTAAGAGATTGGCTCAGTGATGACCATGTGTACCAGCCTTGTTCATTTTCACCTTCTTTCTGTTTGTTTTATTGTGAGTTGTGCTTTAGGAACAATGTTGTGGTTTGGTTGCCCAGTTGGCAGCAGTTCCTTGTTTATTCCACTACAGGTACTTCATGTTCTCAAGGTATGGGGTGGAGGGTGAATTGGGGATATTACTGTTTCAATTGTTTGTTTTTCATGCAGCCACACCAAGCACACAAGTGGATGACACCGGGCCTGGTCTGCCTCTCCTGATAAGTCCCCAGCATTACATCCACACGTCTCATGACCGATCAAGTAGCCACTGAGACACAGGGCTTGGTCCGCCTTTTGACAAAGAACGTCAATGGCATCTTAGATGCTGTTAAGCAAGGAGGGGTGCTGACACAGGCTAAACGATACACTGCAGACATGCTCCTAGGACAAGAAACCCACTGGGTGGGAACTAGATGCCCATTCCTTGCTCACATGGGATACATGTGGGTTTATCATGCTGGGCTTACCTGATTGTCATGGGGGGACGGCCAACTTGTTGCACCAAAACGTCCCCCATGTTTTCGATAAGGTTTGGCATGACAACCTTGGCTGCTAAATGGTGATATTCTAGCCTTTTCCATGGTCATCCCATAGCAATAGCCAGCATCTACGCCCCCGCCGCTCACACAAGACTTCTTGATAGCTCTGGGGGCCTTAGTGACACAGTTTCCCATAGGATGCTGGGTCTTGGTGGGCGATTTCAATGAAATGATTTCTTAGTAAGCTTTAATCTGTAATTTCCTTTTTTTCTTATCACGTGATGGGGTATAAGGATCACAGATGCCATGGAAACGATCTGTATGTTCCTAAAGCGTTTATTTAATTTTCGATCTATCTGAATGGGTTTTCTAATTGTGCAACTGTGTTTCTTTTTGGACCTGAATAGGAGTAGTAATTCCCACTATTTAATACCACTTCAACTGAGCTGAATTTGAGTAGTAATTCTCTTGAGCAAAGACCACTTTATTATGGCGACCAGATAGTTGGAACGTGCCGTCGTTACTATTCTCCTGTCCGATATGGCCTCCCTATATCGTTAAATTAAGTCCACTCCAAGATGGCGGGCACAATTCATTGAATCACGAACTGTCATGTCGCTGGGAATGTCGTACACAGAACACAGATAAAATTATGCTGTTCTTTGCAACAACAAAAAAATATATATATATATATATTTGATTTGCGTGTCGTGAGTTCGAATTACCCAACTGTTTGATCGTTTAGTCCTTAATTAAAGTATTAACTCCCAGGAGTTTAAGATCACGCCAATATGGCGGCAATATATGGTTGATCCACGACCTGTTAAATCGCTTAAAACACTGGCCGTAGAATATTGAGTAATTACGTTGGTAATTGTTAATTTTTGTTATTGTGTCATATGTTTCATTCTTTCATTTCTTTAACTGTCATATTGTTTAGACCTTGATGTAATCAGTAAAATCCCCGTAATTTAAGATCACTCCAACATGGCGGCCACACATCGTTGATTTACGATGTGTTGAGTCATTGAGAACGTCGGCCGTTTTATGACGTAGGTAGCGGGGGACGATGCCTCCAAAGATCAGGTGCATCTCGTTCGGCCCTTTAGTGATAAGTATGAAGATGGCGCCAAAATATTTCTGCTTATGTGGCGTCCGAGTAGGAAGACGTGACCGCTTATCACGGTAAGAAAGAGTGCGGTTATTCTTTTCATTAGGGGTTACTATGACGGACTGTTTCCTTTTTTTTTCCCCCTTTTTTCTAAGTTGGGTGGTGACTATGTTCGTAAAAGCTTAGAGGGTGTTTTTGTTTTTTTCAATAACCAGTTCCATCATATATTTGTTTGGTTGTTTAACGGGCGTTGAAGAATAGTAATCTGTGTATTTTTTGGGCATATAATTCTCTTTGGTAGGTGTTGGACAGGACGAATCCTGTTAATGGGTCTGAGGCCTCCTAATCCCCCAATTAATGCTTAGAAGTGGTGACTCGAATCAAAAAATTTAAAGATTAAACTGCAGTCCGTTTTTTTTCTTTGAATGAATAAGTAAAAAATGGCCGATTTATGTAGTGTGCAGTCGATCATTTTGGATGAACTATCTTGGCTGTAAATTTAGAATTTTCATTGTTATAATTATGGTGAGCAATATCTCACTAATGAGATGGCTAGTTCTCTTCTACTCTTTGATCACTGGAGTATGTTGACCCGAACGGATGGCTCATATTTTAAAGCTTAATTGGTGGATATATATATATTTGTTACTTGTCTCACTACTGAGGATACTGCTGTTAGTGGTGTACCTGTAATCTTGTTTTATTTTGTATGAAAGGTCAGTAAATAGGTGATACTTTCTATGTGGGAAATCCACTCATATTGATTAATTATGCACCGCATATATCTTTTTGTGCATCTCGCTCACATAGGTGGCCGCACCATTCGATGCTGGAAATATAACCCCAGCTGTTGGATCAGGCGTCAAACATGGAATAATTGTATTCCTTTTTGGTTTTGCACTACTGAAGGTGAGGCATTTTTTCATTTGGCCTAAGGAGTTCAATGTAGTATAGTACGATTAGTGAGATCGTGTTTTCTGTTACAACGAATGCAAGTTTTGTTCTCCTCTTTTAGGTGCTGATATTGCCGAAGTCTGGGTCAATCTTTGTCACGAGCAATTATCATCAATTACTAGCTTCTACTAAATTGATTGACAATATGATCTATTAGGTGAGATTTGCTGGCAATATGAACTTTTATTGGATATCATTGTCATTTATTATCAGGTTATTCCATTAGTGTTACCTTTCTTTGCTCAGGTCTGTTATTAAACAGTCTCTGGAGACGATTTCTGTACTTTATGAATCACCGAGTGTTATTACCTTGGCATGAGATACATATATACTCTTTCGTTACCATTTAAGGTGAGAAATTATTATTGATGGGTCACTATCTATTTGTGGTGGGCACAGAAGCCCTCTTCATTTATTGTGTATACCCTCTCTTCCCTAAACTAGGGCTGGTGTATAGGCTTTGTCTATGATCTTCATTCTTCTAATGCACTTTATCTTAGTGGTTCTCTATCCCCTCATATCAGAAATTATCTTTTAACTTGTCTAAATAAACTTTTTCAATAAACAAAAAATGAATCTTCTAATGAGTATAATGTATGTGTATTTATGGAAGTTGTTGCTTTGTCATCTGTTGTGTACACACTAATTTTTCTTTTTCCTTTTTTGTATTTTGTCTAGTATATTAATGTTGGTCTATTTTTAACTAATGACTTTTTGTATAATGCTTTTAAAAAAATGTTTGTAATATTAATATGAGTTTTGTCCGTCATTTACATTGTCTTATATGTGTTTTTGTGTTATTAGTTACAGCCCTGATGTAGTTCCAAAAACTGTTGATTTTTGAGGAACGAAACGCGTTGGCTGTCTTTGTGCACCATTGTCGATTTTGAAATAAAAGACGAAAAGAAAGAAAACAATTTGGACTTTTTGTATTATGTTCAGTGCACCTCCATTTGTTTAAAACGTTGGCATGACAACCTTGGCTGCTACATGGTGATATCTGGCCTTTTCCATGGTCATCCCATAGCAATAGCCAGCATCTACGCCTCCGCCGCTTACACAAGACTTCTTGATAGCTCTGGGGCCTTGGTGACACAGTTTCCCATAGGATGCTGGGTCTTGGTGGGCGACTTCAATGAAATAATGGACTGTGAGTTGGACAGGACGTCCAGGTCTGGGGGTTCTCCCCTTGCATGATTCTTTGAGGCCATAGGCTGGTGGATGCGTGGCAAGCCCTACACTCACGGGACCAGGAATACACTTTCTATTCTGGAGCCCACAAAGTCCCTGAGGGCACCAAAGCACACTATCCGGTGTCTGCATAATGCACTGGCCGACAGACTTCCAGGTGCACAAGCACTCCTCTTGGTCCATTTCCACAAGGCATTTGACTTGGTTTGGTGGAACTATTTGGTCTACCTACTGTATAAACTGTGTATGCGGGTCTCCAGGCGTCGGTCATGGGTCAAGGTCAGAGGTCTGGTGTCCAATAAATTCCCGCTATATAGGGGCATGAAACAGGGCTGTCTCCTGTTGCTGCTGCTGCTCGCGATAGCGATTGAACCCCCAGCAGGGTGGCTGAGGGTGGATGCCCTAGTCAGGGGACTTGAATGGGCTCCGGGGTTTTCGGATAGGATCACATTATACGTGGACAACATCCTCATATTTCCCGATGCTCCTCAAGAGTCTGGTCCCCCGGTGCTCCAGATCCTGGGAGCCTTCAGCGTTAACAAAGCTAAGTCGTCTGTTTACCCTATAGAGTGCCCCCCATTGGCGTTCGGTTGGGCGGATGCCATACTGATCTTTCGGGAAGGCTTTCAATATCTGGAAGTCTATGTAACCAATAGCCCTGATCGAGCCTGTGCAAGCAAAATCCAGCCTCACCTGCAGCGAATTTCCCAGGACTTGGGTTTTGAGAGACACTACACTCGGAGCCTCAGCTATATATAAGACGGTCGTTCTTCCCTGTCTGTTATACCAGCTGCAAAACTACCAATTCCTGCTCCCATCCTCTTTCTTCAAGAAACTGGACTCATTACTGCAGAACTTCCTGTGGAGCCACCATACACCTCAGATAGCCCTCACAAAAAGTTACAAATCCCTGTATGACGGTGGCAATGTAACCCCAGACATACTTTCATTCTACAGTGCCTCCCACCTCATTTTAATAATGGAATGGTGGTGCAGAAATACACTGGACTCCTCATACCATACCAATGGAGGAGATACCCTCCTACATTTGCTATAGAGGGGGACCCCTCTGGATGATCTCCCAATGACAACGAAAGTAACTCTTCAGAAATAGAAAGACACACATATGGCCCCTGGGTGGGTGAGACGCTTGACGAAAAACTCCACTGTGGCACAGAACTCAAGTGCCACAAGTTCCAGCTCTGAAGGGCTGCAAATCATGGCATTTTGACATTGGGAGACATTATGTTGGGCACTACACTGAAATCCTTTCTGGGGCTACAAGCAGAATATGACTTGCATTGCTCACAGTTCTTTTGGTATCTCCACTACGGCACGCGTTACACAGCCCCTTGGAAGCTAAAATAATCATGGGTGACCTGACTAGCTACAAAATCTCCTAGGTGTACCACTCACTGGTGATTAACACTCCGGATTCCATTATAGTCTAAGAAGGGCGTGGGAAGGAGAGCTGGGACACTTCCCTCCAGATGACTGGAGGGAGGCTTGTGCATCCCCGAGAAACGTTAATTGCCTCACAGTTTCATCTCATACAATGGAAATATTTGCACAGGGTCTATTACACGCAGGAGAGGCTGTGGAAGATGTGGGTGGTGGCCTCTCCAGCTTGCATGTGCTGCTTGACACAACAGGGGGACCTGAGCTGCACTATTTGGGCCTGTAAATTGGTGACCCTGTTCTGGGAGGGTGTACTGTCATGCCTGGACCGGGTGCTGGGTGGACTTTGCCCTAGGATCCCAAGCTGGCTATTCTTCATGTTTCAGAGGAGATAGAGGCGGACAGATACCGCACCGTGCTGTTGTGGTTGGGCTTAGTATTGGCAAAAAGGGACATTACCCGAGCTTGGAAAGACTACAACCCTCTGACCTTGGAGTGATGGAATGCTGGGCAAGACTTCTGCATGAGCCTGGAAATTCCTATCTACAAAGCTAGGGGATGCTCTCTTAATCATTATAAAATATGGGCAGCATGTTGCCAGTACCGTGGTATTATGCTCCAGAGAGTTGAAAACCCCCACCCCTTCCTGGATGAAGAAATTCAGACATACATACCTAATGCCTGAGACGAGGCCATGGGGGAGCGAGAGCCAAAGGAAGTTGAGCAAGCCGTGGGGTGCTGGTCGGACTTGAAGAAGGAGAGGGTATACTTCTAGTACTGACATGTTGGAAGGCTTATATTGATGGCTCAGTTGACTAGGCGATTGCTGAGCTGCACGTTCAGATGTGTATTTATCAGGTGCTTATACTTTATTTTTATTGATTTTAAATAAACAGTGATGAAAACCTGTAAAGTTGCTACTGTGACTCAATCACAATTGAAGATTGATGCATGTATAGTGGTGGTGAAACAGGGAACTTTAAAAGGGTCAAAGCTTCCTGATGTATTCCTTTCTAAATATTAATGTAGCCTAAAGCGCCCTGATGTTTTCCCTTCTAAGGGCCCAATTCCGATCTCGTAAGGAAGGCCTCCAAATGGGATTTGTAAAGAGCAAATCCGATTCGGAGCCTATCTTTCCGTCCAAATCGTCCCCCGTTCCGAACGACCAAGTACGATGCGAGTATCCTGTACGCGCCGCGTGAATCGTTTACGAACCCGAACCTGTCCGTCTGACACGTTCATAGCCGAATCGTGCAGCGCAATGAAGCCGTTTTCCGACCGAGGGAATACGATGCACGAATCGGACAGCTGTATCGACTCGGTCTCATCGAGACGAAACGGCTGTCGGATTCGGACTTCGGGGGGCCATAGCAGGCCCCCCTTTACCCGGAGCCCTCCAATTCGGTCACGGGGGTGCACATGGGTCCCCACGATCCAAGCATGCACAGTGTGGCGGGCAACATGGGGTGCCCGCCACAGGGTGTACGCTTTTCCCCGCCCACCCCTTTTTTGCTATGGGAGCCTGTGTACGCGTCTGTATACGGGCTTCCATAGAGTTCAATGGGAGTCCGTAAGCATACGGCAGCATCGTACTCGCTCGTTCGGACTCCCGGAGCACATCTCGCTTGGAAAGCCCTCCAGATCAGAGTCGTATGGAGGGCTTTCCTAGCGAGATCGGAATCGGGCCCTAAATATTTACATTTATTCTCACAAAAGACAAAGTTCCTATGGTTTGTATACCTGGGATTAGGATAGGCAAATATGTAATGAGAACGTTAGGTTATAATTGAGTAGGGCAACTCATGAAGGATTAGCATCTGCTCATGCAGACATCAGTGCAACAGTAGCAGTGCTACAGCAGTGGTCTGGTGGCCATATTTACCAAAGAATGCTAAACAATATGTACAACAATGTAACATATTTCAACAAATGAAACATTCTACTGCTGTAAGACCAGCACTTTCTCTCCTTACAACATCTGATAAACCCTTTGGTGTTTTGTACCTCGAGCAGGTTGGCTCGCTGTCAAGCAATCTAACTATATTTAGGTTGTAGTTGATTTCTGTTCTAGATTTCAGTGGGTGTGGCCACAAAAGACTGCCACTGCTCAATTGGTTGTTAAACATTTGCAGTGCCTAGAAGCAATGGGAGCAGTTCAAACCTTTTAGTTAGACAATACTGCTGGGTTCACTGCTAAGGCTTTTATGGGCACTGTGTCTGCTCTGAGTGTTCAACTGCTAAACTCATACCCCTTCCATCCAAAATCACTCATTTGTATAGGAGGTAAATGTATTTACTTTGCACAGATCCCACCATTACCCTCACCCAGACAATCTCCCTCCAGGTGGAGGCATTACTCACCTCGAGATTTGAGTAACCAGGTGAGAGACCTGATGATGACGCTGCCCACTACACCACTCCAGTGGAGATAATATACACCGCTGGTCATGATAAGTGGTTGAGGGTCTCTGAGGCAACATTTGCGAGACTCTGGTACTAAGATTGGTGTGGTTCACTCTTCTTTTATTTATATAATATTCTAATTGGAAGCTGAGTGAGCCCTATTTGCGCTTCTACCTCCCCCCACTTCGAGTCATATAACACTAATGTATGCCATAAGCATACAGTGAACATAACTTAATTTATACTCTTAAATTGGTGGCAGAAATGAAATGGCAAATGTGTTCCTCCAAATAATTGAGCGTGTTTCCAGGGAGCTGCTAGTGCCAGCAAGCTCCTATAACTCTTCCCATGTGGTTTGTGGGAGCTGATTTACTGATCACGTGGCGAGGTCTACCCCGGCAGCATATGCCCCACCAGCCCCGCCCCTTCCCAAAGGATTTAAATCTTTGTTTTTTCAATTGTGACTTACATGTGGAAAAAATCACTCACACCTTTCAATTAGAAAACTGTTCATAACAATCTGTAAGCATATTTTAATGAATATACAATGCTTTAAAGTTTGAAGGACGGTTACCCCGTCACAAACAAGTCCCTTGGAATATAATAAGTCGGGCAGGATGTCAGTCATGTTTGTGATGGGATAACATGTCGGCCAAACTGTAAATCAGACCCTCAGTTTCTTGGATAAACATTGCCATTGAGTGATTGATTCAAATATATACATATATATACCGCTGCATTCGTTTTCTGTGACTCTTGCGTTTTTTTTGCATCGCTGCTTGCATCTCCAAAGTCTGAACCGCTCTTGTTTTCAACATCCTTGCCTTCTTTCTCACCCTCGCCGCCTGCACTTTTCCGCAACTGTTTGGATGATTTCTAGAGAGTAAAGACAAAAGAAATCAATTTCTGAACTTAACAACTCAAAATTAATTACAGAGAATATTGAAACCCTGAAAAAAAAGTTTTAGGCTGGCCTCTTTGGCCATGATACTTAAAGTTGGTACTTTAAAAGTAAAAGGTTACTATCTCACATTTAAGACTTTCAGTTTCATGGTATTTTTTTATACTTCCATCTGCGTTTATCAATATGTAAATACTGTGGTGCTCCAGTAAAATATTTCTACAATTGTATCAGATACATTTGTCTGCAATTATAAATTTTTATATACTGTAGAGCGCCAGCAAAATGATTTAGAAACTGCATCAAGAATGTAAATCTGAGAAAAGCACACTCTAATATTATGCAAAGTTTTAGTTCATGGGGACTGACTTCAATGCCTAGAAACTTTAAATCAATGCAAACTTTGTGCCACTGAACATTGACTGCCAATAAAATTATTACCAGACAATGAAAAGCATCCAAGACATTATTTTGTTGGCTGATTAAATGATATGCCACCTTCAGCTAACAAATAACAGGTCGTGCGTAAATTGGCAAATTGTAATTAAATGCAGACATATTCAATACCAGTGCTAAAGAACAACAAAGCTCAAAAAGAAGGAAACATTTCCTCTATTAACTCCTTTCTCACTTTTGAGGTCTGACAGTTAATGGTAGAGCATATACACAAAAGGTGATGGGAGGAATGATACACAAAAGATGATGGGAGGAATGCTTGCAATTTGTCTAACTACTGGCAATCGCTCAAGATAGCATTCCAATACATCGTTATTTTGCTCAGTATGCTATATCAGTTTGGACCCAGCTATATCTAAATCAGTCTTGACCCTGCTTCAATAGGAACAGCCCAGCCCTTACTGCCAGGCCAAGTCTATTCTGAAGCAGAACACAAGCAACCCAAGATCGGTTTCACACTGGTTGAGGCTCTTCAGTTGGGTGTAGTTTGGGTCTAGTGGCAGGGTGAGCACAGGGTCAACCTGTGGGCATATCCTTGCTGATGGGACGGAAAAGTCCTCAGCATGGTAATGGACGTGCACCCCTGCCCTCAGTGCTCAACTGTACTGATGTCTGGATCCTAACACTGATTTTTGTGGTCATAGGCAAACATGGATCATGCGTGTCCACGATGACATAGGTCTGTCTCAGGAATTGCAGTCGTTTGGACTGGGAGGGGCACCCAAAGCACTATCCTCAGTGGTGGAAGGCCGCTGCCTTCACCAGGAGTTAAGCAGCATGAGCGCAGTGGTGGCAGCATACTGTGTAGTAATCAGTAGAAGTGAACGGGCCCTTTTTAACCTGTGTCGCTAGAGTGAGGCCTCCTGTCTCACTCATTTCTAAAGTTCTGTTACTGAGTGCTTAACTCACCCATTGCCTACATCATTTTGGTGAGAAGTACTTCGCAGCGCAGGAGTGGTGTATCTGTGCTGGGTGTATGTGTGCCTGGGAAGGGGATAATACAGGAAGAATGCAGTACTGCTTAATGCATGCATGTTAAATGCATGCGCTGAATGTATGTGTGGCTACGAGTGGTACAGTGCCGGAAGGATGTAGTGCTGTGCATTGTGTGCTGTGCAGTGTGTGCAGGATAAATGCATGTGTTGGGTTTATGTGTACCTTTGAGTGGTACAATACAATGAAGGGTGCAGTGCGTGCAAGTTAAATGCACATGCTGAATGCATATGTGCCTATGAGTGGTACATTACATGAAGGATACAGTGCTGTGCAGTGCGTACATGATGAATGCACATGCTGGATGTAAGTGTACCTATGAGTGGTAAAATTCATGAAGGATACAATACAATGCAGTGTGTTTGGTTGTATACATGCACTGGGTGTATGTGTGTCTGTAGATGGTGCAATACATGGAAGGTCCTGGGTTCCATTTGGGAGACCCTGGCCTGCATTGTGAAACACTGAGAGGAGGTAGAGAACTCCCCCCAGACGGATTTGTGTATTACTGCATTCCTATAAGCTGGGTGGGAAACACACTGGAGAGGGTAGAGCCAGGCTTTGCTGTACACTTCAAAGGGTGTTTTCCGATTCAGTGAGAGGTCACAAGGAAGGGACCTGGGCCCATCTCAGGAAGGAGATGGGGCTGATAAGAGAATCATAAAGAGTAGGACTGGGGGCCCTGGGCTAACGTTTTGATGCACATTTCACTATGGCTGACATCCAGGTGTGAACTTTAGTCATTTCCATGACCTGTGTTATGGGTTATCAGCTTTGGAGACTCTCCTGCTGTGACAGATTGTTTTTCAAGAGGAAAAGAGAGCAGAGGACACTTCAGAAGAAGAACCCCAACATAAAACGTCAAAGGCTCAGACCCTAAATCACATTTGGAGTCTCAAAATGTTTTATAAAAAGGGGAGTTTGAGACCCCGAAAAAAGTTCCTCTGACAAGCAGCTGGAAGGGCTGTGTGAGATGGGGAAGCTCTGCAAGACTCCTGCCTGTAACCAGGACCAGGAGCAAAGGCTTGCTAGTCTCCCTGCTGGGTGAGGGCACGTCACCCAGGGATTCCAAAACCACCTGCCCTGGAGCCTGGAGCACCAGGGCTTGCCTGCTTGCCAAGATGTGTGTCCTGACAGGAGGAGGAGAGCATTGGAGGGAGCAAGGTTCAGTGTTGAGCACTGTCGAGTGGACTCCCTGTGCGAGGTGTGAGGAAACGCCTGCTGCACTGATCGGGTTGTTTCCCGTGTGCAGCACAGAGTCGGGGACCCCAGTTTGCCAGGAGAGGGTCGCTGTGAATTGTGCCGTGCTGTGCCGATAGGGCTGGAGCCCTGCATAGTGATGAGTCGGCAATCCTGTATGCCAGTAGGGGCCGCAGTGAAGAAGACTGCTGTGTGGTAAGGGCAATAGCCCTGTGCAGTAGCGGCCAGCAACTCCGGATGCCAGGAGGGGCAGTCGCAAAGGATTTCACCATGCCTGTCAGGCAGGAGCCAGTGCACTGTGAGATATGGTGACCCTGTATGCCAGAGGGGTCACCGGAGCATCAAGAACTGTGACCTGATCCACCACCTCCTGCCGGAGAAGTGAGGACAACGTGGGAGTACCTGCAGACCATCGCCCAGACGAGGGACCCAAGACAGGAGTGTTACAACCAACTCCCACCAGGAGAGGAACCAGACACTTACACCACAGATGAAGTCAAAGAGAACCTCCGGTCACTTGTGGAGCAGAACCTGGAGTGAGAGAATCTGCACCTGATGAGTGTAGCTGCCTGGGCCGTGAATGACCAACTCGCTTGAACTCAGCTGCTGACGGGGCGCACTGAGGAACTCCAGATACTTCATGCCTGCCGGTGCAGGTAAGACTGGTTTCGGACTTATTTGCCCCAGAGGGAACCTGCTGCTAAGTTAGTGCAGAAACTCTGTAACACTATTGACTTTCAATTGGTGTCAAAGTGGAGTTTTGAGACTTGGACTGCTAGTGCGGCATACCAGGATGTTACCAATAGTGAATGGGGAATAACCAAGATCGCTAATGCGAGGAGAGAGTGGGACAGGGAATCACCAAAGAAACACAAGAACTCTGACCTCAAGGGGGGGAAAGTATGATTGTTTGTGAATGTCGTATTTTTCCTTTGTGCTGGTAAACAGTGGAAAA
Source organism: Calotriton arnoldi (assembly GCA_963921515.1). Lineage (NCBI taxonomy): Eukaryota > Metazoa > Chordata > Amphibia > Caudata > Salamandridae > Calotriton > Calotriton arnoldi. The sequence continues at coordinate 205,292 of CAWUFW010012372.1, read as the reverse complement.
TAAAATATGTATCTTTTTGTCATAAAAGTGAGTATTTGGCTGGACAATGATTTATTGCTGCTGCTTCATCATTTTGAGTTGTTAGCCTATATTTACTATCCTGTAACCACACTTGCCCGCCGAGGGAGCCCTGGACTGCTCGATCATGCATACCCTAAGAGTCAAGTGCAGAAGGGTACTTGGCCGAGTTATTCAGAATCCATAGTAAATCGGATTCTAGGACAACAAGAGTAAAAGGCCTCAACCCCCACGGTTGGGCTCAGTAACCCCTGCTTGCCCTGTGGCCATCTGAAAGGGGTTCTGACACTTCCCACTTAGGGCCCGACATCAAACATACTAAAGGCGATGGAAGGAATGCTTGCAATTTGTCAAACCACTGGCAATCACTTGGGTAGCATTCCAACCCATTGTTCCTTTGCCCATCATACGACTTCAGTTTGGACCCACTCATATGCAAATTAGTCTTGACCCTGCTCCAATAGGAACAGTCCAACCGGAGCTGCCAGGAAAGGTACTCTGTGAACCGGAACACAAGCAACCCAAGATTTGTGTCGCGCTGATTAAGTGTTATCAGTCGGGTACAGGTTGGCTCCAGTGGCACCAGTCTTTGGTTGTTTGTCTTCTTACCAGGTCTTCTTACCAGGTTAACAATATACACATTTTTTGAGGACTCCTTTACAGCCAAGCCATGACCTATAGTGACCTCCCAACTGCTGCCCAGTCCATGAATACCCACAGCTTCTCCAATTCCCTCACAGTCCACTTGAAGGTGTGTTGCCTGATAGTACTTCGGTATGCCTGGACAAACCAGACTTCCCTTCCATCTGGGCCCATAAGATTCTGCTCCTCACCCTCGTCCTGCCACCAACCCAAATAGATTTTCCCATTTTGCCCTGAAGGTTAAGTAGCTCATGTTTCGGAATGGGCAACAGACATGACTAGAAGAGGTACCGCAAGTGTATATTCATCTTGCACACGTATTCTATCCATCCATGAGATGTATAAAGCTTGCCAACGTCTCAGGTCTTCTACAGTTTGGGGGTTCAGAAAAAGCTAGTTTGTTCAATATCATCCCGCTACTATATTTGTGATAAGGTTGAGGTATTTACTCTTGGTAGGCACCCATTGTAAATTACATCAATCTTCAAGACTTTGTAGTGCTCCAGTGGAAGTGTATAATATTTTAAAGCCCCAAATCCCTTTGAAGCTTTCCAGTAAAGACACTAGCACTGGAATCAATGTTTTATACTGTCACCGTTAGCAGAACATCTACAATCTTGTATTTCTCACCCTCTCCAATACAATCCCTGCTATACTAGGATGAATAAGTACTGATATGGTTAGGGGTCCCAAAGAGCACGGGTGATAGTGAGCAATCCTGTCTTTTTCCCCGCCGAAGCATAAAGCTGTCTGACTTGCGGCCATTTACCCTTGATTCCGCTTTCTAAGCTTCATAGTTGTCTACAATCCACCCAACAATATTACGACCTATACCTACTTTCCATACAACTTCAAATAAAAGTTCCAGCTCTCATGATCAAAAGTTTTTCCAGCATCTATAAATATTTGTATTGCTGGATCTTCTTCCTTCCACCTTGTCTACTAGGCAGGGAACCCTCCTGAGGTTATCCTGCCCTTCCTTGTCTGTTTTTAATGAAGCTCACTTTATTTGCCTCCAGGAAGTGCAGCATTAGTTTGTTGGTCTGTGTAGTCAATATTTGGGTGAATACCTTAGTACTGGGGGTTAGTAGGCCTATGGGCCGAAAGGATGCACATTCCTCAAGATGGTTTTCCAGTTTTAGGATCACTGTTATATTTGTTTTCTCCATTGAGGGTGAAACCTCCTCCTCCTCTCAGTTAAATATGTTCAATAGGTTAATCATCTCTTTGCCCAGTTGTGCGAAGAACATTTTGTAAAAGCTGGTCAGAATACCTTCTGGGCCCATGGGTTTATATGGATGAATCTGCTTGAGAGCTAACCTGATCTCTGCTATAGTAATAGTGCCTCAAAAATCTCTTGCGGAAGAGCCAGCAGGCTACTCATTCACAGAAAATCATTAAATCGCCTCAATATTTTCACTACTCTTCATATATAATGTATGGGTTAATTGTTTGCTTGTCTTGCACTGTTTCCTGCATTGCTCAGTCTCCTTTGGGTAATCTGAGGTGTTCTATTTGCGTCTTCGTCCTCTGGAACTGGTGCCTCGTAGCTGCTAGATGGCCTTTTCATCACCTTTGTTACAGACTATTTGTCCCAGTTAAACCAGTAACCTTTGCGTTCTGTTAGTTCTAATTACAGATACGAGGGCTCTTAAAACTGATAATTGTGCACGCTGTGCATGTGATGGAGCTTGCCAATCAAGTCTCGCCAACGCTTTTGTCTATGCTTTTGTGCTTCCACCACTAGTCTTCTCTCTCTTGTTGCTTGAGTAGCTCTGTTCATTGTTAACCCCCTTATTGTCGTATTAAATGTGTACCATATTACTGACACTGAGATGCTCTCCTCGTTTTCCAGAAAGAAGTTGGTGATTCCAGACAACATGTCGGCCTTGTGTGCTGGATCCCTAAATATGTTCAAGTCGAGGTTCCATGTATTGTGTTTTCCCCTCCCCCTCCAAATGATTTCAATATGGGCACGGTCTGATAAAGATATTACAGAATTGTTCACTGCCTCCAACTCCCTGATCAGGCCCTTGTCATAAAAGAATACTCGATTTGGAAGTATGGTGCGTGGACAGGGGAATAGAAAGAATAATCTTTTTTCTCAGGATGGAGCTATGCTACATGTCCTACAAGCCTAAGGGCCTGTTTTAGAGTTCGGTGGATGGCTTATTCCATCACAAACGTGATGGATATCCCGTCTGAAGTATTACAAATGCCATTGGATATCATGCACTTGTAATATGGTGGATGGGATATCCGTCACGTTTGTGATGGAGTAGCCCATCCGCAAACTCTAAATCAGGCCCTAAGTCCCTAAACTTTCCTTTCATCCCTTGAGTCATGGCTTCTATCACAATTGCCCCCCGTGCCCTTTCCTATCCCACTCTGGTACATACAATATTAATATCTCCTCGCAGGGTCACAGTCCCATATTTGGGTTCACTATTTCAGCTAAGATCGTTCTCAAAACTATTTTGATCCTTATTTAGTGAATATGCATTAACAAAGCTTTATTTTGTTTGTAAACACATGTATATGGTATTTCTATAGTGCAAACCAACCCAAAAGGCTACTATAATGTAACTGAACCATTATGTACCTGCCCTGAGCACCCCTGCTTTACATAAATTAACTACCCCATACGTTTTCAAAAAGACTAATGCCCAGAAATTAGGAACATATTTCTTGTGCTTAATCGAATGTTAATCTTATCTCAACAGATGTGTTTTTTGCATGAAAAGTCTATGTCTATGGCCCTTATTATGAGTCTGACTCATGGTGGCAGTCTCCCGACTGCCCTATTACGACTAGGGCGGTCGGGCTGCCCTGGGAGTGCTGCAACCGCTGCAACAGTCAGGGATCCACCGTTCCCTGGCGGGTGCATGATGGTCCTGAGGCCGCAATATGCTTGGTGGGACTGCCACGGTCCTGCCAAGCATTTAACGAATCTCCTCTCTACCATGGTTTTCATGGCGGTGAGCCCGCCATGAAAACCGTGGCAGAGAGGAAACAAAGGGGGCCCTTCAGTGCTCCCCGATGCCTGACGCGGCCCCCTTGTGCCTCACGCCATGTGGCTGCACACAGGGGGGTACAACATGTGCCCCCCTGTGTGTATGCTCCCCAGTACCTTCACTGCATACTGCCTTTGACGTTCCCATTGCGGCACCGCCCTGGGATCGCCAAAGAACCGCCCGACAGACCAGGAGAAAACTCCTCTGATCTGTGGGCGATTCCTACATGGATTTGGTGATGCAGGATTGGGGTGGTCCCGCTCCGGCACTCCCAAACTCATAATAAGGCCGTTTGCCTTTTATTGGGATAGTTAAGGCCCTTCACATCAAGAATATATATATTCTGAATTTGAGTTGAGAAATATTTAATCCTTTGATCAGCTCCCAAATGTTATGCTGCTGTACCCCTAACATGCTGCCTCGGTCCTCCCCGCCCCTTAACTTCAAATGAAACCAAGCCCCAACATAATATTCTGGGTGTCTAATGTGTCTCCCCTTACCCATGTTATGAAGGTTAAAGTTCTAGCTCTTCTTTTTCCCTACCACTAACTAGTTCTCAGATCTCTCACTGTGTGATCCCCAAGCTCCAATACTGTTATCATGGCAGCTTTTGCTGTGTGCTCGAGGTCCAACTCTTTCTTTCTTGAACTCCCCGGGGAGAAAGCACAATTGCATCAGCAGTTCCTATAGTGGTCTACAGTTTGTACATGCTGTTTTGTCTCCTCTCCTGAAAAGCCATATGACACAACTGGTGGTGAATCGGTTCATTATCACTCAGGATCTGCAGGTGGTTGAGCAGGCAGTTTATCTAGGTATAAGCATCAGTGCAAAATTAGACCAGCTGGTTAAGAATAATATTGCCCCAATACTTGGCAAAGCAAAACAGGATTTTGGGAGATGGAATAACCTCCATTTATCCATCATGAGTCGGTGTAACATTGTGAAAATTATATTTTTACCGAAGATCCTATATCTCTTTCGTGCTATCCCACTTGAATTTGAAAATGTGTGGTTTAAAGCAATGAATGCTCTGGTCTCTAGATTTATATGGTCATATGGTAAAACAAGGAGGGTGATTAAATATTTGACTCTAACCAGGAACTCTCCCGAATTTTTAAATTGTACTAGCTGGCAGCTGGTCTCCAGCATATAAGAATCCTCATGGGAAGTAACTACAGGGCACACAGGTCGACACACTGTGTATTCTGAGTTTATGAGCTATTAATTGGACCGGATGCTAAGGGTTGCTTGTTAAGGTTGGTGGAACCTAGCTACTATAAGAGAGTTTGGTTTAAAGTGTTTGGGGCCGTCTTTAAAAACTGGGCAGCCCTCTGGAAAAAGGTTGACTTGGGGAGATTGAACTGGTATACTCCAGTGCAGAGGAATCCTATATTCCCAGACTTATTTCAGGATACCTGTCTGCTGAGGTCGGAGAGACAAGGGCTTTTAAAACTCGGGGATCTCTTTCAAGGTCAGAGCATGGCATCATATGAGGAAGCTTTGGGCTAGGTTTGATCTTGCAAATTGGGATTTTTTTTTAAATACTTGCAAATCAGTGATTTCATGCAGAAGATATCCGGGGGCCATGCAGGATTCTCCAGGTGGCCACTCATGGATCTGTTGTTAGGGACGGAGGAATCTTCAATTAACTCAACGTATGTTAGTCTGTGTGTTGTGGTGCCTGATGACTTAAGAGAAACACAATGGCAAAGGGCAGAAGAGACTTGAATCTAACGATCTTAGCTTTTATGAGTCTCTGGAGCCAAGTCGTCCCGCACTCTGCTCCCCGGGTTCACAGGCAAAACATTATAAAACAATTTTTGATTTATATTTTACTCTCGCAAAGATTGCTAAGTGGGGGGGGTGGGGGGCAAAGATGGTGGTAAATTGCCCTCGCTGCGGAACTCTTGAAGTGGATTTGATCCATATGTTTGTACATGCCCACGACTAGATTCACTCAGATCACAGATCTCCACATTTTTGGGAGATGTCCTTAAAATTAGCCTGGTATTGACTCCCCAAATTATGCCATTAGGGTTGGATGGATCTTTGGATTTTTTAGGGGAGGAGCCCTTAATATACATTGCAATGGCAGTATCCTGAATCTGCATCACCTCAGGATGGCGTGACCCTTAATCCCCCTCCTTCCAATATTGGCAATGACGCTTCCTTTCAATTTTTAACTTGGAGACAGCTTTATGAGTGCAAAGGAAGGTAGGCCAGGCGGAAGGGGAGGACAATCTGGGGGCCCCTTGTAGAATGGTTATGCTCCCGGCAGTTGGAAGGTGGCTTGTCTAACAGGTGATTGAAAGGAGGGACCTATTGCATGATAGTTGGAAGGGCTATTAAAGTGGATATCTGTACGGTTAAAGCACTTTAAATCTTTAGCATTTGCACTTTTTTGGTAGCTGCTATACTTAACAATATGAATTATGTACACTTTTGCCTCCTCTCTACACTTCGGAATTTAAACTGATGATGGATTGTTGATTGTAACCCCTTTTACTATTGTGAATGCTCTCCTTTTATGTATTTCCTTTCCTGATTTTGTAAGTATGGAATATTAAAAAAGCATCAATAATTTTTTTATTTTTTTTTAAAGAGTAAAAGAAAGAGTCAGGGAGAGGATGAGCTTATGGACATATTGCAGACTGAAGCAAGTCCACTGCTGTATAATGAGGATAAGGTACAAGTGCAAGAAATGGAAGCAGAAGAGCTGAGTGTAAGGCGAGATGAGGCTGTTGTTCATCTTCACAGAGTGAGATGATGGTGGTATAGACTGATACTTTCAAACTGAGATTTGGAAATGAGGACACAAACAGGAACTTATAGTGATAACATTTCAATATATAAGAAATAAGCCTACTTGGGTGCAGAAGCAGCAAGACATGCTCATTATGCTGTCCAGAAACTTGTGTAATTGGCTTGAGAATTAAAGGTGGATTTGAAACAAAAGTAAAATCGGGAGTGTTGGAAATGACCACATTGTGTGTGGTATTCCCCCAATATTTGCATTGTTAATTATTTGCACTGTCCTTATATTGCTAATCACTTTTATCTGCTTTTGTCTATTGATTATTGCAGTACATATCTTTTATACTAGAATCAAAATTGGTTCAATAATCATTAAAAATGCCCCTTTGTGTATTTCTTGTGCATCTCTCTTAGCGAGCATGAGTGACTGAGAAAAAAGGTTCTAGATCTGTTACCACGATTCCTTGGGGAGTCAGGGTTGTCATGTTCTGAGATTGCCCAAACCATCTGTTACCATGCAAGGTTTAGGGGTACTTATGGTGGCACTGTGAGCTAGCAGGTCCACAGGCCAACAAATCCTGAGGGGGTGCATGGAGTCACTCTGGCACCATCCCAACATTTATGTTGCTCAACAAACGAACAGTTCCTACTGAGAAAGTGGATACGGTATGGCATGGCGCCGCCAACGTTGGTAAATTGGGTTCTTATTTAATGGATTGCCTGAGTAGGTCTGTTATGCATACCCATACGCCCCTACACACCTCCCAACCAGAGACGTCCGGGATGGTAGGGGCTATCCTCCTCAGCTGAGTAGGTAACCCCCATGTATTGATTGTAGGTTGTTCGAGCTTGAACTTTTCAAAGGATTTTCCCATTGTGTTACCCTCTCTGATTCCATTTCAGAAATATGTCTGACAGAAGACACAGCAGCACTTGATATTCCTGAGAAATGCAGGCATGCGGTTACTCAGAAACTATTACAACATGGTTTCACACTTCCAGGTGAAGCTGTGACCTTCGTGGTTGAGGCTCACGAAACATATAGGACAGAAGTGTTCTATTCATGGGTTTCATTCTCAGCAGCAGACAACACAACAAGGCTATTTCACAAATACAAACAAGATGAAGTTCCAAACAACTACACACCATATGAAGGAATAGAAATACCTTTAACATACCAAGAACACAGAAATTGGTTTGATGGCACCCAAGCACACACAACAGAAAATGTTAGACTAGGTCCCCTTAGCAATGAGGGAGCAACAAGGCCAGCCTTAGCCAGATAAACACTGCATCCTCATGTTGATTATCTATCAGCAGTACAATTGCGCAGACTATACAAACACTTGGTGACAATATACAGATGTTTGACACAGTTTTTTATGCAAACATTGACATTTAATCTTGCACAGACTGCTCCAGCTGCACAAACACAGTTGGCTACACTGGGCATCAGTCCGCAAAGACTAAATGCAGTCATAGGTAAGGTTCCCATCAATTAATCAAACGGAAAGCAATTAAAGGGCCAGCACCCATGCTCCCATTTTGAAATATATATACAAGCAGAGGGTAGCTGTTCCTATAGAGAAAGAGAGAGTAGGGCATGGTTGGAAAGTATAGTGACTGGGGAGATCTTCATTATTGGAAGATTGAGTCCTCACACACCAAGTGGGTGTCATGTTTCATATGGCTTTGCTCCTCGTGGGGCCAGCACTGCAATGCACCACGGGTCCCGCGAGAGGGCGCTTTGGCAGAGATCTTCTCTTTCAGCTGTAATGAGGAGTGAGGGTATGTGGAGGTAGGGTAGTAAGTCTAGTGAAAATGTGTCTTAAAACTACCTAAGGGGTACTGTTAGGTTTTTTTAATCAATGATCGCCTTGGCAGGGTTGAAAACGAGAGTCTGAGGATTGTCAGTGGGGTATTATGAGCCATGACAATATCACAGTGTTTGAGCAAAAGGTCAACATGTTTCATGCCTGCCTGATCCAGGGGGGATCCTTGGGGTTTCTTCAGGACCGAATAATTAAGAAATCCCTACCCTACACCAGATCGGGATGTGCAGTTTAAAGAAAATGTGATGCTCTCTATAGGTGTGGCACCTTCATGGTTACACCTTTGGATTACAATTGCGTTACTTTTCCAGGTCCATTGGATTGGTTTTGTGACAGTCTTTTCGCTGCCTCTTAATGGACACTATCTCTCAGAACGGTCTGCAGTACAGCTGGTGAACTTGGTTCTCAAACCACACTTGTCATCACACAAAGAACGAAGAGACCTTTTCCTGGTGAACTTTTCAGCTGTTCCAGTTCCTGATGGGATTGTTTGGGATAGGGTACTGTACAATGTGTATGCCCCTACAGAACTTTTACAAATTCCATATTTGTTTAAATTATCTTTAAATGACATTTCACCCCTAGTACTATCTCTGATGATTGGGATGTAGACACAGTGCATGAAATGCTACAAGATCTTGGGCATTCTACTGTTTTTTCATCTGATGAACTGTTGTGTAGTGTCCACCAATCAGTAGGAACTGTGCGTTTGCAGACGACATAAACTTAGGATGATGCCAGACTGATTCCATGTACCCCCGCAGAATATGTTGTCCCTTGGACCAGCTAGTTTGCAGTGCCACCGTCAGCCCCCATAAACTAAACAGGAAGCGAAGAGTTCTGGCAACCACTGAACATGACAACTCTGTTCCCTCAGGAACCTCAGTGACAGATTTCAAACTTTCTCTCATTCACTTGTGCTTTCTTTTGCTCAGAGAAATATACAAAGAATACACAGAGGGTTGTTTTCAATATTTATTTAACCAGAGTGATTCTTGTATAGAATATATGGGCTGCGATGATTAATAGACAGAAGCCAATAAAAGTTATAATGAGTGTCAACACAAAGAATTAAACAAGGAGCCCCACCATATTGTTGAAACAGGTTATATATGCATACATATAAAAGATTATAACAATTGAGTGTACCCCTAAGATGCTAACTCTAACCTATGTGTCTAGGGTGTGAATGTATGATTTGCCAAGAAAACCCATCTGGATGATTTAACCCCTTTACCTGGTGGGTAAGAGTGTACGACCCCATCTTGGTCACGAGCTGGAAAACCCTCACGGAGATGTCAGTCAGCTGCTAGGTGAAAGCTTCATCATGCAGTGACCCCTCGAGATCAGCAGAAGTGTCTCTTCTGATTATGTTAGGAAACAAAAGACTATATATAGAAAATGGCAGCTTTGCCTCGTGTCGAGATTGTAATCGGGCAGCCATTGTTTGTGTTCTACAGATAGCTGTGTCGCAATATGAATGTAATAATAAAACACATTTTTATTACGCACGTGAGAGGCCTTGCACCAAATGCCAAGGCAGTGCGATAGGATTCTCAAAAAGTGTTCTGTGTTAGCAAGGTCGGTGTTTCCTCGAAACCAATCCAAGCGTCACAAATGCAAAATTTGTGTCAAATGTTAATGTGGCAAAGAGAAGGCAACTTTAGGAACAAGCATTTGCAATGCAATAGGTCTCGCATTTGCCAGAGTTAGAGCTATTGGCATTGTAAGTGACTGTCTTTTTTGTATGTGTTTTTGTTTGGAGTGGAGTGGATTATGCGATGTGGAGTGGAATTATGTGGTTTGAATTGGAACTGTTAGTTGTGGAATTGTGTGGGCTGGAATTGTGTGGTGGAATTGTGTGGCATGATGAACAGATAGGGATAAGCACTGCACAGAATAAATAGAAACCAAGATGGATAGGGATAGGTAATTTGTGCACAAAGCGGTTAAAGAACTCCAGACAGAGGAGCAGAAAGAGTATGTGAGAAGAGAGAAAGAAGGGGAGAGCAGGCCATAGATGCATACAGAGGAAGCTTCTGTGTAAACAGAGGACACCCTAAGAAGAGAAGAAGCGTGTGGGTTTTGGGGGATGGAAATCTTGAAAAGGCACGGGCAAGAAACTGTGATCGAAGACCTGAAGTGAACCACATAAGAGAGGCGTGAGAGAGAGGTGTGAGAGAGAGTACGAGAGAGAGAGAGAGAGAGAGAGAGGGATGAGTGGGAGGGGAACCCGGAGAGGTGGAAGCGTGCACAGAATGAGGAGGTATAGGAAGGTAGTATGTGGGAGCGGGCAGTATAGCGAGGAGACCGGGAGTGTGAGGGAGGGATGAGAGGGTTGCAGTAAAATTGTGAGATAAGAGGGGGTAGTGGTAGTATGAGGGAAGGGGAAGTGGATGTGTGGGAGAGAGATGACAGAGTTGGTGGAAGTGTCAGGTAGAGATGGGGTGTTTTTGAATTACTTGTTGTGGAATATTGTGTTGTGGAATTGGATGGTTTGGTGTGAAGTTGTGTAGTGGAAATATGTGGCATGATGTGCTGTGGAATTATGTTGCTAGTAATTAAATGGTATTAACTGTCACAGAAATATGTAGAGTCAGATTGTGTGTGATGGACTTAATTATGTTGAATGGTATTGTGCAATGTGGAGTGGTGCGAGATAGAGAGTAAAGGTGGAGAGTAGAGGGGAGTGATGCAGGGTAGAGTGCAGTGGGGTGGTGTGCAGTGATGCAGAATAAATCAGAGTGGTGTAGAGTGGAGTGATGCAGAGTAGAGTGGCGTAGAGACCAGTAGAGTGGTGTAGAGTTGAGTGCAGTGGCGAGAGTGCAGTGGTGCAGTGGCACAGAGTGCATAGTAGAGTGGGGTAGAGTGTACTGGCAGAGTAGAGTGGTGCACTGTAGATTGGAGTGGCATACAGTAGAGTGGTGCGCAGAGTATAGTGGTGTGCAGAGTATAGTGGTGCAGAGTGCACTGGTGCAGTGTGCACTGCTGCAGAGTGCAGTTGCGCAGAGTGCATTGGCATAGAGTTCACTGGCATTGATTGAAGTGGCGTGGAGTGGTCCAGAGTAGAGTGCAGTGGTGCAGAGTAGCACAGAGCAAAGTGGCGCAAAGCCGAGTAGAGTGCATTGTAGCAGAGTGCAGTGGTGTAGACTGGTGCAGAGAAAAGTGACGTTGAATGCAATGGTGTAAAGCAGAGTGGCATAGAGTGCAGTAGAGTCGAGAATTGCAGAGTAGCTTATAGTGGGGTACAGTGGTGCACAGTACATTGGCGTGCAGTGCAATGATGCAGAGTGCAGTGGCGTAGATTGTAGCGGTGCAGAGTGGAATAGAGTGACGTAGAGTAGATTGTTTCGAGGTGGAGTGAAGTGGCGTAGAGTGCAGTGGTGCAGAGTAGAGTAGTGTGGAGTAGAGTGCACTGGTATAGAGTACAGTGGTTTAGAGCAGAGAGGCGTCGAGTAAAGTGGCACAGAGTGGAGTAGTGCAGAGTAGAGTGCAGAGACGCAGTGTGGAGTGGAATGGCATAGTGTGGAGTGGTGCAGAGTATATTGCAGTGACACAATGTGAAGTGGCGTAGTGTGGAGTAGTGCAGAGTAGAGTGCCAAGTTGTGGAGTGGTGCAGAGTAGAGTGGAGTTGGGTAAGGTGGAGTGTGCATGGTGTGGTAGCGCACTGCCATTAGAGACAACACATCTTTAATTGGAATGACCATTGCATCTGCACTGACATACAGTTTTACTGATAAAAGTATACAGCACACAAATGATAATGTGTGGAAATGTCATCACCTAGTGTAATGATTTGTTTGCATTAAAATATTTGTTTCCACCACATTCTGAATTATCAAAAAATATGCTTCATTCGTGCTTTCCATATTTTGAAATATCTACACAGTTCATTTACAGACATTTAAATTTTGTTTTGTGTTAGAAAAAAATTAACATGGTACAGCATACCCGGAGTAGCCAGCATGATTGTCACATAAATCCTCTCACTTTGAGGTCAGAGAAAGAAAAGTAAACATCAAAATCCCTGGAAGACAGACACTGACATTTGACCTCTGTCTTTGAATGCACAGCAAATGTGACAAGATAAGAACAAGATTTAAAGACCTGTTTACAGAAATTGTGTAATAGTGGAAGAATACACTAAAAAGGGTTTGGGCAAGGAAAGGGACCAACTCAAGCTGGACAGCCTAAAACAAATAAAGCGAGCAAACAGAAACCAAGCAAATGTGAGTTACAAACCACAAAGCCAATGGTAAGCAATGGGCGGAATGCATTCCTAGGGAACCTTTCCAAATGTCTGCAAGATGTTGTTAGGCTTTGACCTAAAAACAGCCTCCTTGCATTCCCTGCAGGACACAGTGAAACAGACAGGAGAAAAATGGTAAGATGATCAATGATATACCTAATAATGTCTAATGCCAATGGCTGAAGGTTACAGAGCTAAAGAAGCCAATAGCTTGTGGAGTTACATTCAAAGTCCATTAAAGTAAGTACAGGAGACTATAAACCGAAAAAAAAAAAAAAAAAAAGAGGCTAGGCAACCCCGTTGTCCGCCTACCCTCTTGTCACCTCCATCCCACATATAGTACCGACAATGTGAAAGAAGCAAGTCATTCTCCACAAACTCCATTCTATTTGGATATTATCTCAATCTGTTAAAGGTGCAGAGAGATGATGTGCCCTCCACCTCACCAAGCTTACTCTGGTTGTTTTTGGAGCTTTCTTTGTGTCAAGCCACTCTTTCTTTGCATCTATCTTGTCACATTCTTTACACCTCCACTGCTCCTCAGTAGCAGATGCACCCTTTTCTCACCAGCCATCTTCATCCATCTAGCACTTTCCAAGATGGAGAGCAGTAGGCCTTCGACTGAACTGAAATTCGGAACGACTCCCCATTAACAAAGTGTGTCAAGAAGCACTAAATCAATAATAGGAACGTGAAGCTCTTGAGCTAAAAAATTGATTCTCTGTATACAAGTCAGACGTCACTCAGAGGGATGATCAGCTCATGGATGTGAGGTAGGTGAGTGGCGGAATGGCACCCTGAATGTCTCTGCTGCGGATAAGAGTTCAGGCAAATAGAACAAGATCACCATGATCAATGACAAGGGCCGGCTGAGCAAAGAGGAGATTGAGAAAATGATACAGGATGCTGAGAGATACAAAGCAGATAATGAAGCCTAGAGAGAGAAGGCTGCTGCCAAGAATTCAGTTGAATTCTACGCCTTCAACATGAAAAGCACTGTGGAGGGCGACAAACATAAAGACAAGATCAGCGAAGAAGATGATCGTGGACAAATGTAACCAGACCGTCTCCTGGCTGGCGAGCAACCAGCTGGCAGAGAAGGAGTATGAACATCAGCAGAAAGAGCTGGAGAAGGTCTGTAACCCCATTATCTCGAAACTCTACCAGGGCGGGATGCCTGGGGGAATGCCTGGTGCCGACTTTGGCGATCAGGCTTCACAGGGTGGTGCCAAGCCTCGCCTTACTATTGAGGAGGTGGATTAATCTAACAGAGACCCTAGCACTTTCTTTCACTTTCGAATGACTAATGGGCATGTTAACTCACACTTGTTCAGTTTTCTGCCTCAACTTATGACTTTACAAATGAGATTAATAGGAAAATCACTTGTTTTTCCAGCTTATGTTGACAACAAAATATTCATTAGTCCAACACGTACTGGCTTCTCTCACGCCAAGACTTAATTTGATGACTGTTTCAAATCTCAATTGTTGTGCTTACTACTTTTAAAACTCTCTATTTCATATTGGTATTCTAGGTTCTGTCATGTTGGTGAATAGGTTTAGAGAGAATATCTTTCAAATATATTTTAATAAAGACTACAATAAAGCAGCAAGAAATTATAAAGTTTTCACTTTTCTTATTTCAGAACGGTTTGCTCATGGCATTAAATTACCAAGCAGGGTTAAATCCAACTAAAGTGCTGGCTGTTTGCGTGGGTTCATTGTGGGTGGGGATCTGTAGCTGGTGGGGTCTATGGCTGTTTATTCAAGACTGCCTGCTGTTATTAGCCCGTGTTATGTTGCAAATGGTTGTGCATACTTTCAAGGAGATATTTATCTTGTGACTATCTCTTTGGTGCTACCACTGTTTCATGGTAATTTGTAAGAGGCTACATTAAATGAAGTAACATAGAGCCCCATTTAAAATGCTTTGCTGTGTTAGTCCAAACAAAAATAACGCTGCAAAACATTGCGTTTTTAATGGTACTGGACATTGCAGTTTCTCTATATTCTGAAAAGGCCACGTGGGTCATCCACTGATTGTAATTGTTTCCCTCTCCACTTCCCATGCGTGCTTCAGGTGTACACGCATCTCGACTGCTCATGCCTGCTTCCATTGTCCAGACCAAGTGGCATTTCTGGCACAACTGCAATGCCAATACTTCTCTTCAAGGGGCAGCACCTCTGTTCACACTGCACTGTGCAGGTGTCCGCATCTCTGCATGAGTTCTGATTCAAGAAGCAGACCTTGGATTTTTGACGGGGCTCTATTTTTGGTGTTCTTGTTCAGTGTGATTTTGGACAGATCGGCAGAAATTTTATGTAGATGCACCACACAACACCATTTCGGGAACAAATGTACCTTGGGACCGGTGTGGCGCAGTGGCCAGATCAGCTGACTCCAGAGTGCAGGGTTCACGGTTTGATCTCTGGTGCCGGCAGGCAGCTCAGCTCAGCATTATGTGACTCTGGTAAATAGCTCACTTAATCTCTCTGACGACCCCCAGCGCCTTGAAACCCCTAAGGGGGTGATATGCTCGTGCTTTACAAATAGGAATTAATACTATTATTATCTGATGTAAGAAAATGACACAATGAGTTGAACATCTACAGTCGATAACCCTGGACATTCTAAAGTTCAGAGATTGGAAGTATGACACTTTTTTAATTAGTAACGCACCATTTGAAGCGTTAGCTTTTGCATTATTAAACACTGTAAAAAATTATTATTGGAATACTCTTTAACAGAAGTGCATGTGCCACAATTCATGAAGTCAGTGCACCTGTTGCAGGCGTCTGGGAATCCTAGATTGTCAGCCCGTAGAGATTGAGAGCACCAAAATATGTAACACTGAAGTTCTTGAAGTCAAAATGTAGAGCACTTCGGCCTAAAACCTTGCATGTTTGGAATGAGTAGCCCCAAGGAGGGTATGTCGTGGGGTGTTTTAAATATAGAATTCAATAACTCTCTAAATTGAACTCACGTTTCAGAAAAAAAATAACCACTTTTAAAACCAGCCCGTTGCTAAATATATACATGCTAAGGTCCGTTTAACACCTTGGCTGTTTTTCAGTGGTCCCATTTGTAGCATTGCATGATTTTCATTATAGGCACGCCTAGGAGTGCCTCCGATGCACACGTTAGAGCAGTAGGCAGCGTGTAATCATAATAATGACATGAAGGTTCCTCGAGAGATCAGATCGTGATTTATTGTCTAATCTGCCAGATGTCCTTCCTCTGCTGGGGCTCGACAGAGCGTGGAGCTGCTGAAGGTGACACCCTTCGACTGCAGGGCCCGTGGACGCAGCACTCACTGAGCTGTCCCAAAACAAAACCAAATGTTGCTGCATCTGTTTGGTGACAGCATGATTCAAATGGGTTTTCAAAGCAAACAAGTAGCAAAAAGTAATGCAGGTGCCTCTCGGTACAGGAAATAAAAATACCCCTCAGAGTTCCGAGGTACACGTCAACGTGTTTAAGATGCCCCCCCCAACCTTGTGCGTGGAGTTCATGCAGCCTATCTACCTCAAGACATCTCCGTTTCATAAAGTGTAAAGTAGAACAATTTACATCTACACCACATACAACGATGCCCGGACAGCTTCAGCTTAATGTTTTTTTATGAGGCTGATTGATCAGTGCCACATGCTCTACATCTGCAACCTTCGGCGTAAAGCACAACTCCCAACCAATGCTGCTGCTCATTTATCTGCATGTGTCTGTGTTTACTGGAAACACTCTGGGCACAGCAGCTTGCAGTTCTTTTAAGCGTGCTCTGTGGGGGCGCATCAACGGTAGGTTCTTTTGTCCAGACCACAGCTGGAGCCCCGGACCTCGCGGTTTATTCCGGTGAATCCCTCCTTACTGTGTGCGCAGCATTGGTCTCCCGGCTTCCTGTTTCAGGCTAAATACGGAGGCGCCATGATGTGCTTTTCTGTACTGAAATCCATCAATACTGTGCCCGTGTGAGGAGTGGCAACTTTCCGCAAAGTGAAAACTGCACGCATTTTAAAAGACATGCAAGTAGAGACCAAAGACCATGAACAAAAAAACAGACCTCAGTCATTAAATGCACAGCAAATGTGCGATAAGAAAAGAGATTTATAGCCCTGTTTACAGCAGTAAACCACAAGTACTCTCTCAAGTGCTCCAGATTAAAGACGAAAGGAGTTCCTGAACAGATGTTAAAATGGTTACCAGTGTATTTAGTACTTAGTCCCTGCTGTCGGGGAGTGGTAAACACACAAGAGGCATGACAAATGCATGCCATGGACAAATGAGGGGAAAGAATAGGAGAGTGGCAATGGAGCCAGCAAATGGGAAGCCTTAAGGTGAGTTGTAGCCCACAAAGTAGATACAGCGGGCCTGATTCACAGAACTAACTTACGTCAAAAACGTAAAGTTAGTACTTTTTGGTATTCACAGAATACACTTACTCATTTTGGTATTCACAGAATGAACTTACTCATTTCGGTATTCACAGAAGTTAGTAGCCCTAACTTTAGGACTCCTAAATGCCTTCTGTGAATACAGAAAGTCTTAAAGTTAGGATTTTTCTCAGTTTAGGAGTAGTAAAGTTAGGACTTTACTACTCCTAAACTGAGGAAAATCCTAACTTTAAGACTTTCGGTATTCACAGAAGGCATTTAGAGTCCTAAAGTTAGGGCTACTAACTTCTGTGAATACCGAAATGAGTAAGTTCATTCTGTGAATACCAAAATGAATAAGTGTATTCTGTGAATACCAAAAAGTACTAACTTTACGTTTTTGACGCAAGTTAGTTCTGTGAATCAGGCCCAGCATGTCTCAAAGAGACAGCGCAAGCACTATCTAGCCGAGACCTAAAAAGGATTTGTGTGCATGCAAAAATGGTACCAATTCCTACCGGGCCTAACTTGGGCACATGACAGAACTGTACGAAGGCACATCCAATTATGATAAAATGTTCTGTTTTCAACATTACAGTCATCATTTTTTGCATGAAGCAAGTACTCCACATGCTGTTTTTAATTACACACAATGGGAACATTGCCCTACACCACGACAGGGTAGTTCAAAAACATTTCCACAAAATGTTGCATATTTTTTTGGTTATGATACATTAGACCCTGTGTCTTATTATTATAAACCTGCAGCATCACCTGCAAAGAACAATATGCTGACAAACACCAAGCTGATTTATTCTGCTTCCTTTCTTTCCCAGCTGGCCACACAAGGGCTCAACTTTTGGAGGGACACTATTGATGTCAAATCAATTTGGGGGACAAAAGATTGGCAAGTTCAGGGGAACGAGGCTTTGTTTACAACATGCCTTAATACCACAACAAATGATGTTCCTGAACAAAACTGTGCAACTAACAACATGTCTTGGTCTAGCTAAGATAAAAGTTTTGAACATACCATGCATTCCACATTCGCATGTTTTGAAAACTGGCAGGAGGAAACACGAACAATTCATCACACATCAATTGGAGGGGATGGTTAGATTGGCCATTAGATACTAACGGATGTCAAGCACGGTTCCTAGGTAACACTAGCTTTAAGATCAGCAGGGCTGACCTGCGTTACGTGCAGACAGAACACTCAGGGTGGTGACAACTTTTAGTGTTGGGAAGTTGTGCCTTGACTGGCTAAAAACCTCAACATTGTCCCAGGTGAAACCACACTTGTCTTTTCTTTCGGATGACCTGGAACTATGGGACTTCTTGCTGGGTCCTCAAAAACCACATCAAAAAAGCTTCTTGTATGAAATATGGAAAGTTTCCCAGCAGGAAGCGGCTGAAAGACTGCATGAGATTGACAGGGCTAATTTAAGAAAAGGCTCTAGCAGTAGTTGATGGCATGACAACCTTGTCCTAAAGAACGTACTCGCTGGGTAACAGTGTCATCGGCAATAGACGTTATTTAACACAACATGTTCGCTTTTACAACAAGGGCAGTCACAACTTAGATGAATTCTACTATTGAGTTGGAAACTTCAGACACTTCGTTCTGATCACGTACCATGGCAACATATTAATGCCACAAGTCTGTTTTCACCTTACCAACTCACAAAACAGCAAATCCTCATGGCACTGAAAGAGTTCGACATACACTATGTTACACATAGATAAATTAAAGAGGCTGCCATTCACTGTTGCTCAAACACCTTTAGTGGATTGGATAATCCACAGGTTCATTACTCTGCCAAATTTGACATTTTATTTCCAACACTGCTTAGAACACCATCAAGTGGGAAGATATGAAGTGTTAGGGGAAGGGTATGTTCATGAGTATTGAGAATTACCTTTCAAATTCCAGTGCCCAAATAAAGAAACAGAAGTTTTTTCTCAGCAGTTCCGGCTGCGAGAATGCTTTACGTGGTTCCTTAGTGTGCAAGGAGGTTTCGCTCCACGGTGCTTGTAATGCTTCTGTAGCAAACTTATCATGCTACTTGAAAGGTTCCCCAGCAACCATGATTCATCCGGGTTTCAGATTACTCTCGAATGGAAGTAGTTTGATGTTGAAGGATCAAGGTTGTTGCGGGATGAGACTGGGTACAGCCTATCTTGTCACGGTTTTTTCCGTGGTCACTTGCTGTACATAAGTATTGTTTTCACCTGCCCATAGAGTTAAGGAGGCAACGTTTTGGCCTTTGATAAAGCTTTTGAACGTGCACTTTGATGCCCTGAGCAGACTGAATGTCTTATTGTTTCAGAAAGATGTGACCTTAACATCTGCAAAGGAGATGTTTGATCTTCTGAGATACAGTCGCTACTCTGCACTAATTTCCCACAGCATTTTGGAGAATTGGTGCATTGCATTTTTAACATGTCTCATACTGTGAGGGTGTTGTAATTTGGCAGCACTTAAGTTAAGCATTAGCCAAGACATCCTGTATTCAGAGGCTAAATTGTCCGCTTTGTGGAATCCATTTTGTATTTCTGGCAGCCATTTTGTTTGCCATGTGCTGCCATGTGCTCGCCATGTGCTCTGTCCTACCTTCCTGTTAACTGCTCTTGAAATCTGCCTAGAGACAAGTTATATTTAGTTCTCTTTTGCTTTGCACATGCTCAGTTGAGCTTGCAGCTGTTCCGAGTTTATAAATGTCAGGATGTGTCTACTAGAAGTAGAAACTGTTAGCTCCACCCACTTGTCGACTGTGCATTTCTTGTATGACCTTATATGTATCTAAAACCAGCATTTGTGTTTGTACCGCCTTCATTTGAGCCCCTGTGTGGGTATGAAAGGACCAAGGTCCTTCCATTCAGTGTGCTACTTCATGCATTACTGAAGGGTGGTGTGTAAATGTAGCTCCACCTCATGAGGTTTAATAAACTCTGTCTTTCCTATTCCAGTTTCTGTGCCAACTTCTTCTTAGCGTGTCTGAGGACTCTGTGCAGAGGAAGTGAGAACCCCTAAGCACTGGTAGGCCTTGCTGAGGCTCACTACTACAAATTGGCGCTTCCAACGCGGGGCTCATCGGCGACTCGGATGCCCGAAGGACTGGTCGAGATGAAGGATTGGAATCTCGCTTTTGGACGCGATCGCTGCCTGAGGAGACCCGAGTCTTGGCACCCACGGCGTTTTTCCTTTCTTTCTGATCTGACCATCCCGGCGGCGCCGGTCCTCGACTGAGATCTCTTCTGTTGATTCGCCGTGCAGTGACCATTTGGTCGATTTGAGAACTTGGCAGTTGGAACCTGGACACCATTTGATTGGTAAGAGCCGTTTTGCGGCACTTGCTGTTGGTTTGATGCCTTTGATTGGTAAGGTAGTTTTAGTAACACTTACTGTGGCTTTGTTTGTATGATTGGCCAATTTTGGAATCTGTTTTGTAGATTATATATGTATTGCAATACATATAGGCAGGTAATGAGGAGATTTTTCTCTATTTGAAGTTGTTTGAACAGCGCAACGTACGAAGAGTACCTTAAGCGCTACTTTGATTATAATACTGCATATTCTGCACTATTTTTTGGCATGCCTGCTTCTAGCACACTTCGTAGAAAGTGTTGCTGTTTTGGAGGTACCAATATGGATTTAGTAAGTACTCAGTTGACTCCCTCAGAGGGGATACCTAAATAGGTTTAGATATAGTAAAAAGATATTTCTTTCTTGGTGACTAAGTACCCCATGGAACTAAATATGTACATAAAACGGATCCTGATCTGTGCACTTAGTAACATTCATAAGTGGTGATATGCAGAGCGCTTTTTGAGTGTTCTACCAGCCAAAACTGGCGAATTTGGTGTATTTTGGCTTCTCGAACATGGAGCAGACTTTTGGACTACTTTTTGAGAGCTCTTCTTGTAAATATGACTTACAATTAGTATTTACAAATAGTTTGGTTTTGCGTACAGTCTGTAGGCTGTCTCTTGTTTTTGCCCTAAGTGTTGATTTGTGGGTTAAATGTGTTTTTAAATGTCATGTGGTTCTGGACTGACATGCTTGAAAGTACTTGTGTCAGTAAAGTACGACTATGTTTTTTGTGTAAGAATGGCTAGCCTTAAGCGCGCTGTGTTGTGTGTTATGAGTGTATGACCCCCTTCTGAAAATGTCTGGAATGAGCTAAAATTGGTTTTTGTTGTCATTCTGTTATGCAAATGTCATTTAAAAAAACTACATTTTTTTTAAATTCAGGGAATGAATAATGTAACATATGCTAAATAGCTGCACGCTACCATTAAAATTGATAAAGTAAGAAATTATAGATATGTGCAAATTGCCACACTGGTACAGATAAATCAGAATTTACATTCAATAGGAATAAAATAGGCCTCATAGAAAGGTAGGAAAAAAACGAATTTGTGTGCTTTCACACAATTAGGACTAAAATGAAAAATGTTACAGTATTATCCTTATATATTAATATTGAAAAGCCATTCACATCATCTGAGTGAATTGGTTGTTGCTGAAATAAACACCACATTACAGAACGATAGATTTGTGCTGGCTTGAAAAGCGTGAGATGTTGACGCCTGCTGGTCAGAACACAGCTGTGTCAACAACACATGGCTATTCTTGGTCCCAAGCCATGAGGAAACGCGAGTCGACTAGATTTTCAGTTAGTGCAAACACGGTATAAAGGCGTACATTAAAAACTGCTGATTTTGTAAGTCAGAAAAGACAGTTTCATTATTTTGGATAACAGAGAAAAGATTAAAAGGGATTTCCTTTCTTAATGCCTTTTTAACAAGCACATCTGTGGTTCTGATGTTAAATGATTACTATCCTTTAAAAGTGACGCAGACTTTTCATGTTTCAAGTAAGGCTTCTGTGCTTAGAGTTATAAATGAATGCATTTAAAGGTGATAGGAAAGGAATGAGGCTTGCTTTTCATATGTGGAACCATCAAAAGGGTTTGTGATCATTATTAAAAAAAAAAAAAAAAAAAGGAGAATTTTGATTATATGAAGAAAAAAAAATGTTTATTCAAAATAATTGCCCTAAAATTGTTTTTGATCTTTTGTAATGTCTGATAATCATACTGTGAATAATATATAGCTCCTAGCATCAAAGTTGGATTTAAGTAGCACTTTACCATGATGTGGGGAGTGCAATGTGAAATTTCACTTTATCCAGGCATATAAAAAAGTTTTTTTTAAGGGTGTACCTTATACATTTCTGATCCCCCATCTCTGGGATATCTAGATGACACCCTGGGGATCCCTAATATGCCAAAATATTGTAGGTTATTCATTTTTAAGTGCCCCTACCACCAAAGTCGAAATTGGGAAAATTCACTATTTAACAGTAGTTTTACCAAGCATAGCAGCTTTCACACTGCTCTTAGGCTTTCAAAATGCACACATTTAAGTATAACACAAATAGCTGACCTCTAACCTGCTAGAATGCACACCATACACTGCACACAGATAGAGACAAGTATTGAAAGAAAAAAAACACAGCAGAAGTTAGATCCTATCTTTAAAATTATTAGACGGACAGGACTGCCTTTCAGCTGTGATTCTCCAGAGTTGCTTTGAATTGCAAAGACCGCATGGAAAGCCTTGCACAAAAATGGACAGCTGGTGCAAGGGTTAAAGGTTGGAGTTCTGCATTTAGCTACCTAGCAGGGCTAAGGGGAAGGTTTGCTTGGACATTTCGACCTCCGAACAGTTTTTGAAAGAAGAGGAATTGGTAATTCTTCTTATCTTATCTTATCAAGTATTTATAGAGCGCACGTACACCGATTGGTTTCTTGGCGCTGATTGCTAGGGGATTGGCCAACCCGGAGACAGATCATTCATAAGCTTGGATAAAGAGCCAGGTTTTGAGGCTTTTCCTGAAACTCAGCAAGCTAGCGCTTGACCTGATTTCCAGGGGGATGGAGTTCCATAGACGGGGGGCAAGAGTTGCAAACCTGCAACCCCCTTGGCGCTTTAGCTTAAAGGTAGGGACCGTCAGCAGTTGGAGCTGTGCCGAACGGAGGTTGCGTGAAGGAGTGTAACGGGAGATAAGATTGTTTATGAATTTAGGGCTCTGGCCGTTCAAAGATTTGAACACCAGACATCCCACTTTAAAAAAGCAGCGCTGGGGAATGGGGAGCCAGTGCAGTTTCCTAAGAAGGGGGGATGCATGTTGCCATCTGGGTTGTTTATATATCAGACTGGCTGCTTGGTTCTGAACTATTTGCAACCGTTTAGTAAGGCCAAGTGGTAGACCAAGGTATGTTGCATTGGCATAGTCTAAGCGTGATATTACCAACGCCATCAGCACCTGTACCAGAGCTGCCCGAGTCAAAAGCCTACTTATCTTCCTAATTTTGCGCAGCTGGAGGAAACAAGTGGAAATAACAGTACCTACATGCGATTTTAAGGAGAGGTCATTACCAATGGTGACCCCTAGACTTTTCACTGAGGGTGAGGGGACTGGGAGGGGGCCTAATTCGTTTGGCCAGTACTGTGGGCCCCAGTGGTTATGGGCGCCACCTGTCAGGACCAGTTCAGTTTTACCTGGATTTAATTTTAAGTGGTTGTGGTCCATCCAATGACGGATGAATGTCATAGTGGATTGAAAATCAGAGATTGACTGGAAAGAGTTGTAGATAGTAAACATAAGTTGGAGGTCGTCGGCATAGTTAAAGGTGTCCACCCTTCTTTCCTTCAGACATCTAATCAGAGGAAGAAGGTAGAGATTGAATAGGTGCGGAGAGAGCGCAGAGCCTTGAGGAACCCCGCAAGTGGTTTTAAGTTTAGGGGCAGTGAACTGGCCAATACGGACTGCCTGAGTGCGGTTTTCCAGGAAGGAGATCATCCATTTAAGGGCGAGGCCCTGAATGCCTGCCTCTCTGACACGGTCTGCCAGTATATTATGGTCGACCGTGTCAAATGCGGCCGAGAGATCTAACAGTACCAGGGCCTGAGGAGTACCTTTGTCCGCCTTTTCTCGTAAGGAGTCCAGAACTGCCAATATGACAGTTTCTGTGGAGTGGGCTGGACGGACGCCCGCTTGGCATGGGTCAAGGAACTCAGATTGTTCCAAGAAATTGGACCTGCATTTAGCAACGTGGGCTTCAAGTAATTTGGCCAGATAGGGGAGCAAAGAGATTGGGCGGTAGTTACCCAGCATCTTGGGGTCTGCACTAGGTTTCTTAAGGAGAGGGACTACTATAGCCTCCTTGAAGGAGTTAGGTACAATGCCCTGGGACAGTGAATTGTTGAGTAGTGCAAGGGCTGGGGCCGAAACGGTGGAGAAAGCTGTTTTTAAAATATGAGGGGGACATTGGTCCATAGGGGAGCCAGATCTAACTTTTACTAATAGGTCACCCAGGATAGCTGTGTCAATTGGCGGAAAACAGTTAAGGGAGTGGGTGTTACTGGGCAAGGGGGGGATAGCCTGAGGTGACGTATGGAAGGGGATACTGGCTTTGATATCGGCGATTTTATCAATAAAAAATTTGTTCAGGGAGTCGAGAGATCCTGTGATGGGATGGGTTTACTAAGAGTTCTCTCAGGATTGGATAGTTCGGTCTACGATAGTAAAAATTTCTTTGGATTTATTGTTAGCGGTTAGGATTCTCGAGGAAAAATGGGCTGCCTTAGCTAAGGAGATTGCCTTTTTGTATTCCTTCAGGGCCAGTAAATAGGTAGTTTTTTGGGCCAACGAGTAGTCCAGCCTCCACTTTCTTTCATATTGGCGGAGGGAGAGTTTCTGTTGTTTTAGATCTGGGGAAAACCACTTTTGCGCCTCATGGTGATGGGTCAGTCTGATTTGTTTAAGTGGGGCATGTTCATTGCTAGCTGCTAGAAGCCAGGCTGAGATATTCTCCACATGGAGGTTGACATCGGGCGTAGGGTGAGGAGCTGTGTTGACCAGCGTTGTGATAAATACGGCATTATCGATGGCCTTCCAATTCCTCGCCATACCCCCCCTGCAAGTAGGGATTTTACCGGTGGTCAGATGTAGTAGAGTGAATTTTATCAAGTGGTGATCAGACCAAATGCACGGTGTGACGGATAGATCAGATACCGCCAGGTTGGTGGTCCACAGTTGGTCCAGGGTGTGACCTTTTAGGTGGGTGGCAGAAGAGATCTGCTGAGTGAAGTTCATGTTTTCCAACGATTCAGTCAGCTCATTGGAATGAGGCCCTCCTTGAGGATCGTTAGCCCAATAGTTGAAATCGCCTATCAGGAGAATTCTGGCATGATTTGTAACAAGGTGTGCGATTTGTTCTCCCAAAGATTGGGGGAATAAGGGCATGTGTTGAGGGGGCCTATAGAGTAATACGCAGATCAGTGGTGCCGATTCGGACTCAAGTTTGATAACAATATTATCTGCTGCGGGGAGGCAGAGTGGGATAAGGGCCGTAAAAGTCAGGCTCTTGTGGATAATAGCCGCCACTCCGCCGCCCACCTTGCCATTGGTTATTAACGCTTTCTAAAGTACTCAATGTGCTTGTGTTAGGCTGAATCAGAGAATAGCCACTTTCTAAGATATCTCCTACAAGTTTGTTTGTGCCCAGTTGCTAGACATAGGGGTTGAAAGTGTTGACAGCAGTGAAACCTGTTTCAGGTTTTCCTACTGTCAAAATGGGGGAAGGAGGTTAGCTCCTGGGCAAATTAAGGGTAGGCAAATTTATGTTTTCTCTCTCTTTTTCTCACTCTCTCTTGAATCTGTCTAAGCTGTCTAGGAAATGGCCATGAGACATTTAATTGGCTATTCAGTAATACTGTTTTAAAATTGTTAGAATTAATAAAATGATTAAAATATATGCTATGTTACTGCCCATCCTGTATGAAAGAATGAGTAGAACAGATTGATGTTGCCTTATTTGACCTTTAAAGGGAACTGTATAGTGGGGGTTTCTGTTCAAAAATCTCAGGTGGCAATACCATTATTGTTTATGTTATTCTCATGTTCTATACAGTTTTGCAAGGGCATTGCTAGTCTTTTATTAGCTAGTCTGTGTAATTGAGCTGACAGCCCTTATTAGAGCTGGAGATAAGGTTTTTTTACCTTTGAAAATGATGTTGCATAGTCTGGATCGTGAAAAGTAGAATGCAGGAAAGACGCCCATGTGATCCTTAGCAAACATTTTGAAGGAAAATATTGTTTTATAGGAGTTTGTCACAACATGTTCTGCTGGAGAAAATGTACCCACTATGTTGAAGTTTAGTTCTTTTTGCAATAAGAATCCCTGTTAAATTAGCAGTTTTAGATTTTTCCGCTGCGCCTATAACATGAAAGCATGGTCCTAAGCATAAAATGTAGGTGTCTTTATGTAAGAGAAATTATTTTAGAAGTGTCTGCAGTCCTGTACAAGTAATGCAAGGTTCATAAGTAGAAATGTAGGAAAAGTTCCTTTTTTCTTGAGGTTCTTCAGATGAATAATATAGGAATGCACAAATGTAAGGATTTGGAGTATGTATGTATTGTTTTTCTTTTTTCCTCAGAATTTAGTAAATGAACACCGACTTCCTTGGCTGATTGGGAGAAACAAATCAAATCGTGTAACGTATTACTCTTGTCAGTTCACCAAAAGTTCCTTTTATACTTGCCAATAGGTCTAGGGTGTTTTTTTATTCTCAGATAAGATGAAGTGGTCCTTGGGTGCCTTGCTAATGAATGGGGCATCCCAAGACTAAGGAAGTATTCTGAGACTATCCTCTCTGTTGATAGATTATTTTTGTGCCTTGTCTAAAGACCTTTTGTTCTGCCCACCAATAGATATTTGCTGCCCTACAACCATTGCCAGAGGGGCCCGGACATCAGATCCAGCCTGGGAGTCAGCACCAGTCCAGCTTGGAGTCAAGATAAAGGGAACCAGCACAGGCGTTGCTGGCAACTAGGACCTCAGTGAAGGCCGGAAGCACTGGGACGTGAAGTGTGTACCCCTGCCACTGTCTTGGGCGAAAGACAGGGTCACAAATCAGGATGAAGAAATCTTTCTGTGGATCCAGTTTTTGATGCCCAGGTGAGAGAGTCACAGACCGATAAGGACGGCAAGGAGGCTTTTACTTGAGGTGACCCCCTTTGAAACAAGGGTTGCTTCACATATCCCAGCATCAGGCCTTTTGAGTCCTGGTCCCTAAGTGAATGCAAGTCTGCGCCTTTGTTTGTTGATCAAGGGATGCCTGAGCATATTGGCTACAATCAGTGGCCCCAACAAAAGAGCAGTGCGCCAGCGGAGCAATACAGGAGTTAAGGAAGGACTTGAGTTTAGGGTACAGGTGCTGTGCCCTTGGTGCCTGTTAGATTAAAGTGAAGAAAACTGGTGCACTGCCTGAGACACTGGACAGGATCGTTGAGGGTATTTGCCCTGAGGGGGTGATTGCCCTATTCTGAAAGAAATACTTTTTCTTCTCAAACTGGGCCGTGATTCTTGAGTTGCGAGTTGTGCAGCTCCACCGTGGGAACAACAAGAGCCTGCCTGTGAGGCTCAAACGGACACAGGGAGAAGACTCCCCTCTGGATGGTTGTACAGCGGCTTCAATTTCCCACTGACTCTTTTTTTTGTTAGTAATGTACCCCTTTGATCGTCCCATTTTTGAGGGGGATCAACTTAATAAAGTGTGTTATCAAAATAAAGAAGGTTATCCACAAGCCAAAGGGACTAAATGGGAATGGGAAAAGTGACAATATTTCAACACCAAATGTCTTCACAAATGAGAGAATAATAAAGAACATTGGACCTTTTGTGATTTCTGTGACAAAAGCTAAAGCAGATTTGTGTATTTGTAGCGTTGGAAGAATTCCAGTGGGGAGGAGTGAGTGTACTGTAATCCTGACCATTGAAGGTGCCAATAACAGCACTTTCACAGCCTCGCATAATACGTATTTTGTGTGTGGAAATAACGGATATTATCAATTACCTGTTGGGTGGTCAGGAATCTGCTACCGGATCACTCACCTTCAGTATATGGCGCAATATCAGAACTGCATAAGATTGCTGCAGAAATTCATCCAGAGACTGGTACTTGGACTTTTACTGGATGGTTTTGGACTCTTGTTTCTGCTTGGGGCTGGAAGCTACTGACTATCCTGTGTGTAATGATTATGATACTTTTTTACATGCTGTGTATGTATCCAATGTGGTCCAATGCTTTGCTCCATTTGCATCTCTGCTTGTATACCTGCCAAAGGGAACGTTGAGGAAACAAAGGCCCAACAAATGTTGAATAAAGAGGTGGCCGAAATAATGTTAATAGATGTACGGGATGAATATTTAGATTACCCCAGATAAACGAATGTCTTCGGCTAATGCTGAAAGGGTCGTCTGTTGTAATTTGGCAGCACTTAAGTTAAGCATTAGCCAAGACATCCTGTATTCAGAGGCTTAATTGTCCGCTTTGTGGAATCCATTTTATATTTCTGGCAGTTGCCATGTGCTGCCATGTGCTCGCCATGTGCTCTGTCCTACCTTCCTGTTAACTGCTCTTGAAATCTGCCTAGAGACGACTTATATTTAGTTTCTTTTGCTTTGCACATGCTCAGTTGAGCTCGTAGCTGTCCATGCAGCTGTTCCGAGTTTATAAATGTCAGGATGTGTCTACTAGAAGTAGAAACTGTTAGCTCCACCCACTTGTCGACTGTGCATTTTATGACAAGGCATTGTATGACCTTATATGTATCTAAAACCAGCATTTGTGTTTGTACCTGTCAGGCACAGAGGATGGTTTACACTAACCTTTCAGCCAGGTACAGCAGGAACGATGGATGAAGCTAAGTAATCCCTTCCCCTTAAATGGAATACCCAGGAGTAGATATATCCGACACTCCAGAGATAAAACCACCATAGGGGAAAGGGAAAAAAGGGACAAAAGAAACAATAACGTTGCCGCTGTTAAGCTCAGACTAGGGATGTCGTCAGAAGATGTAGACCTCTCTCTTCTACTATCCACCCCTTCTGCCCTGTAAGTGAAACACAATACACACATTAGATTACTCCCCCACTTCTATCCGTAGCACCCCTATCCCCCCTATGTGTTATGTACTTACTTAAATCTCTAGCGTGCTTCTCTTATGTTAAAAACGCCACAAAAGAGAAAAATAAAGAAAACAAAATAACAACATAGTTCTGGATTGGAGTGAGGTACTTATCTTACTGCAGATAATCCTCTCTTTGCTGATGGATGTTCCGTCTTGTGCTGTAGCTCAGAGCCTCGGGTAGAATAGAATCTCTCTGCCCACTTTGATAAAACTCTCCTAAGTATTGACAGGCAAGACTGCAATAAACAACCACACGGTGGCGCTGGTAATGCAAAAATATCCTCCTTTCTTATTTCTGGACAGTCCGATTCTGTTTAAAGGTACGGAATACACGGGAGGTTTGAATTTGTGCCGGTTTGCTTGACTTTGTCAAGCGCTTCATGAAGTTACCCCCATGAATGCAGGGAGGCTTTCAGGGATTTTCCACGATGCCATTCCAGGGCGCAAGGACGCCAATGGGAAGCGGATTGCTGGAAAGAGAGTCTTTGAATACACGAGTGCTGCAGTCCTTCAGGCAGAAGCTTTCACGAACGTGAACTTCAAGTTCAGGTATAATCTCCCACGCACTGGCAATACGTTCTCTCTCCGATACTAGAAATTTACTCGAGTGACAAGCACCGAGACCTACCAGGGCGGGGCTTAAGTACCCATAGTCAGGTGCTGTTTCAGCCTGTGCAAAGGATTGTGGGAGTTGTAGTTTATGTGCCCAACACTCATGCCATGCATATTTGCGCGCAGTGTATCTATCTCCGTCTAGCCATGACAGAACCCCTCTCATTGGCCGACGTCTCGGCGGACTACCAGGTTTAGTAGGAAAACGTGAATGATAGCGCCTCAGAAGTCCAGGGCAGTGTAGATTAGCCACCGGCTCCCAAGACCGTTCTTCTGGGCCATACCCTTTCCATTCAATGAGATAGTGTAGTCTCCCTCTGATGTATTTGGAATCTAGAATACCCTGTACTTCATATTCCTCGTCCCCGTCTATATCTACAGCTTGTGGTCTTACAGGTAAACGTGTACCCTGAAGACAGGGTTTCAGAAGGGATACGTGAAACACTGGGTGGATGCGCCAAACAGAAGGTAGTTTGAGCTTCATGGCAACGGGGTTTATGATCTTCTCTATAGAATACGGCCCCACAAATCTAGGCTGCAACCTGTTGTTCCCCTTAAGCCTTAAATGTTTGGTGCTAAGCCATACTCTGTCTCCTATTCTATAGGAGGGTTCTACCGTTCTCTTTTTATCTGCATGTAGTTTATCTCGTGTTCGTGCCTCTTCTAGGTGTGTTTTGGCCTTACCCAGTACTAGCTTAAGGTGTGCGTGGTGATCTTGGATAGAGGGGTGAGTGGAAGCCACCGGACTCTCAAACGGTAAGATGTTGGGATGGAAGCCGTTGAGACAATAAAAAGGGGAACATCCCAAGGTTGTATGATCAGCGTTATTGTAGGCGAACTCCGCTGTCCACAAAAGCTTGCTCCAGTCATCTTCCTGTAATAATGTAAAACACCTCAGGTATTGCTCTAATGTCTGATTTAATCTTTCTGTCTTGCCGTCTGTTTGGGGATGGTAGCTTGTTGACAAACGTGCATCAATCTGCATGATCTCACACAGTGCTTTCCAGAACTTGGAGGTGAACTGAGTTCCTCTGTCCGTGATAATGACTGAAGGGATTCCATGTAGTCGAACTATATGTTGCAAGAAGACAGTGGCCAGTTCCGCTGAAGTGGGCAATCTGGTAAGAGCGATGAAATGACCCATTTTAGTCAGATGATCTACTACTACTAATATGGTGTCATAACCAGAGCTAGGAGGCATTTCCACGATGAAGTCCATGGACACTGTATGCCAAGGAGTCGGAGGTGTAGGTATAGGCCTGAGTAAGCCACTGGGTCGTTGATGTTGTGCCTTGGCTTGGGTGCAAACAGAGCATTCCGAGATGTATCTTACAGTATCTCTTCGGAGTGACTTCCACCAGAAGTAACGAGTCAAGGTTTGCAATGTTTTGTGTATTCCCATGTGTCCTCCTAAGGTTGTGTCGTGGATCCATTGAAGGACTTGTTGCTGGAGTGGACCTTCAGGAACGTACAGTCTATTTTCATGGAACATTAAGTCATCTTTTACTGAACGATGTGACGCCTCTTCATGGACCCATGCATCTTTATCAACACTAGTGGTTTGTTTTTTAACTTCGTTCAGGAAGCCATGAGTGGTGGTTAACACCACTGTCCTCGTTGGAAAGGAAGCCTTCTGTAGTATGCAGGGTGGTTCTTCTACACAATCATTGTTGCCAGCCGGAGTGGGCAAAGGTCTAGAGAGAGCGTCGGCTTTTCCATTTTGTGGCCCTGGTCTGTATTTAATCACAAAGTCATAGTCCGCAAAAAACAGAGACCATCTTAGCTGTCGGGGTGTTAGGGCTCGAGCACTCTTCAGAAACAGCAGGTTGCGATGATCGGTATATATTTCTACTGTGTATCTGGCCCCCAGTAGATGGTGTCTCCATTCTTCACAGGAACGTTTGATGGCCAACAGCTCCTTATCGGTAATGCTGTAATTTACCTCACAACTGGACAGCTTCTTTGAGAAAAAGGCTATTGGATGCAGCTGGCCAGTGTCTGGGTGTCTTTGAGAAAGGATTCCTCCTAAGGCATAATAAGAGGCATCTGTTTCGAGTATGAATGGTTGGGATGCATCAGGATGTCTCAGTATTGGAGCACTAGTGAAACATGATTTTAGCACCTGGAATGCTTCTTCTGCTGCCGCAGTCCACTTGAAGGTAGCTCCCTTCCGTAGAAGAATTGTCAAAGGTTGAATAATACAGGAAAAGTTCCGTATAAATCTTCTATAGAAGTTCGCGAACCCCAAGAAACTTTGCAGGGCCTTCACACAGGTAGGGGATTTCCATTCCAAGATGGCTTGTGTCTTTTTTGTGTCCATACAGAGTCCGTGAGGGCCTATGACATAACCCAAGAACTCTACTTCTGAGGTATGAAAGAAGCACTTTTCCAATTTCGCATAAAGTGAGTGCTGCTGTAGCCGTTCCAGAACTGCTGATACATGTGAAATGTGTTCTTCCATTGATCTTGAGTACACAAGGATGTCGTCAATATAAACGATGCATGACACATCTAATAATCCTCTCAATACCTCATCCATGAAGTATTGGAATGCGGCAGGGGCATTGCATAGCCCGAAAGGCATCACCTGATATTCGTATAGACCGAATTTGGTTCTAAAGGCTGTCTTCCATTCATCCCCCTGCCGCACTCTCACCAAATGATACGCTCCACGGAGGTCTAACTTGGTAAAAACAGCAGCTCCCTTCAACTGGTCCAATAAAACAGGTATTAATGGCAGGGGATATCTATTCTTCTTGGTTATTCGATTGATTGCCCTATAATCAATACAAGCCCTTAGACCTCCTTCACGTTTCGGTATAAAAAAAAAGAGGCGAGGAGGCCGGGGAAGATGAAGGACGAATGAAGCCGTTGGCCAGTAATTTCTCCAGATATTGCTGTAAATAAACGGTTTCTGCTTCGGTCAGGGCATAAATGCGGCTGCACGGAATACTGGCTCCTGGTTCCAGATCTATCACACAATCATATGCCCTGTGTGGAGGCAGCCTATTTGCTTCCTGCTCGCTGAATACTGTATGATATGTCTGGTATTCGTTTGGCAGAGGGGCGACGCTTCCCACACTGTGTGTACTACAACTGCTGGAGAGTAATACCGCAGGGTTCGTCTTTTGAGGGGCTTCTTGTCGTCTGGCTTGGGTACAATGCTCCTTGCAGTAGGTGGAATTCAATGTAACGGTTCTCGCGGCCCATTGTACCAAGGGATCATGTAGAGTAAGCCATGGCATGCCCAAGATGAGAGTGAAATGAGGGGCATCTATTAAATCGAAGTGGATGTACTCGTAATGATTTAAGCCCACCTGCATTTGAATTGGCTGAGTATGATATCGTATAGGACCTGAGGTTAGTTCGGTGCCGTCTACTGCCTTTACTGGTTCCGGGACCTTTTTCTTTATACAGGGCATGCCTATTTCCTGAGCGTAGTTTTGGTCGATGAAATTACCTGTAGCCCCTGAATCCAACAGGGCATGTACAAGCACCGATCCGGCCCCTGGTATATCCAATGTAACACACACATTCATATGCGCCACGGAATTTTGTACCGTGTTTACCACAGCTGGACAGACCTCTTCTACTCGAGGCCTCAAACAAGGGATCTGGGACTTGTTTGGGCGTTTTAGTTTTCCGAATCTTCTTGTAGGCAATCCACCACAGATACTTTCTGTATTCCACGGAATTCTTTAAAGGGCGTTTTGGTTTTTGCCTTGCAGTCCTTAATAAAATGCCCTGGTTTTCCGCAATACATACAGAGCCTTTGTTTCCTTTTTCGCTCTCTTTCGTCTGAACTCAGAGGTCCTCTTATACCACTAATTTGCATGGGTTCTGTTCCCTCCGAACCCGGGGGGGATCCTTCTGTGATTGCTCTGGGACGCGGGGGTACATATCTTGTTTCGATACGCTGTTTGTCTCCTCTCCTCTCCTGTAGTCTATGGTCTAATTGTACAGTGAGATCAATGAGTTCATCACATGTGGTTGGCATGTGCACCACTTGTGCCAAAACGTCTTTTAACTCGCTTCTCAACCCCTGATAATATAGCGACGTTCTTTTCTCCATAGGCCAGTCGGTTTCGGCTATGAGTCTATTGAAAGTTGTAATATAGGACAACAAATCTTGGTTGCCTTGCTTGAGTGTTATTAATTCTCTATCCAGTGAAAGCAAGTGTGCCTTTCTATCGAATAATTTGCGCATTTCTCCACAGAAGGTGTCAAAATTACGCAGGGCAGGGTCGTCTCTTTCTATAAGGGGAAAGGACCAACTGGCTGCATTACCCCCAAGATAGGACATCACGAAGGCCGTTTTAGCTTGGTCTGTGGGAAATACTGCTGGTTTGCACATAAAATGTAATTTACACTGCCCCAAAAAGATACCAAATTTCTTTGGGTCCCCAAAGAATCTTTCAGGAGGGGCCAAGGGTAACTGTGCTGGCTGTATGACCTGTATGGTGGAAGGCCCCGTACTGCTTCCCGAGGTATGTGTTGTTTGCCCAGTATCAGTGTTATGCGAAGCAGGAGGAGGTAGAGTCCAATTTCTAATATACTGAGACCCTTGCGACCCCGTAGGATTAGAGCGAGACAATCCTGCCACTTCACGTCTTATAGTACTCATTTCGTTTCGCAATTCTAGGTTCTCACCCCTGAAAGCATCTACCTCCATTCTCAGGGCTGTTAGTGTTTCTAACACTGATGTAAGAACAGTGTTGGTATCCATCGTTCGGGCCGTAGGTTACCGTGGGCTTGTCACTCTGTCAGGCACAGAGGATGGTTTACACTAACCTTTCAGCCAGGTACAGCAGGAACGATGGATGAAGCTAAGTAATCCCTTCCCCTTAAATGGAATACCCAGGAGTAGATATATCCGACACTCCAGAGATAAAACCACCATAGGGGAAAGGGAAAAAAGGGACAAAAGAAACAATAACGTTGCCGCTGTTAAGCTCAGACTAGGGATGTCGTCAGAAGATGTAGACCTCTCTCTTCTACTATCCACCCCTTCTGCCCTGTAAGTGAAACACAATACACACATTAGATTACTCCCCCACTTCTATCCGTAGCACCCCTATCCCCCCTATGTGTTATGTACTTACTTAAACTCTAGCGTGCTTCTCTTATGTTAAAAACGCCACAAAAGAGAAAAATAAAGAAAACAAAATAACAACATAGTTCTGGATTGGAGTGAGGTACTTATCTTACTGCAGATAATCCTCTCTTTGCTGATGGATGTTCCGTCTTGTGCTGTAGCTCAGAGCCTCGGGTAGAATAGAATCTCTCTGCCCACTTTGATAAAACTCTCCTAAGTATTGACAGGCAAGACTGCAATAAACAACCACACGGTGGCGCTGGTAATGCAAAAATATCCTCCTTTCTTATTTCTGGACAGTCCGATTCTGTTTAAAGGTACGGAATACACGGGAGGTTTGAATTTGTGCCGGTTTGCTTGACTTTGTCAAGCGCTTCATGAAGTTACCCCCATGAATGCAGGGAGGCTTTCAGGGATTTTCCACGATGCCATTCCAGGGCGCAAGGACGCCAATGGGAAGCGGATTGCTGGAAAGAGAGTCTTTGAATACACGAGTGCTGCAGTCCTTCAGGCAGAAGCTTTCACGAACGTGAACTTCAAGTTCAGGTATAATCTCCCACGCACTGGCAATACGTTCTCTCTCCGATACTAGAAATTTACTCGAGTGACAAGCACCGAGACCTACCAGGGCGGGGCTTAAGTACCCATAGTCAGGTGCTGTTTCAGCCTGTGCAAAGGATTGTGGGAGTTGTAGTTTATGTGCCCAACACTCATGCCATGCATATTTGCGCGCAGTGTATCTATCTCCGTCTAGCCATGACAGTACCGCCTTCATTTGAGCCCCTGTGTGGGTATAAAAGGACCAAGGTCCTTCCATTCAGTGTGCTACTTCATGCATTACCGAAGGGTGGTGTGTAAATGTAGCTCCACCTCATGAGGTTTAATAAACTCTGTCTTTTCTATTCCAGTTTCTGTGCCAACTTCTTCTTAGCGGTCTGAGGACTCTGTGCAAGGAAGGGAGAACCCCTAAGCACTGGTAGGCCTTGTTGAGGCTCACCACTACAAGGGTAGTCCACTTTTTTTTAGAACTTAGGCTCTGGTTTGGTTACTACCTTACAGACAGTCTTCGGAGTCATTCCATCATTTATTCACTCCGTGCTTGCCATCGCTTTTGGATGTCTTCCACTGGTCCTGTTCCTGATTGTCGAGACTGTGATTTTAATTGTTCTGCTCCACACCGGATGTCCCATTTCAAGATCGAAGGGAACTGGCACTACCACATGTGCTCCTGTGCCTTGAACACTTGGTACAATGTTTCGGTGCACCCTTACTTCAGGAATTAAATTGTTTTTTATCATTTCGGCCTGTGTGGCTTCACTGCATGCAGCCTGTATTCCGCTGTCTGCTGTACACTTTCGAGTGTGCCTTCGACTTGTGCCTAGGAATGCAATCGGTTCAGCCTCTGGACACGGACGTACTAGTGGGCCCCATAAGGCCCATTTATATCACTGTCCCTTGCGTCTGCCATTCTACGAGCCTTCCTGGGACGCTTCTGCTTCTTGTGAGTTGGATCTTGGATCTGGTTCTGCGGATTTACCACTGGCTGTTGTCATTCCTTCAGTGGCTGATGTGGGAGTAGGATGGCAACACATTTGCTCCATAAACCTGCTCCGAGGTGTGTCTCTGGGATCATTGTCTGTATTTGCTAGGAACAGAAATGTTTCGTCTACCTCTCGAACACATATACAATTGGCTATTCCGTTTGGTGGAAACGTTTTGAGTCTGCCTGTTTTTAACATCTTAAATTCCTTTTAAATTTGGTTTTTATTCACTTTTACATTTGTATTAATGGCTTTCTGTATGCTTTGGTTTTCAAACTGTATGATTGCCTTTTTAATCATTCTAGTACCTTTTATATGAACATATGCTGTAGCATTGCTCTGGCTAGCTTCTTATTATTAGATAAGCTTTAATCGACTCATGTCCGAGGAGTGGGTGCCACGTGGCTAAGTTAGGCCCGGGAATAAACAAAGCCATTTTTACATGTACACGTTTCATAAGTTGCCTTCTTTTCGACACAATGACTTTGTGACTTGAGGTTTTGACATACATTTGCTTGCATGATAGTGCAGGATTAGTTTCGCTGAAACAACATTGCTTACAATTCCACTTCGTAAGTACACTATCACGACACCTGGAACATTTAGTACAAGGCCTAGACACACACTGTGCAAATGTTTTTATTTGTTATCCGTCCACGAGGCGACATGGCTATCACAAAGACAATAAACAATGTCAGCTCGGCTGAAGTTTCGACACAGAAGCCTGGATGATGTTATTATAAATACATACGCATTTCTGTGCTCAAATTAGAGGAGCACTCTGCTGTCATTGCGAGGTTGTCGCTATGTCGGAGTCTCAGCCCAGTTTATTACTGTTTACACTCTGCGAGGAGGGATGTCTAACTTATGACCAATGTGGGGACCTACATACCTTGCCTTCAGGTAATGGGTACTTAGATCATCCAGTAGGGGATTGTTGGCAGAACACCCACCCTAGGAGACTGGGTTAGGGAGCGCATAATAGGAGTACACTATACCCAGTACTTATATGCCAGCATATATACACACACTGTTTTAGCACAATGGTAGAATCGTACATTCTTTTCACTGTCCTTATATTGCTAATCACTTTTATTTGCTTCGGTCTGTTCATTATTGCAGTGCATATATTTTATACAAGAATCCCAATGGTTCAATAAATATTGAAAACGCCGCTTTATGTATTTCTTGTGTATCTCTCTGAGCGAGCACGAGTGACTGAGCGAAAAGCTTCTAGATCTGTTACCACGATTCCTTGGGGAGTCAGGGTTGTAATGTTCTGAGGTTACCCAAACCATTTGTTACCTTGCCAGGTTTAGGGGTACTAATGGTGGCACTGTGAGCCAGCAGGTCTATAGGCCAACATATCCTGAGGGGGGTGTATGGAATCAGTCTGGCACGATCCCAAAAGTGAACAGTTCCTACTGAGAAAGTGGAAACTGTACGACAACAGGACCTGCTCAGGTCTCGTTTGGATTACCAGGTTGGGTGTAGCTGACTACACAGTCCATGGCAGCCCATCAAGGGAGTCAGAAGGACCTTGAGCCCAAAAAAGTGGTCCAGGTGTCTGTCAGAAGAGGAAGGGCAAGAGGCATGGGAAACCCACCCAGAGATTCCTATGGTCCGGGAGGAGCCTGATCCGGAGGGTGGTGCCAGGACCTACAGGGGAAGACATTGCTGTCCTGTTTGCCCGAGTGAGCCGGGTGATAAACTGAAAGGGGGTGTATCAGGCAGATTCCTGCATAGCCCAGGGGGAGTGCCATGCTTTTGAGGGCCTCTGGCACCAGGCTGAGGCCAAGGCAGCTGGCAGCACCTCTGGTGACCACCTCATTTACTGGGAGACTGGTCCCTTGTAGAGCGAGCCTAGCGTCCCTGAGCTAGGGTCAACCTGTATGTTGGTGGTCCCCCACTGTAACCAGGCCTTCCTACTGGAGATGCCTCTTGATATCCCTTTGGCAGGACATCTGGGGTAGGCGAAAACCTTTGACCGACTGGTCACCCCCTTTTATTTGCCCCAGATGAGGATGCAGATCCAGCAAACTTCCAGGCTGCTGGCAAGTCAGGGTTAAAGCAGAAGGACCAATGCTTCCCTTCCCTGTAGTGGGAACACCCTTTGAGAGGATGGGCATTAACATTGTTGGGCATCTGGACCCCAAGACTGCCTTAGGCAACAGGTTCATCCTTGTCATTGTGGACCATAACAAAAGGTACGCTGAGGCCATTCCGCTGAGGTCAGTGACTGCTGCCGCAGTGGACAGGGAACTGATATGGATATTTATCCATGTGGGTTTGCCCAAGGAAGTTGTGTCTGACAGGGTTAACAACTTAATATCTGCCTACATTAGGTCCATGTGGAATGAGTGTGGGGTAGGCTACAAGTTCTCCACATCATACCAACCCCAGACATATGCGGTTGTTGAGAGCTTCAACAAGACTCTGAAAGACATGATTATGGACCTATCAGAGCCCTTGAGGCCTAAGTGGAACATCGTCTTGCAATATCTGCTATCTGCACAAAGGAAGTACCTCAGAATGGAGGCGGGTTCAGTCCCTTTGAACTTCTGTTTGGCCACACTGTGCATGGACCTCTCTGCTTCTTGTGAAGGAGGGGTGGGGGCAAGATCCCAAGAAACCCCCTCCAGATGTAGTGAGCTACATGTTGGCCCACAGGTCTCAGATGACGTGTTTCTGGAAAGAGGCCACTCAGAATCTGGAGGGCAGCCAGGGAGTCATGAAATACTGTTCCAACTAGAAAGCCACTCTGGTAGAGTAGCAGCCTGGCCAAAAGGTGTGGTTGATCGAGCCTGTGGAGCCCTGCACCTTAAAATACTGGTGGACTGGGACCTATGAGATTAAGGAGCCGAGAGGGGAGATCACCTACCTGGTAGGCCTCAAGACATCTAGGAACCCTTTAAGGGTCCTACATATGAACCGCCTCAAGCCCCAATTTGAGAGGTCTGAAGTCACTATGCTCTTGGTGACAGGTGATGGCGAGGAGGAGGAGAGTGAACTCCTCCCAGACCTCCACTCTTCCACGGAGCAAGATGGGTCAGTGGAAGGAGTTGTCCTCTCCCCTACCCTGACCCCAGAACAACAGTAGGACTGTCACCACTTGTTGGGGAAGTGCGCCTCTTCATTCTATGTTACTCCAAGGCTCACGGATTGGTGTACCCACGCCATAGCTACAGGTAAAAGCATGCCTGTCAAGAATAAAAGCTACAGACTGACTGACAGAGTGAGTGTCTGCATCAAGGATGAGGTATCTACGATGTTGGATTTGGGGGTGATTTAGCCCTCTTGTAGTCCCTGGTCCAATCCAGTGGTACTGGTACCCAAGGCTGGCCCACCGGGAACCTCCCCATATCTTAGGTTCTGTGTGGACTACAGGGGCCTCAATTCAGCCACCAAGACTGATGCTCACTGTATCCCCAGACCTGATGAGCTCATTGATCGACTGGGGACTGTCAAGTTCCTCAGTACCTTTGACTTGACGTCAGGGTACTGCCAAATCACCCTGACTGAGGGAGCCAAGAAGAGATGGGCATTCTCCACCACAGAGGAACACTTTCAGTTCAAAGTGATGCCCTTTAAACCCTGCCACCTTTCAGGTTGGTCAACTGGGTCCTGGCTGTGCTAGAAAACGTTGGTGCTGCCTACTTGGATGACATTGCTGTTTTCAGTTCCTGCTGGGAGAGACAGCTGCACCACTTCAGGGAAGTGCTTCAGGTCCTGCAACAGGTAGCCTTATAAAGGCCAGTAAGTGCCAGGAAGGACAAGGATCCATGGTGTACTTGAGCCACCAAGTCAGTGGAGGCAATGTTCAGTCTCTTTAGCCCAAGATACAGACCATCATGGCTTGGGAGCCTCCCAAAGCTTCGACTGAGCTGAGTCCCTTCTTAGGTCTCACTGAGTACAACAGGAGATTTGTTAAGGGCTGTGGCACCATTGTAGCTCCCTTTACTGAGCTGACTTCCAAAAAGCAGCAGCCGAAGAAAATGATTTGGACTGAGAAGTGCCAGAAGGCTTTTGATCCCCTGAAGGAAGCCATGTGCACAGCACCAGTGCTCAAGGCACCCGACTTCACCAAGGAATTTCTAGATCAAACGGATGTTTCAGAGCATGGCATTAGGGCTGTCTTGTCATAGCTGAACAGTGAGGGTTTGAACCAACCTGTAGCCTTTATCAGAAGGAGCAGGATACTTCTCATGGGACAAAGGTAGAGAACAATTCAGAGGGAAGCATTTCCAGTGATCTCTGTACTGAAGTATTTGAGACCATACCTGTCTGCGACTCACTTACGGGTTCAGCCAGATC
This sequence comes from Calotriton arnoldi, assembly GCA_963921515.1. Classification (NCBI taxonomy): domain Eukaryota; kingdom Metazoa; phylum Chordata; class Amphibia; order Caudata; family Salamandridae; genus Calotriton; species Calotriton arnoldi. Next base: position 164,807 of record CAWUFW010012372.1, on the reverse strand, counting down.
CCAGACCCATCAGATGGCTGATGCAAATGCGAGGGGAGAATCCAAAACTGCTGAAGAGTTCCATCTTCCTACAGGGAATGGACTTTATATAAAACATGACCCTGCGACTCACCACACCAATGGTGACAGTCTTTCTAGGTTTTTCCGTCTTTGCAATAAGATGAATAGTTCTCCCTGCCTTCTGCTGGAGGCGGGGGGGAGGGGCAGATGTTGAAAATTACCATCTTGCGTATGGTATTCTGCCTTCTGTTGCTGAACCCGTTTTTTGTTGGCCATAGGACTTTGAGCACTTTGTTTTGTATTTGTTTTCTCCCAATAAACATGGTAAAACTGACATATTCCTAATTTGTACATTTAATTTCAATCAATCAAACATAATTTGTGAAGCGCAAAGCTGTCACCCCTAGGGCTATCTGGGCGCTGTGTCTCTGTCGAAGAGCCAGGTCTTGAGACTATCTGAAGTCTGCCAGCAAGGTGCTGTACTGGGCTGGAGGGGAAAGTCATTCCAGGTCTTGGCAGCGATGTAGGGGGAGTTGCAGCCATCACTGAGGCTGCAGGGGGGTTTGTGCGAGGGCGCGTGAAGAGGAGTGCAGGTGTCTAGAGGGTTGGTGAAAGTTCAGTTGATGGTTGATGTAGGCAGGTCCAAGGTCATGCAGGGCATTGTAGGCATGAGTGAGGATCCTGAACTGGCATCTCTTCTGGATGGGAGTCAGAGGAGTTCTCTCAGATGGGGGAGGGGGTGATGTGGGTTCATTTGGGGAGGTCCAGGATGAATCTGGCTGCAGTGTTCTTTATGGTCTGGAGTATTCTGATGAGCTGGGTAGAGATGCCGGCGTAGAGGGTGTTGGCATAGTTGAGGCGGCTGGTGACAAGGGCCTGAGTGACAGTTTTTCTGGTGTTGGTTAGGATCCAGCTGAAGATTCTGCAGGGCATGTGGAGTGTGCGGAAGCAGGAGGAGGCGACTGCGTTGACTTGCTATTTCATGGTTAGTTGGCTGTGTAAGATGATGCCGAGGTTGTGTGCATGGTCAGTCGGTGTGGGTGTAGGTCTGAGTTCTGCAGGCCACCAGCTGTGGTCCCATGCAGGGGTATTCTTCCCAAAGATCAGTACTTCAGTTTTGTCGGAGTTGAGTTGGAGGCAGTTGTCTCTTATCCATTTGGCTACATTGGTCATGGCGTCGCGGAAGTTTGTTTTGCCGTTGGAGGGGTCTTCAGTGGGCAGAGTTGAGTGTCGTCTGCGTAGGGGACTATGTTGAGTCTGTGGGATCGGACGACGTCTGTGATGGGGGTCATGTAGATGTTGAACAGGGTGGGACTGAGGAGGGATGATCCATGTGGTACGCCACAAATAAGGACTTTGGGTGCGGAGGTGAAGGGAGGCAGTCAGATGCTCTGTGTGCGTCCTGTAAGGTAGGAGGCGATCCACTTGAGGGTGTCTTGATGTATGCCTATGTTGTAGAGTCTGTCAATGAGGGTGTTGTGGGAAACAGTGTCAAATGCGTGGAGAGGTCGAGGAGGATCAGGGCTACAGTTTCTCCAAAATCAAGGAGTATTCTGATGTAGTTTGTGGCAGCAATCAGCACGGTCTCAGTGCTGTGGTTGGCATTGAATCCTGATTGTGAGGCGTCTAATAGGTGGTTTTGTATCAGGAATTCAGTGAGCTGCTGGATGGCTTTCTCAAGTACTTTGGTCAGGTAGGGAAGCAGAGAGATTGAACGATAATTTTTTAGATCACTGGTGTCGGCAGAGGCTTTCTTTAGGAGGGGTCTGACGCCTGCATTTTTCCATCTGTCCGGGAAGGTTGCTGTGGAGATGGAGGTGTTGAGGATGCTGGTGAGTTGTGTGTGCTGATTGGGTTCGTTGTGAGGCTGTAGAAGTGGTAAGGGCAGGTGTCGGCGGGCGCCCCGGAGTGAATGGAAGATATGATGGCTGAGGTGGTCAGGGTGGTGAGCGGAGACCAGGTGGTAATGGTTTGGCTGATGTTCGCTGGTTGGTTGAGGTTGTTGGGGTTGAGGTTGGAGAGTTGGAGTTTGAAATTGTTGTAGATGTTGGTGATCTTGCAATGGAAGTAGTCTGAGAGGGTGCTGCAGAGTTCTTGGCAGGGGTGGATTATGTTCTCTATGGCTGTCGGGTTGGAAAATTCTTTGACTATTTTGAAGTGTTCTTTTGTGTGGTTGGCTGCGGAGTCGATGCAGTTGGTGATGGCTGCTTCCTTGGCTTCTTTGATGTGCCGTTGATAGTTTGAGGGCTGTTTTGTGAGCTGCTCTGTCGGTGGGGTTCTTGGTGGCATGCCATCATTTCTCCAGTTGGTGGCACTTGCGCTTGAAGGTCCTGAGTTCTGTGGTGTACCAGCTGGCATGTTTGGAGGTCTTGTTGGATTTTGTAGGTTTCAGTGGGGCGACTGTCGGGGCTGTTGGTGATCCAGGCGGCGAAGTTCCGAGCGGCCCGGTCGTCTGTTGAGGCCTCGGGTTGGGAGGTGGGGAGGGCCTGTGACCACTGAGTTTTGATGACCTTGCTCCAGCTGCGGTGGAAGGAGTTCTGACGCTTGCTGATGGTGTGCTGGTCATCGGTGATGGTGAAGTGTACAATGGTGTTGTCAGTTCAGGTGAGTTCTGTGGTGTGGCTGAATTAGATTCTGTCGCTGGAGGTGAAAATGGGGTCGAGTGCGTGTCCGGCTTTGTGACCAGTTAGATGAGGGCAATGTTGTTCAGGTTATCCAGGAGGATGATAGAGTTGGCTTCGGTTGGGTCATCAATGTGGAAATTGAGGTCCCCGAGTAGGAAGTAGTGGTGAGAGTCAATTGCTAGGGGGGCGATGAGGTTGGGGATGGCATTGCAGAATGTTGCTCAGGGTCCCGGGGGTCTGTAGGCGAGGGTGCCTCTTATCGTGGATCTTCGTGTCAGTTTGTAGTAGGAAGTTGAGGTGCTCCATAAGAGCCGTGGGGTTGTCGTTGGTGATGATGCATCTGAAGTTTCCTTGAAGATGATGGTGATGCCTCCGCCTTGTTTGTTGGCGCGGTCTTGGTGTATCATCTTGTAGCCTTCCGCAGTGGCGGTGGTGATGTCGGGGTTCGTGGCGGGGTTGAGCCACGTTTCGGTGATGAAGGCAATGTCCTTGAAAGAGTTGTGATGGTGTCCCAGATTTCTGTTGCATGTGAGCGTGGTGATTGTGTCCCAGATTTCTGTTTGCAGAGTGAGCGGGCATTAAGCTGGAAACAATGGAGCAGTTGCGGGGTGTTCTTATGATCTGTGGGCAGGAGTGGTGTGGGATTTTTCATAGGTTGTGTCGCGGGAAAAGTGGCAGTGTGGGCAGGTGAAGGGTCCTTTGGTGGATCCTGGGCAGGAAGAGACGCAGCTGTTGTTTCGGCGTACGGGGTCCAGAAGTTCATTGGCGGTGTACCGTCAGGTGGAGGGAGGGCCAGGGGTCCCGGCCCTGGGCATTGTCCACCTGACAATGCATTGGTGGCACGTGGCTGCATGCATCCACTGCTTGGCCGTGTGGCGGCCTCCATTAGTGGACCTGGTAGGTGGTCCTAGTGGACCTAGACGCCTGACAAGGAACTGGAGCGGGCAGCGCAGGTATAGCATGCAGTGCAGGGACTGGGACAGCAGGCAGCGCAGGGGCAGCAGGAGGCACAGGGACGGGGATGCAGGCAGTGCATGGTCAGGGACAGCAGGCACGCAGGGACAGCAGGTGGTGCAGAGACAGGGACAGCAGGCAGTGCAGGGACAGCCAACAGCGCAGGGGGAGGGACAGCAGGTAGCGCAGGGACAGGGATAGCAGGCAGTGCAGGGACAGCAGGCAGTGCAGGGACAGAAGGGAGATGGACAGCAGGCAGCTCAGGGACGGGGGCAGGCACAGTTGCTTAAGCTGGGGGTCAAGCGAAAGAGGAGTGGCCCAGCCCAGCCGCCTCTGGGCTCTGACGGGTGCGGATGGGCCTGCTCTTGGCCCAGGCTTCGGCCGGGGTCTATCCGTGCGCGTCCCACAATGTGGGAGCTGCAGTGGAGCTTTATTTGGTGCCGGGAGGTGCACAAATCGAAAGACCAGCTGGCCTTGCCTCCGGGGCTGCTGGGAAATGGAGAAGACTGATTTGGACAATGTAGGAAGCTGGCTTTTTATATGATATACCAAAATGAGGTATACCATGCAAAGAGTCCAGTAGTTCTCTTATGAATGAACACGGCCTTACTCTAGCAATCCCAAGGAGCTCTTCTGGTGGGTAGTGTGGTCGACCAGCCTTAGGCTTATCAGAGAGGAGTGTTATACATCTGCAAATACACATAATAGTCAATAACTGATGCACATGACTCAATAAGGAGATCCCCACCAATTTATAAAAATATCACGTATCTTTATATATATTTAGGCACCAGAATCAATACGATCAAGTAAGTATGTTTTGCAAGAGCAATACTTTGCAGTTTAAAAAGTCGGGTTTTCTGAAGCTGCATTGTTATCCTATGGAAGGAAAAACATGTACGGCATTCAGGTACAGATCCGTGACTTATCAGACCAATCTCCGGGACTTAAGGTGAGTATCGGGCAAGATCCAAGGCAGCACCAGCAGGTCACCTACAGCGGCACTAGGGAGGCCGGGTGCAGTGGGGCAATACAGCGTTGGGTGCCCAATGTTTGTTAATGGGGAATGGTCTTCGTGAAAAGAGGCTGCAGGTTTTGACTGGGAGCCAAGTCGGGCTGAACCAACAGGAAGGTTCAAATCTTGGATGCTAGGGCACGTGGGGACAGGGGTGGTCCTCTTTTCCTCGGGCTGGGGTGGCTGGGTGCAGAGGGTCTTTGTGGTGTCGGGTTTTTTCACATGGGAGCACTCGCGGTTGAGGTGTCCTGCAAACCAAGGCTGTAGGCAACATTGGGGAGTTCACGAGGGGTGAACCCAAAGTGGCCTTGGTCTCTTGAGGGCTTGGGGACCACGCTGACACCATTGGCCCACTTCGACACGGGCTGGGGGGTCTCAGGTACAGTGGTGCCTGGCGACGTTGGGTTTTGCTGGTTCCAAAGTCCTCACGGTTCTTCTTGGGGTGCCTGTAGGATGCACGGGAGCAGCTCCGCTACTCCACTGGAGTTCTTGAGCCTTTATTGAAGGCAGGACATCCTCCTAGGCTTTGGAGGCACGACAGCTGCAGGGCGAGACTCTTTGGCTTAGATTTGACGGGGAACAGAAGATAGGCTGGCAGGGCTGGTGCCAAGTCAGTCGCTCTTCTTCAGTCTTCTGATTTCGTGGCTCTTCAGTGTCCTTATTCTTTGTAGTTCATCAGGACCTGCCTTTCTGGTGCCAGGGACTCCCCTACATTCTGAATTTAGGGGTGTTAGTGGAGTGCAGAGTAGTAGCCAATGGGCTATCTACCCCTGGGGTTGCTACACCCCCAATATGACCACTTCCTATGGGAAGTGGGCATTACCCTATCCCAGAGATCCTAATTTGCCATCACCAAGACGGCTAACTCTGAAAAGTCGCCTCCACTTCAGGTAGCCCACCTTAGGGGTGGTACTGGCCTGAGGGTAGACACGCCTATCTGACTAGCTAATTTTCCCGCCTGTCCAGGTGCCAAAGGGCCCTGGACAAAGGGAGTTGGCTTCTTCTCCTGTGAGAGAAGCCAGATTTGCATACCAAAGGCTTTCTGAAATGCTAATCTAAAGGTCACCTTGTTGGAGGGGGTGTGAGCACCCTCTGCCCGACCATGCTTGATTTCTGGCCTCCTGAGAGCAAAGGCCCTCACCCTTGGGGGTCAGAAACTTTCAGTTATGCAACAGCATTTATCATTTGACAGGATATACATTTCGTGAGAAAGGAAAGCTCTGTAATGAGAGAACCCTCATCAGATTCATTCCACAGAATAATTACTGTTTACCAGGGTATACCTCAGAAAAAGAAATCTTCAAATAAACGAAAAATATCTTGGACCATCCACTTTTAAAACTGCACTTACAAAATTTGAAACAACATTAAAAAAACTAAAACTGCAAAAACCACCAAATAGGCAAATGCCCCTGTAAAATATTGTTTCTGGGGTGAGTGGTGCTTGCTTTGCGACTGAGAGATGAACCCCCACCAGCCATTCCGTTTCCGTTCTTTTAGTAATCAAATAAGTAATCAAAACTCCAATAAGAAGAGGATGGACCAGTCCATTGTGACTCTGGAAATGATATAATTGCTGGAGAACTATTATCAATGGCTAATTAATTTTTCCTTCCCCAGCAACAGTTCTCCAAATTCTAAAGGAATGCCTGACCGACCTCAGCATCAACTCTCATGTGCAATTCAGCCTCCAGTTGTAATGAGCACAAAATGTGTGCACTGCCCAACAAATAGCAAATTTGCATATATCAAGTAAAAGGGCAGTATGAAATAAAGACATTTTAGTTGGCTTATATCTACTAGAGCCTGTTCACTTTCTGATAGCACAGCTTGATACATTCCAATATCCACCTGCAGATTGAGTGCTTATTGACAGGTTTTCCCAAGCTTCTGAAAATAAGAGACAAAAAACATGGTTTGGTTGCCTTCCTGTATAAATAGATCTACAATATGATAACCCCTAGGAGTCACAAAGACGTTTTACCACATCTAGATGCATAAAAGCTGAATCAGAATACCCACTGCTCATTGTACAACATTGGAAGATGCGGAGTCTGGGGTGTTCCTCAATCCATAAGTGAAGCATTCATGCTCACTGTCCTCACATACTGAAAGGAATCTGACAACAATAAGGATGCAATTAGGTTCTAAGCCTTCTTCTGCTACATGCACATCTGCAAGAGCACCTCACAACTTCAGCTCCAGAGAAGTCTGAAAACTCACCCTTAAGATCCCCACCCTCCACCCTATTAAGCACACCACTCCACTTTAGTGTCTTTGTCCCTGTCCATCTGTGCACCTTTTGATATAGCAAGTACCCACTCACCCCCATATCCCCTACGACTCCTTCACCCCCCAATCCACAGCAGAGTGCCCACTGTAGAGTGTTCTGTTGCTTTGTAGTTAGGTTTGTGCTATATAAACAAATAATGTACCTACATACAAACATACATACACACATTCCAAAAGAAATTCAGTTATTGTGTTTATTGTATTAGTCCATTAATTGAGGAATTGCAATGCATAGAAAAAGATCATAATCATATAATTTCGATTCCGTATGCCTGTGCCCACATTTACACAGTGGGCATATGTACAGGCAGCTATGTACAATAAGGGTATACGAGAGGAAATCATGACACTAAAGGGATCTACGTTGTGTGTAGATGTGCTCCGTTTGAAAGGGCAGCATGCCATAACTCAGTGAAGTGATTTGAAACATTTCCCCTTGATGCATTCTTAAATGACTGGAATTAAAATGTGAGTAACACAATCACAGACTAGTGGATAAAGTGTGCCTGAGAACCTTTATAAGTAACTATATTATACATACTTTAAGTAAAGTCAAAAGGTCTTAGCTAACACAGACCTAAAAAAACCCAGTCAGTCTGGTATTGGGTGCCAGCCTCTAGCCCATGAGAAAGACGGCATAAAAGAAGGTAAGAAAGAAAGGATGGTTGTAAGGAAGAAAGGCAGGCAAAAGGGAAACGAAGCCCGAAAAGGAAAAAAGGAATGAAGGCAGGCAAAAAAGGAAAGAAGGAATGCACAAAAGGAAGGAAGGCAAACAAGGAAGAATGGAAGACAAGGAAGGAAGGAAAGAAGGCAAAAAAGGATGGAAGAAAAAAATAGGAAGGAAAGAAAGAAGGCCAAAGGAAAAAAGATGGAAAGAAGGAAAGGACGAAAAAGGCAAAAAGAAAGAAAGATGGAAAGAAAGAAAAAAGGCATAAGGAAAGAAAGGCAGAAAGTAGGAAGGGAAGAAAGAAAAATTGGAAAGACGGCAAAAAGAAAAAAAACAGAAAAAAACAAAGAAACAGGGAGAGAAGGAAAGAAGGCAAAAATGAAGATATGAAGGTAAGAAGGAATGAAGGTAAGAAGAAACAAAGAAACAAAGAAGGAAAGTAAGCAAGAAAGAGTAGGAAAGAGAAAAGGAAAGAAGGCAAAAAATAAAGAAGGAAGAAGGAAATGAAAAAAGGATACAAAGATGGCAAAAAAGAAAAAACATAAAAAAGAAGGGAAAAAAAACAGACAGGTAGAAGGAAAGAAGAAAAAGAAAGAAGGCAAGAAAGGAAGGAAGGAAGGAAGAAAAAAAAGAAGCAAAGACACAAAGAAAGAAGGAAGGGAGGAGGGTTCACAGTATAACATATTGGATACTAAAATTCAAATTACACCCCACCTAAGTTTAATTAAACGTTTTATAAGTGTGCTGCAAATTACCCACGGTGAAGTTTGGTTTTCTTCCTGGTCAAAGTTTATTAAAAAACCACTAGTAAAACCAAGTCAAGGAACACAATATGTTATGCTGTGAAATATCAGCAGTCAGATAAACAGACTGATAAAGCTGGAATGTGCCCTGTGCTCACATGAAGAGCTGGTAGAAAGCACCCTGATATCACAAAGGCAACACTAAAGTAAAAACAAAAACACTGGCACTGAAAGAAAATATCTTGTGTGAGGATGTGCTCATTGTGAAAAAGCAAAATATAGTCACTCAAAGTGAAGTTAACCAGTGGCTTAAGTAGGTTGACCGATTGTCCCATGCTGTATTCAGCAGTGGGAGGAAACAAAATGTGATTGACAACAATGGATGAAGAAAGCTGGCTGAAAGTCCTTTTAAGGAAGTAGATTATACATATTATTTTAGTATAATCAAATGTCTTGGTTAATGCCAAAACTAAAAAGGTAAGGCAGAACAATGTGCCTTTGTTTGGAAAAAAGTGCAGTGTAAAACATCCATCCTGATAGCCAAGAAATACTGTAAGATCATGAATCTGGTAGAATTAATTGCTAGAGAAAATATTGTTTAAGACTAATTTGCTGTATTTATAACAAGTTATTCGAAAATGCAGAAAAAAGAATAGAAAATAGGTATAATTTGATTGTACTGAAATGCTACTGCTTCTAGTTCTGTTGTTTATGTTGGTCTTTGCTAGCTACAATTGCTCTATCCACAAGACATCTGGCAGAAATCAGATAACATTTTAAAACATTCTAAAACATACTTATGCTGACATCATGTACCTGATTTCCCCTTCATGCGTACCTAAAATATTCAAAATTAGGACAATCTTAATGGAAAAAGAATACCATGCAGGCCTTAGGAATATCAGTTATTGAGATTTTTTTGCTGCACACTTAGTATAACTTGCAACCACTTTGTAGCAGTTGTTCAATACAGAAAGCAAGAGGAAAACAGAGAGGACTAAAAGAAAAAGAAACATGGGGGCATATTTACAAGTCCCTATCGCCACAGGAACGTAACCTTTTTTGACGTTCCTGTGGCAATACGGGCTTTGCCTTATTTACAATGAAGCATTAAGCCACTTAACGTGGCTTAACACTGCCTTGTAAATAAGGCACCCTTTCACGCTATACTTAGCGTGAAAGGGGAGGGCAATGGGTGTTGCGGTGGGCGTTCCACCTCAACACCCATTGATTTTGACGCTGCACCATATTTACAAGGGTGGCGTAAATATGGGGCAGTGCCAAAATTAAGACCAAAAAAAACCTGGTCTTAACATGGCACAACGAGGAGAAAAGCTTTCTCCTCGTTTTGCTGGTTCCATGTGTGCTGCATTGTGCAGCACATATAAAAACAGCAAAACACCATTTTAAAAATGACAAGTTGCAACTTCTATGTGTGCTGCACAAAGCAGCACACATACGGTGCAGCCCTGCGTTTCAAAAGTGGCGGAGCATGTCGTTAGTCTTCTTGGCTTAACGCCGCGCTCCGCCACTTTTCTTGTAAATATGCCTCATGGTATTTGTTGGTAAGAGTTGCATTTCTGCCGAGCAGAGATTGTCACACAGTGAACACCTCAAAGCAAACAATCCACTGCTTAATGTTCCATCACCAGCATCATTATTTGAGACCTCAAAACTCAATCGATGGAGTATCAGCATATTTGCTATGAAATGTGGCATACAAACGTTCATGTGGAAAAACTGAGAGAAAACACAAAGGATCTGCAACAAGACTAGATAAGAGCGCAACTCAATGTGGATGTCAGGTTAAGACATCTCCAGAGCAGCGCTCAAAAATTGTGGAACCTCACATTGAGAAGACTAACATGCTTTGTCAGGTTTGGGGTACACCATCTAAATAACTAAGACTGAACAGACCAGCCCATTGATGGCTAAATCAAGTACCCTGATGCACTATAAAGCTCATTGCATGCAACTAGAGCTTTACTGAAGATCACTGGTAATAAGCATAGGAACCAAGTTGCCCAAGTTCCTATGTGCAGACTATACTTGAAGAAGACACAAATGTGTGCCCAGACAAACACTATTAATTAATGGCATCTCACCGACCTGTGGCCTATTCTCAAACTTCTCTAATAGCCTAAAAGGTAGTAATTCAGTCCGTTAAAGCAGACTCCCAGAAGACAAACGTTTCAGTTTATGGTCCCTACATAGGTTCTGTGAACTACTACTCTACTTAAATTACACTGTGGGTTGCAGACTTTCTTCTGTTGGCAGGTGCATTCTAATCTGTATAGAATGCACCTGCATCATAGGTTCAATTGAGTATGAAAAAAGGATGCTCTGTTTTTAGAAACATCTTAACTAAACAAGAAATCCCATTAGATAGAGATTAGACCTTCAAATTTAACAGCTAAGAGAACAGACGGGGCTCGTGAAACTAGCGTTGGGTTATAGCTAAACCAGATCATCAAGCTCCCCTTCCACCACATCTGGGACACAGCAACAATCCCAGGAGCACAATACCATTACTTGCCTTTCTCTAAACTCCTAACTCACACTGAGGTAGAAAATACATCTATTAGTTAAGAAATTACCTCAGATAAATTGACATTTTGACTCCTTAGGTAAGCAACTTACAGATCTTGGACAACTAATATTAAGCCTTACTTCAGGTAAAGGTGAGCTGTGAGTGAGACAGGAGCTACTAAGTTCACACACAGCCTTTGCTTTCTTGACTGAAACTCTCAATGTAGAAGCTAGGAGTCAGTACTCTTACAAAAAATAGTTTGGGATTACAGATGACAGAGATGGAATGAACACAGTAGGCAATAAGGCATTACTCCTTAAAAAGCTTGAGAGACAAAACAGACATACTAAATTCCTTCTCAGCCCCAGCTGGAAAATAAACAGCCCAACGGAATTTGCATCTATATTGACAAGTTCCTTCTATATGACCTGTGTTATGCTGTGTTGCAAACCAGTAAACCCTAGAATGGCTATTTTCTCTAGACTACACATCTGCTGTGAAGCAGCTAAAAATTAATGTCTTGTCAAGAAATTATATTTTAATAATATCTTTTTATTAGGCACATGGTAAATCAAAGCAGGCATGTACACCACAATAATCCCGCATAAGTACAGCAAGTGTCCCATGCACCAATCCATGTCTCTTTTCCAGTCTCTGAGGCGTGGTGCAGATTCTGCCCCCCCATAGGCGGGCTATGTTTCGTTTAGCAATCACTGTACCTAGGGTCACCCAGGTTTGCTCCATACAATTCAAGTCAATGGCATCCCAAACATTAAAAAGACACCACTTAGCTGAAGGTGTGAAATTACTCCCACGCACACTATTCATACAAGTTACTACAGAACACCAGCAGTCCTGAATTACTGGGCACTTCCAAATTATATGGAAAAAGAACCCCTCACACCCACATTGCCTACGGCAAGTTGAATCAGGTACTCTGCCCATCATTACCATGGTGTTGCGAGACAAATGGGACCTGTGAAATATTTTAGGCTGCACAAGTCGAAACTGTGGTTTGACCACCACTTCTTCGGGGGAGGCTAAGGCCTCCGGCCAGTCTTCATCAGCCAGGTCACCTAGATCTACGTCCCAGCGGTGGAGCAAGGGGAGAAGCTTATCTGGGGAGCTGTTAATTAACTTTTTATAGGTGAGGGAGATCGCCCCTCAGCTCATGTGATCATCTAAAAATCTATCTTACAATGGCAAAGATTCCTGAAGGACCTCTCCCCAGGGGATAGCCGCCAGAAGAGCATGTCAAACTTGCAAATAACGGAAGGTCTCCGCGGTAGCCAGTTCGTATTCTTTCTGTAGTTCAGAGAATGGGACCACTCTACTATTGGAGCAGAGATCTCCCATTTTAGAAATACCAATAAGGTCCCACCCATCAGAGTCCCAAAGTGGCGTGGCCTGGGTAATCTTGCCCTCCCAACCCAATTCCTTGAGTGGCGTGTGTCAAATTTGGATCATTAGTGCGGTTGGTCCCGTAAGGGTTAGACGTTTCGGGTGAGTATAAAGTGCATGTAGAGACCCTCCCGGTTGCAAAATATGATGGTCCATACAGTGCGCGGGTCGTCTGTGGGCTGATGAATCCATTGATTAATTACCGCCAGTTACGCCATCCAAAAGTATTTTTTAATATCAGGTAGGGCTATTTCCCCATCATACCAATCTCTTGTCAATTTAGTAAGGGCGATATAAGGGCCCCCCCCCCTCCCATAGCAAGGTTCTAACTTCGCCCTTCATGGTTCTAAAATAGAGTGCAGGAACGGGGAATGGTGTATTTTGCAGCACGTACAAGAACTGTGAGAGTGGGAACGACCTCCAATGTTGAATATCCCTTTTGAGACGTAGGTGGGGGCCTTGGAAATTATTAGCATTGAACAGCACAGGATCCATTGTGACGTAGATTGCCAGACAGTGAAATCCATCTCTAACTGTACTTGCCCCACATTCGGGCATTAGGCTTGGCATTTTACGACAGAGAACATATACCGTGGACTTGGACTAGTTAATGGTGTATCCAGAATATTTACCAAAATTAGTGGAAATATCTAATAATCTGTAGATGGAGGATTGTGGAGCAGCGATGTATAACAGGATGTTGTCTGCATGGAGAGATATCCTATTTTCCTAGTCCTTTGTCCCATGCAGGCCACAAATCAGCAGGTCCATTTGCACCCAAGCAGCCAACGGTTCAAGGATCAGAGCAAAAATAAGTGGCGAGAGAGGGCAACCCTGCCTAGTCCATTGGAGGGGGAACACCCGGGAAGTCCGACCATTCACAACCACCGGAGCGAACGGTTTAGCATAGAGGAGTCGCAGCCAGGACAGAAACCTGGGACCAAAGCCCATTCGCTCTAACATGGCAAATAGGTAATGCCATTCAATTGTGTAAAAGGTCATACATGCCATCAAGCGACAGGACCATTGAGTCTTCTCAAATTCTGTCAACTGAACTCAACACTACATGCAGTTGCCGCAAATTTAGGGCCGAATTTCTGCCATTCATAAAGCCTGATTGATCAGGATGCACCAATTTTTTTATTTGAATAAGTCAGGATGCCAGAAGCTTGACTAGGATTTTTGTCTATGTGCTGAGGAGGGAGATGGGTCTGGTGGAGGGACATTGGTCCGTTGGTTTATCCTGTTTATGTATCACTATTATTGAGGCCAGCCTTTAATACTCCGGGAGAGCACCTTTTGTTCGGCTCTCCATATATATCCCTAACAAGTGAGGCACTATATTAGATGCAGTGAGTTTCTAAAGTTTAATTGGGAGACTGTTGGGTCCATCGCCTTGCCAGATTGAATATTTCTATTCACCAATTTGACTTCCTCCTACGTGGGATTGCTCTCCATGGGGGTTCTTGCCTCCAAAGAGTCGGAAGGGGCAGATCAGCTAGGAGTTTGTGAGAGTCTACTGTAGTAGTTGTACCTACGGGAGAATAAAGATGGGTATAATAGGTCGCATTGGCAATATCTTGTGCATCCCTCAGGTGTTCCCCATCTGCAGAACAAATATTGGTTACCCAGCGGCTTGCCCTCTCACGTCTGTCTAACCATGCAAGTAGTTTCTCCGTTTTATCTCTTATTTCGTACACACAATGCTGCATCGCTCAATATCGAGCTTTAGCTGCCTCTGTCACTAGATCCCTGTATTCTTGTTGCTTGAGGCCCAGAGTGTGTCTGGCGTCCCCGGTCTTGTCCAATACCAGAGTAGCTACAAGGTCTAAAATGTCCTGTTCAAGCTTCTCCACCGCAGGTCTTTTTTCTTTTTTGGGCCCTACCATCAGAGAGAGGGCCTCTCCCTTAATGACGGTTTTATAGGGCTCCCAGAAAATTTGGGGAGAGGTCACCGACATCAAATTTTCTGTAAAATAGTGCTCCATGGCTTTTACCAATCCCTCCTGCACGCTGGGGATTTTAAGATACAAGGGATTCAGTGTAATGGCCCTTTGAGGTTGTGGCTTGTCTAGACCATAGACTGCCCATACTGGGGAGTGATCGGAGAACCCCCTCGCCAAGTGACGTACCACCCAAAAGAGAGGAACGTGGTCAACCAATGTTAAAATAAAGTCAATTCGGGAAAGGCTACCATAGGCCCCTGAGAGGAAAGTATAAAGTTGTGCAGTGGGGTTATGTGCCAGCCAAACGTCAGCTATTCCTAGGGCTGAGAGGAAGGCCAATAAGTGGAAGCGGGAAGGCGTCACCCGCCACGGGGGCTGATGATCTTTATTATTGCAAATTGTCATTGAAATCGCCCCCATAATAAGTTCTCCCATAGGTAGTTCAAGCAGAAGTTTACCCAAAATTGAGAAGGTGGTGCTATGCATACCTGGTGGAACATATACTGACAGAATATTAATTGTTTCGCCTTCCTAAGTCCCAGAAAGGGCTACATATCTACCTAGCTAATCAGACCAAGTTTGATTGACAGTAAGGGGAAACTGTTTTCTAAGGAGTATTCCCGTGCCCCTGGAACCGGAAGTGAACCCAGCGTGGACCGCCATCTTGTACCCCCACCAGTCCAAAGCCTTGCAAGCATTACCCATGAGATATGTCTATTGTAGAAGGACCACATCCTTGGAATGCCTCTTAATACATTGAAGCACTACTCCAAGTCTGATTCTATCCCTTAAACCATTCACATTCCAGGACAAGGGCCAAATCTCAGAAGTGGTCATTGTAGGCGCCATCCTACCCAGTCCGGTCTATTGAGTCCCTCCTCTGCAGCCCCACCAAGTGGCTTGAAAAATAGCAGAACACAAACATACACTATCGTGAGATCAATCAGTATGGTGAAAAAGAAAAGTCAGTGCCATTCAGTCAAATAAACATGAAAAACCGCACAGCTAAACTGACCCCCCTGCTCCCAACCCCTGAGTTGAATCCAAACCGCCCCCCCCTCCTGCAAGACGGTCCTAGAATTGCCGGTCCCCCCAACTCTGCAGAGTGCCTGTCGCCCCAACCCAACATAAAAACACTAAGGAGAGCATGGTCAACTCAAGATATCACCCGCTGCTTCCCACCTATGGAACTTAGTGTTACCAGCGGCCCATGATGTAAGAATGGGGTAACCTGGGGGATAGTGAACCACACCAGCCCCTTGTCGCAGCAGTGTCTCTCCGACTGGGAGTACCCACTTGCTGTGTAAAGGATGTAGACATGGTCCTGTAACAACAAGCCTAGTCTCAGGGCCCCCAACTGAGTACATAGCGCTCAGTATTAGCATTCGCCATTGAAAGAAGAGGTATAATTGTTCATGGAGCTTGTTGTTATGGCGATTCTTTTCCATGCTGGTCTGGTTCCCTCGCTGTCTGCCCGGCTGACCTCTCGGGACGCTGTCCATGCCACCTACGTTGTTCCTTCGAGACGCTGCCCCCCACTGTCCGCTATCCTTTGAGCCACTGTTATGTACCCCAATGGACCCCATTCTAGGCCTAGGTAGCTACACGACCTTTTACGTGCATTTGGTCTACCTTGCTTTGCATAACGGTTCTAGCACTGACCTTTTAGCCAGTTATGTGCTGAACAAATGTAGATCTGTTTCCTGGAAGCTACTTCATTTATTATGCATGAGGATTCTGAGAAAGGTCCCTGCACATGACGTACATAACAGCATGAACAGATTCTGCGTAAAAGTCATGGTCATGTTCATCTTTGCATAATCGCAGGTATTGTTCTAGGCTCATTTGCATAATCGTATTCACAACACATCGATTATGTAAGAAACCCCGAGGCTATCTTTGTGGTGTAAAAGAACTATACCAAGGCTAGATAGTTAGAGGAGAAGCTTCATGCTGACAGTAGACCCTAAGGTCCCGGCCTGCAGAAGCTACCACACGCAGCGGTCTGACATGCCTCGCGGGGTGTCCAACTCGAGACCAAGATGGAGTCCTTCATTCTCTGATATCAGGTAATGGTGTTGGCTCTTTTCTAGGGGATTCTTGGCTTTACACCCACATACATGCTAGGTACACTTAGGTACCCTCAGTTAGGGTTAGCATCTTAGGAGTACGCTTGATTACTGTCATGTATCTATATGCCTGCATATATTTACTGTTTTAGCACCATGGTAGAATTCTACCTTTTATTTACTCTGTTGGTGCTTGTAATCTTATACATCTGTTTCCGTCTAATGATTGTCACAGCAAACATGTTTTATACTAGAATTACACTGGTTCAATAAATGCTTATTGAAAATATCCCCATTGTTTATTCTGTGTATCTCTCTGAGACTAAGTGAGCACGATTGACTGGGCGACAAGTACTGTACTGTTTCCACGATCCCTGAAGGATCAAGGGTTGTCATGTTCGATAGTTGCCAGAAACTATTCGCTCCTCATTTATATTAGGGGGCTTATGGTGGCACTGTGCGCTAGCTGGTCTAAAGGCTGACATATCCTTTGGGGAATCAGTCTGGACACCAATCCCTTAGTTTCTGTTGTCTAAACACACAGAAATTCTCCGTTCTGTACAAGCTGATATGGTAGCTTCCAAACACTTACACACACGTGTAAACACTACAAATGTAGTGATCCGTGTAGTCGCTGGTCAATCACGGTACACTCACCTTCAATGAAGGCTAAACTGTACCCATCGCATACAAATCTCATTTGTACACCAACGTTGAAATGCGTTTTGCATCCACAGAAAAGATACTGACAGCAGTAAAGACTGCTGTAGTGATAGAAAGAGCACTAGCTCAGGGGAAAAGCATAATTGTTGTGACTCCAGTACCAACCTTAGAGGCTGTCACCAAAGCAAGTGTTCCAAACGCAAAAGCACTGCATCCACGATGGATACAGTGGGCTAATTCTCTCACTGCAGCAGATGTAAACTACAAATTTGACTCTACATTAAAAACACAAGCATTTCTTCAGTTCAAACAAGAATATCCTATCCCGAATGAAATAATGCCTCTAGATCAGTCTGAATACATCATTTACACTGACGGATCTGCCCAGCCTGCCGTAGGAAGTAAACAGCAATACAGCGCAGCATGTGCGATTGTGAAGGGACGTATGCGGGCCGGCAAGTTCCGTCCTAGCAATACACAGACGCAGTCTCTAGCAGATTGCATGGCACAGCTGGCAGAACTAAAAGCCCTGATACTGCCACTAAAAAATATGGATCAGGAATTCCCCACACTCATTGTGTGCGATTCGCTTTACAGTGTCCAGTCATACAATGAATATCTTCACTATTGGGGCCAGAATGGGTTTCGAGATTCCAAAGGTTGCACAATAAAGCATAAATTGCTTTGGGAACAGGTGGCAGAGCTGAAAAAATGCTTGCCACGGGCTCATGTAATTCACACATTGAGTCATCAGCGTGTTGTCGTGCACGTTGGAGGGAATTCACTGGCTGATGAAGCCGCCAAGGCGACAGTGCAAACTGCTGCCGTTGCTGCCATCACTCTTTCTAGTACGAGAATAGACGGACAGATAATGATAGCTGTTGAAAGCTACGCGCAACAACAGCTCAGCCTTGCCAAAAGGTTTCCCACTCAAGTACGCCTACAAGTTAGATGCGCAAAACATTCAGTATGCTCAAATTCCAGGAGTAGGGGATAGAGTAATGCCAAACATGGATCGCAGATTAGGATTACTGCTAGGTGCACACAAGGGTCTGGGTTCAGCACACGCAGGTATCGCTGCAACTATTTCACTACTGAAGCAGCGTTATTGATGGCCATGTCTTACTAAACAGACCAAGGGTTATGTCCTTAAGTGCGACATCTGTCAGCAGATGAAAGATTCCACCGTAGCACGTACACCACAAGCACCATTACTGATATCAGACAGACCTCTCGCATGTTTCTATTTGGACCACTGCAGCCCCTTACAATCTGACGGGGCTTACAGGTACATCTTGGTGGCAGTGGATTCATGCTCTAGATTCCTGTGGGTTTGGCCTCAGCGCTCCGCTGACGCCCGAACTGTTATAAAGGATTTGCGAGTCTTCATAGAGACATACGCAATTGGCACATTACATTCTGACCGTGGCGCTGCGTTTAGCTCACGGGCTTACAAAGAAACTATGGGAGGTTTGGGTGTTGCATTGTGGTACTCCTCTCTGTATCATCCCAAGGGAAATTCAATTGTAGAGAGGAAAAACTGGAACTTAAAGTAGTCTTTAACAGGTAGGGCATTAGGCTCAGGTGGCAGTTGGGTCAATAACCTATATGGGTCTAGAGGGCACTTACAACATGCCAAGAAGTTCCCTGTGGGGCCATACTCCATACGAAGTCCTGTTCGGGATTAGAATGTGGGTACCTGACCTCGACTGTGGCAGCACAGTGGCAGATGGAAAACAATTTGACATCAATGATCCTTTGGCTGTTTTACAGGAACTCAATGAATTCCGGGCATTACAAAGCAACGTCCAAGTAAAATGCACCGCTACTGGGAAAGTGAAAGCTGTACTGGCAAGACATGCCTGGGACCTGGTCAGAGAAAAGATTGTGGGCAAAAAAGAATTTCGGCCATCTTACAGAGCGCCTGTAACTGGCCTGGCTGTCGAAGGAACAAGAACAATACTTCTTCCGCCCCTTGCTGGCAAAAAAGAAAAGAGATTTGTTTCAATTGATCTGATCAAATCACACTATGTGGCTGATATTCAATAGTAGGCCACGTGGGCTCCTGGGTAGCACCAGATCTCCTCTTGCTACCATACAGAAATTTCAGACAGAAAGATTAATAACGTTTGAAGATTCTACTCCACAAAGTGAAGGAGTTATCAACCACGGAATGGAGCTTGTACCTGTTGAAATTGAATTACTATTGAATTACTTCAATCTACAAATGCACACACAGATCTCAATTCGGCCTAACACCGACATCTATGTGAATATGTTTCAAACGGAGACATCTGTCAGTTCTACAAAACCTGCTGAGCTACCAAAGATAGATCGAACTGCATCTGGCTAATTCATCGATTTTGATACTTTCTCTTTGGCTCTAAGTGAACAAGAGTTACCGCCACCGCATATTTCCCACAAGCAAAGAATTCATGAGTTCTACCTTTGGCTGAAAAATAGTTTGTTTCTCCCTGGATACAACTCTGGGTTGCAATTGGTTTACTGTTCCTAGTCCTTTGGATTGGTATAGTGATTGTCTTTTTCCTGCTCCTGAATGGACATTATCTCCAAAAGGCTCTGCAGCACAAAATGTGAACATGGTCCTGAAACCGCATGCATCATCACACCGTGAACAAAGAGATCTGTCCTTGGTGAACATTACAGCAGTTCCAGTTCCCGACGGAATAGTTTGGGACACAGTTTCCGATGATGTGTTTGGTCCTACTGAGCTTTTAAAAATACCACACTTATGTAACATTTCTCTAAGTGATATCATCACCTTCAGTACTTTCTCTGATGATTGGGACTTTGAAACTCTAAATACTATGCTGTCTGATTTAGAACAGTCTGCTTCATTTTCAAATGATGAATTGTATGATAAAACATCTAATTTTGACACCATGTTTTGTTACCAACACTATGGTCATCATTTCTTGCACAAAGCAAGTATCCCATATAATGCTTTCTCTTACCATTAATGGGAACATTGCCCAACACCGCCGAAAGGTAGTTCGAACACATTTGCACAAATGTTTGCTTATTTTTCTGGGTTTAACACTTCAGACCTGATCTCTTATTATTATAAGCTTGCACCTACACCTGCAAAGAAAAATATGCTCACCAACACGAAACAGATATACTCTGCTTCCTTTATTTCCCAACTGTCTTTACAGGGTTTCGACTTTTGGAGGGACACTATAGAAACAAAATCTGTCTGGGGGACTAATGATTGGTAAGGTCAGGGAACTGAGGCCTTATTTAGAGCATGCCTCATACCACATCAGATGATCTTCCTGAACGACATGGTGGAACAGACATCCAGTCTTGGGTTAGCCAAGATTAAGGAATTGAACATACCTCAGATTCCCTCACTTACACACTTTGAGGGATGGCAAAATGATACACAACACAGTGAGGATACATTAGATGCCATAATACACAATGGTTTTTACAATTCATCAGACTCCAATTGGAAGTGATGGTTGGTTTGGCCTATCGACACAAATAGTTGTCAGTCACGATTCAGGGGTACCACCGAAGGGTTCAGTATCCATAGGCCTGACCAGCGCTATGTACAATCGGAACACACAGGGTGGTGATATCTTACAGTGTTGGGAAGTTATGCCTAGAGTGGCTAAAAACCTCAACACTGTCCCAGGTGAAACAACACTTGTCCTTACCCTCAGACGACATGGATCATAGGGATTTTTTGTTAGGTCCCCAGAAGCCACGTCAAAAGCACTTCGTATACACTATTTACAACGAGGTATAGAAAATTTCCCAGCAGGAGGCTGCTGAGAGATTGCATAAGATTGACAGGGTTAACCTAGAAAAGGCTTTGGCAGTGGTCGACAATGGCATGACCACACTATCATCTAGAATTTATTCACTGGGTAACATTGTGTCTTCTGCTATAGATATAATGTAACAAGATTTGTCTATTATTCAACATGGACAATCGCAATTGCGATCCATTCTATTATTAAGCTGTACGCTACAATCATTGCCTTCTGGCCACGTGCCCTGGCACTACATCAACAACACGACTCTGTTTTCGGCATATAATCTAACGGAAAGACGATGTCAATGGCAGGAAAAGATGCAAAACATACAATACTACACTTTGAAAAGGTGGACAAATTTTAGTTGGACAAATTACCTTTCACCGTGGCTCAGTCACCTTTCACAGAATGGTTAATCCATGGCTATTTTACACTGCCAGTCATGACATTCCAATTCCAATACTGTATACAGTACCAGCAGGTAGGCAGGCACGAAGGGTTAGGAGAGGGATATATACATGAGCACTGGGAATTAACGTACAGATTTAGATGCAGGAATGGGGGCACTGAAGTTTTTCTCAGCAGTTCAGACTGTGAAACTGCTTTAAGTGGGTCACTAGTTTGCAAAGATATTTTGCCTCACGGAGCCTTTAATGCTTCGGTTGATAACTTATCCTGTCACTTGAAGGGTTCCCCAGCGTCTGTAATTCATCCGGTGTTCAAGTTGCTTTCGAATGGAAGCTATATGATGCTGAATGATCAAGGTTGTTGTGGGATGGTACCGGGCATCGCATATCTAGTCACAGTATGGTCCAGGGTTACTTGTTGTATGCAAGTATTGTTTCCACCGACCCACGCAGTTAGGGAGGCAACGCTATGGCCTTCATTGAATGTTTCCTTTATATGGTTTGATTCTCTGAGCAGACTGAAAGCCATGCTTTTGCAGAAAGATGTGGCCTTAACCTCGAGAGACTTTTGATCTCCAGGTTGCAAGGTCTTCATCTGAGATACAGGCATTAGTCTGTATGAACTTCCCGCTCCACTTCGGGGAAATGGTTCATCTTTAACATGTCTGATATGAGAGGGATCGTGCACCTAGTTAAGAGCATAGGTTCTGGACTATTAAGCACCTTTCAGACAATCTTCGGAGTTATTCCAGCATTTATACACTCCGTATTGGGAAGCGTTTTTGGAGGGCTTCTGCTGGTCCTACTACTTGTAGTCGGTATCCTGGTTTTACTTTTTCTGCTATGCAATGGACGGCCCAGTTCCTCCAGAGATGGAAAAGGCACTCCTGGTGCGATGTTGCCGTGAACGCATAGTACTCCATCTGGGCACACCTCGGCTTCGGAAGCTAAGCGAGCATTGGTTCCTATAATTCAGACCAGCCTTGGTTGACTGCATCTTGCCTGTTCTCGGCTGCCTATTCTGCGGATACGAATGCGTGTTGGACATATGTCTGACTCTTCCATTGGTTGCGCCACCAGACATGGATGTACTACTGGACCCCTTAAAGGCCCACTTGTTACAGTGTCCTCAGCATAATCCCATGTTGATGACACCATTCTTAGGGCCCCCACGGATGCTTCAGTTCCTGTCGGATCGGACAACAGCTCTGCAATAAGTTCACAGGTATTGAGTGCTCCCTCGGCGGCTGCTGTGGGAACTGAAGATGATCACGTTTGCTCCATTGACCTGATACAAGAGGTATTACAGGGACCGTCGTCTGCGGATGCAAGCGACAGTGATGTTGCGTCTCCCACACAGGACACAAACATTTAGCTCTCCGTGTGATGGGAACAATTCGGCCTTTTTCCAAAACAAGCCAATTTGGAATGCGAAAACAGCGTTTTGTTTTAACTTTTCTGCTCTCACTGAGCAACATGGCTTTCTGCGTACTCAGTTGGTCTGATCTTATATTGACTATTTTCTAGACTTATTGATCTTTTTTGGATTTGTTTTATATATATCATCATTTTTTAACATATACCGTGTTTTTAGATGTTTTTTATACTAGTTTTATGACAATGTTTTTATGCTTTTCAAACCGGCATATTTTAGCATTAGTTAACCTTATCGTCCTTCGGATGAGGAATGTTATGTACCCCAATGTATCCCATTATAGCCCTGTGTAGCTACACGACCTTTTACCTACATTTGGTCTACCTTGCTCTGTATAACGGTTCTAGCACTGACCTTTTACCCAGTTATGTGCTGAATAAATGTCGATCAGTTTCCTGGAAGCTAACCTCATTTATTATGCATGAGGATTCTGAGAAATGTCCCTACACATGACGTACATAACAGCATGAACACATTCTGCGTAAAAGTCATGGTCATCTTCATCCTAGGGTGAAATAACTACTTTGCATAATCGTAGATATTGTTCTAGGCTCATTTGCATAATCGTATTCACAACACATCAATTATGTAAGGAACCCTGAGGCTATCTTTGTGGTATAAAAGAACCATACCAAGACTAGATAGGTAGAGGAGAAGCTTCACGCTGACACTAGACGCTGATGTCCCGGCCTACAGAAGCTACAAAACACAGCGGTCTGACATCCCTTGCGGAGTATCCAACTCGAGACCAAGACGGGGTCCTTCGTTCTCTCCCATCAGGTAATGGGGTTGGCTCTTTCCTAGGGGATTCTTGGCTTTACACCCACATACATGCTAGGTATGGTTAGCATCTTAGGAGTACGCTTGATTTATGTATCTATATGCTTGCATATATTCACTGTTTTAGCACCATGGTAGAATTCTACCTTTTATTTACTCTGTTGGTGTTTGTAATCTTATACATCGGTTTCTGTCTAATGAGTGTCGCAGCAAACATGTTTTATACTAGAATCACGTTGGTTAAATAAATGCTTATTGAAAACGTTCCCATCGTTTATTCTGTGTATCTCTCTGAGACTAAGTGAGCATGATTGACTGAGCGAAAAGTACTGTACTGTTTACACGATCCCTGAAGGATCAAGGGTTGTGATGTTCGATAGTTGCCAGAAACTATTCGCTCCTCTGTTAGGTTAGGGGGCTTATGGTGGCACTGTGAGCTAGCTGATCTGAAGGCTGACATAGCCTTTGGGGGTGTATGGAATCAGTCTGGACACCAATACCTTAGTTCATGTTGTCTAAACGCGCAGATCCTAAGTATTTTTAGGAACTACATGACACCACTACCAAGCTTCCTCTGGAGTTGAGAAGAACCAATTCCGCCCCTTGGACTCCACTCGTAGCTTTGCAGGAAAAATCATCGAGTACTTGACTGCTTTGTCCCTCAAGGCCCTTTTGACTTCAAGAAAACTGTGACGTTGCCTCTGGACCTTAAGCGTGAAATCAGGGAAGAAAGTTATTGTCGTATTCTCATTGGTCACTGGAGGAGCGCTGCAAGCCATCTGGTGTATTATGTCCCGGTCCCGAAAGTTGAAGATACGGGCAATAATGGAGCAAGAGGAGGTCCACAGTTTGGGGTGTCCGCCTGGAATACAGTGGGCTTGCTCCACTGAAAAGTATTTAGAAAGGCCGCGAGGTTTCAGTTCCTTGAGACTAAGATCTTCAACAAATAGGTCAACTGCCGGCCCTTCTGCCCATTTTGGGACCCCTAGTATGCGCACATTATTGAGTTGAGATCTCCCTTCATAGTCTTCCAGATGGGCTTTCATTATTTTAATTGTGGCCTGTAGCTCACTGACCTGGGCCTTGACGGCTTCAGTGTCACAGTGTAGAGCGACCGTTGAGCCTTCTACCTCTTTGACTCTCGTGTTCATATTACGGAGATTTGCAGTCAGCAATTAAATCTCAGCTGTGGTTGAGTCGATTCGGACTTCTAGCGCAGTGTGAACTCCTGTATTGCCGCCATGAGATTGTGTAGTGTCAAAGGTGCCTCTGCAGTGGTTGATGGCGCAGCGAGTGAGGACTGCTCTTGGGACTCACCACAGTTTTGGGTCCCTCCGGGAGCGTGTATTTATCCAGTTTCATCTAATGGGAGCCCGGTAGGCCATTGCTGCCTGTCAGGGTACCTAAATGGGCATGGGGGAGAAAGTAGGAGACACCTGGGCCACGGGGATACTCGCTGTCGCATGCCAGTGGGTGCACACTAGCACTTCAGCAGCCTGTTGGATTTCTTACCACGTGTGCGCCGCTCCCCCCAATCCCAACTGTAAACACACTCTAAGGGCCACACTGGTCAACAAGGAACACTGTGCAAATGGCAGCTCAGCTAGTCTCTCGTGGACCAGGCGGCGGTAGAGAAGAAGAGGCAACCGTCTTCAGGGGCCCAATGTGTGTTGGGGGGGAAACATCGCTGAGAAGGCTTCGATGTGGGCTATAGTAGCAGGCTGTATAACCCAGGTGAGTGGTCAACAATGGTCCGTATTACCCCAGAGAGGGAGGAAGCACATTCAGGGCCAAAGTCTTTGAAGGATGGCAGCTTCACTCTGTACGTAATGATTGCCCTCACTTACTCCCGGCGTCTCCTTGTTAAGAAATTATATGATCCATTTCAGAAACTGGCTGCAGTTGTTTATGTGCAAGATACAACCAACCATAAAATTATATGATGGACAAATTCATTTTTATTCTATCTCAGGGGAAGTCAAGAACTCATTATAAAGGGCAGATAAACTGTACATGGACCTGATGCTGGCTCTTTGGCTACACTAACTCGCCTTCCACCATCCAATTTAGAAGAATACCAATCTAGATGCAACCTTAATGCAAGACGCAGCCCTATTTATGGTGTATCAAATAATATGTAGTTCTCTATCAATGTGTTTTTGTCATTTATAAATTTCTGAAATCTTATTACTGGTCTCCCTCTTTTTAGCTGTAATCTGACTGCATTAAGAGGGGAGGTAGGGGAACAAGCAGCTTATGTAGGAGTGGGACACTGGATGTGGGGTTGGAGAGACATAGGCTGTGAAGCGTCTTCATCATGGTTTGCTCAGTGACCTTCTAACGTGAGTGTGCTTTAATCATCTAGTCACTCAAGGATTGAGAAACAAAACTGTTGTAACATAAGAGGAAATCTCCATCCACCTCCATATATTTGGAAAATGCATGTAGCACCAATTTTAGGCCAAACATAGGACTTTCAGCTATTAATTTTGTCTGAAGACTTATAAGACAGAAGTTTGATATGTTTACTGATGAGCAGTATGTAAAAATGCATGTCCTGAAAACTATGGCACAAATCCATAACTGATGGTAAATCTGGGGCAGACATCATTTTCAAGGAATCTTTTTTCTTTTCTGATGCATTTGTTCATGGTTTTCAGACACGGTACAGACAGGAGTTCAACATGGAAATGGTGGGAGATTTTCAGGACACGGAAAAATATTGCCTCTTATATACTGGGATATACCCCCTTCATATGGAGAGACTATTGTGTCTTCCACGTTGGAGGTCGTTCCTAGTGCCAACATTTATTGGCAGAATTTCCATCAGCACTGGCAGAAATTGTTGGAATTTCAACAGAAATATATTTCACAACTAAAGCTTCCCCCTCCCATAGCGGATGAAGCCACTTTTAAGCAGACCCCTCAGCTGCCCTAATCCTAGAGAGGCAGATTTACAACCACCGAGTTTCCTGCGCTGAGGATGCTGTGAAAAATAGGGTAAACATTTGATTTGAAGTTAAGTGCAGCAGTTATTTAAATATATATATTTATATATGTATGTATATATATATATATGACAAAATATCTGTTATGCCTAATAAAATCTGCAAAAAAAAGAATAACCTTTGAATTGTATGCTTTCTTTCGCTTAGTGCCTTTTTCATTTTTGTTCTTGCTATCTCCATCTTCTACTTTGTTACCTTCTTCACTGCTCTCCTCTGCCACATTTCCTCCATCCCCTTCCGTTTCGGAAGGGCTCTGCTGGTGAATTGCCTACAAAATCATAAAAAGTACAGTTTTCAAATGCCATTTAAAAGGACAAATATACCAATAGTCATTAATGTTTTGCGCTAAATATGGTGGTTGAATCTTTCACTTGGATATTCTGAAATATTCAAAATAGACTAAATATCTGGAAGGAATATTTCCAAGAGCTTTATGTAAAATTAGTTGTAAACATCTTCAGAACAAGTATTGGCAAAGCCAGTAGGTCTGGTTTGCATTTTCAATCCTGACTAAAATATTTTTTAAAAGCCTGCTGCAGCGAAAAAACACACAAACCAGAAAATGGTTGCTTCTCTGTATGCAGCGCAGGCACGAGATAAAGAATTTAGCATTTGAAATGTAAAGTAGACCCCTCATGTATTGCACTGCAAGAACTAAGCAACATGGGCAGTGGAAGGATACACCAAAAAGACAAGAGTACGAGGTGAGAGGGTAATATGGCTGAGGGTCAATGCAAAGCCCACTGTGTGTTAACAATTTGTATTGCAGTCAACTATGCTGTCAATCAAGACCTAAAAAACGTAATGCAGTGACAATATTATTCAAAATATGCACACTAGTTTCAGTTTGGCGAAAACTGATCAACTGGACAACCCAGTTTGCTTCAGAACAAAGACACAAAGCTTTCACCTGATATCCAGTAAATTTGACTCCTGGGTTATTCTCTATTTCCCATAAGCCTTCATTAAATCCTTTTCGCTTGTTTGACTTGGCAAATTTGTCCTTATATTCCTTATATGGGAACAAGTCTTTTGGACCGAGAAATGCACTGCATTGAAACAGATATGAAGCACATTAGCAATTTAAAACAGACATACATCCTTTTAAGTAAATAAAAATATGTCCTCATGCATTAAATCAATTTCCTTAATGGGTTCTGGCTTTGCAAACCTGAGAAATAGAGACACATGTCTCCTTTGGCCTCACTCAAGAGCAGGGCCGGCTCTAGGTCGGTGCGACCATACCGGCCGTTGACTTTGGGTGGGGGCGTCATTTTTGAAAATGTATACTATCATTTTAAAAGCACCTGCTGCTGCGTTCCTGGCCTCCAGCAATTTTCAGACATCAATTAAAATGTCAAGATAAATCCGGTGATTAATGGTCTTTCTGGAAAGAGACTGGAGGTTTGTCTAGTGGAAGTTTTGACTCATCCTAAGGTAGTGCAGAGGGTTCAGATGCCTGCTGCTAAGAACGTGTACCATGCAGATAACGAAGTGCATATAATGTAAATTGGTCAGTGGGTTACGGCTTCTGTAAGTGAGCTCCTTTTGGTACTGGTCGTTTCTAAGTCAAAATCCTAATATAGAACATTGAGCTATTAACTGTCATCCTAGAGATGCATGCAAACTGCAAGGTATATGTTAGAGGTATATGTTTTTTGCCCAGTCTGTCATCATCCTAATCTTGTGAAAAGGGTTCATTTGGGTAGAAAACAATTCTTATTATGAAAGAGAACCCCTACCAATGATGTTACGTTTTAAATTCTGGATTTGTGATTTTCCAGAATAAGGACTCAAACTATATTGCCTACCAGTATCGATGACATGTCACTCCTACACTACACCTTGTAGTCCTATCTGATGTAACATTTCCTATACACTGATTTACACACACATGATTGTCTCTGTGCAATGTGTGTGTGGTGTGAAGTGCTCTGACACCTTACACTGGTATGAGTGGTACTAAAAAACTAAATGGCACTGTTAAAGGGGGCTAGTGAGGGAATCCGTGGCAGAGGTGGTCATTGGGGGGGGCGCCAACAGACATTGTCGCACAGGGCGCCACCAGCGCTAAAGCCAGCCCTGCTCAAGAGCACTGTACGGAAAGAGGATATTTCTGGAAAACAAGAGTCACTATAAAAATGTGGTATATGTTTTGAGGATATGAGCAGGAAGGATGAGCTACTGTGTCTACCTTACATTTTATATTGACCACAGAATCTGGAAGACAATATTCTAAATGTGCAAAAATGAGCAGTTGGGCCACAAGTCCAGAGGTTTTCAGAGACTAACAGACAAACAGAAATAGACAACTCCAGCACACATGAATTCTAGCACCCTGGCATAAAATTCTTTGAACCTTACTTCCCATGCAAACTCTGTAAAATAGCATGCTCTTGGCAGGTCACAAATATAAATGCCTTTAAGAAACAACTTCAAACAAAGAATTTAGGACTGCAACTGTAAAATATGGTTCTAGAAAACCGAAGAACCCCGAGTGCTATGTCCTTTGTAGGTACAAAAGAAGAATAGAAGACGAATGCATAATGCTAGCCTCCGTATGTCTTTAATGAAATCAAGATTCTCTCTGCATAAGAATTGGAGAATCGTCATTCTTGCAAACGGAAGCCAAACAGTGAGCACAGACCCAACGTTCTCGATTAACAAGTTGTGAGTAAACAATTAAAAAGTATGTAATAAGTGACATGGTTACACACTATAACAATGAATCTTATTCTCATTTGTAGATTCCTATTGGCTGCCCCAGTGCAAGGATTTTCAAGGCTAGATGCAAAATGAGAAACTTTTCCTTGGGACCCTTTTCCTAGCAGAAAGGCCATTAACTGCATTTAATGTGGCACTCTATCTGCAGACTCTTGTTCTGGCGCCATCTGCCTATGAAAGCTTTAAGTTAGTACCATTCTTCCTTACAGGGCACTTTAATTCATATCCTCTTGCTTGACTACCAGGGGTGGTTCCTCCATTACAGCGGAGAAGCGTCACCCCCTCTGCTGAAAGCTAGCAGAGGCAAAGGACAAAAATAAAGTGATAAAACATTTTTATTATTTTATTTTACGTCCTGCAGACTGCGAGCCGAGGGAGGGGCATTGCAACCCACACTGACGCTGCAGCACCAGGGAGGAGGGGGGAGTAGTGGGCACTGCCAAGTGCGCATGACGGTTTGGCCGGCACTCTGAGGGGGGGAGGCAGGGGGCAAATCGTCATGAGCACTTCGCATTTCTCCACCCAAGCTGTGTTGTACAGCTGTGTGGAGAAACCAACACAGGCTACCAGTCTATGTCTGAGCACCGAACCGAGACACTCAGACCAATTGCAGCCCTGCTCACATGCTGGGAATATTATTCCTAGCATGAGGGCAGCACTGGGATTGGGAGCTGGGAGCCTGCGCAGTGTGCAGCAGTTCCTGGACGGGACGCGAGGATTGGGAGCAAGGCACCGGCCGTCGGAGCAGGCAAGTGCAATTTTCTTTATTTATTATTCTGTTTTTTTTGTTTGTATTACCCCTCCCCCTGCCCCACCACTTCGTAATAGGAGTGGCCGCTCTTGTACTATTTTGTCCCTCAAGGTGAAAAACATATTCCTGTTCATAAGGTAAAACAGAAGGTTAAAAACATCATAAAAGAACTTTGTCATCTGCTACCAGTCTACTGCAAATCTCTCCACCAATGTACCAGCGAATTACAAATTCATCTGCCATGGGGAATCAAAGGACAACACGCCAAAACATAAGTGGTCTATGAACAAAAAAAGAGGCAATAAACTTGGGATAATGCATCGCTGTTCTCTTCACTAGAATATATGTTACCATCACCTAACTTCACTGCTAGGTGCCTTCCTTTACCAAATATATATGCAGCCTTTTGGGTCTTCATTAATCTGTAATATCTACTGCAGATTTGCTTCCATAGGGCTGCATTAGGGACCAGCAGCCTCGTACTGAACATTTTCCTTGGAAAATAAATGTTTTGTGCATGATGGAAAGGTTTTCCGGCAGCCAGCCCTCAGCTCTACCAGACCATGCCCCTCGCTGTTGCTTTCTGGAAGTTACCATTCCTCAAACACATCTTCTGAAGACCGTTTTCAAATACAAAGGCCTTTTATCCTGGAGGGCTAGTGGGCTAAACGAAGTATCTTAAATTCTATCTGATATCTGACTTGGAGGCACTGAAGTTTGACTAATGCCCAGCTCATACCTTCAGGTTAGCAATAAGGCTGCTGTGGTTTGCTTTTTCTACATTCTTTGGAGGAAGTTGATTGGTAAGCCCAGATAAAGTTCACTTGAAAAGTCAAGCCTAGGCAGTATTAGACACCACACAAGCGCAGTTCTTAGTGGTTTATAAAAATGGCAAGTGATCAGTTTCTTCACATAAATTCCTGATCAAACTATACACCTAGATTGTTTGCTATGGGTGCCAACAGTTGGCCTGCTCCCACCAAATTTAGACAATTGAAAGGAAGCGTGGAGGGATTATCTGATTTTATGGCAAGAATTTCATTTTTGTAAGAAATTGAGAACCAATTTGCTCTCTCACACCTAGTGCACAATATCTTCCTCTAGTCATAAATATGAGTGATACATCCCCTTAGTGTTTTATCTGTATCTTCGTATATGTGTCATCATCTAGTAATCAAGCATGTCTCCCTTGATTATCTCCACTAATGTATGCATATAGCAGAGGAGATGCAATTGAGACTTGTGGACCCAAATCTAACTTGATGTGTGTACCCTTAACGAAATAAAATCAGCCAATTTTTTACCTTCTTTGCTTAAGCCAAAACCTCACACTGATCTCTCCAAAATGATAAGATGGGTAATTGTATCAGACCAATTAGTCATGTCTGCCAGCCTTTTTGGCTGAAACAGTTTTCCACTTCTTGTGCTCTTTATGACCACACTTTCTCTCCAACGCCCTCAAATCTAAAGTGGGCAAAGAGTTCAATTGGCCTTTTGCAATCTTGGTCTGCACTTGTGGCATGGGAGTTACTGCATCTGAAACTTATGTGGCTCCCTTAGCAATTTTTGATTCTGCTGACCCAAACATCTGCACCAGGATCCTGACTTTACTTTAGCCCAGGTCAAACTCTCCCCCACCAGCAGCCTCCATTCTCTTGCAAGCTAGAGGCCTGTAGCATAGTCAGATTGATCGACATGGCCTCCCCTGTAGTTTTTCAATTTAATATTCTAGAAAAACATGTTCTAGTAATGAGAGTGGAGATCTTTTGAGACTTTTGTAGTCAAGCTGGGACCTATCATGTTTTGTACCTTGGACATGCAGAATAAACTCAGCATCCCTAATGATTAAACATAATAAGGTTAGTTACATTTTGAAGCAGGTCTATATATAATCTACACATTAAAAAAACCTGATAAGCAAAAGTGATTTGGTTTGTTGGATTTCTAATCCAGGGTGTCTGACAACTTGCCAGCCAAATTACCCCTGTACTGGAAGTACTAGACTGTGAAGTGTTCAAAGGAAGTAACACTATCAATGAGCACTTTAGCTGGAGCACCTCAACTGCACTGATTGACACAAGTCCTCTCCCTCTTGGTAGGCCTAATCCGGAGGCAGACTTTGTAATGTTGTGCTATTTGTTCTACTTTTGACTTATGGAATTAACTTTTGAAGTGCCTTAATAGTATCACCCCAAGAATATTCAAAGTTACACCTACCACAACTGCCAATCTATAATTGTCTAATTTTGTATTGCAATCCAGAAACAACATACTAAGTTTGAAGAGAGACATGCCCTAAAGTCTATTGGCGATCAAATGGCATTCTTCTTTGTGAGATTCAACATTATGGCTTGTGAAAGGAAGTTGAGGTATTTCATCTAATTTAAACATAAAGGTCCATTGTTTGTATCAACTAAGAAAATTGACGTTCAATAGAAGAATCCTGTGGCAATAGTAATACTGTGATATGTCAGTTGCAGGTTGTGCAAAACTGCTTCACCTTGATGTCAGTCCACCTAATAGGGCCTGATGAACAAGTGCAGGGACACACGCACATAAAAAGGACAGTGGTAGATTATTTCCCTCTGTTCAAATGACTCATTTGACCATGAGACAAAGACTAGTTTCTTAGTTCACACCAGTCTTCAATCACTAATCACACCACTAGAAATTGGAGTTCTTGATTTCTTTTCTCTTGACTTTTCACCCAAAGATCATAAAGAAGTGAGGTATGTACAAACAAGCCAAACTCCTTTCAACATCAATAAGAAAGGATTTTCAAAATCCAATCATCTCAACCTTTGCTCCATGAGAGAAATGAGGACTAGTATAAAGATGTATTTCTAATTTATTTCAAATTTCAAATGTATTTAAGAATTGATTTAGACCTTAAATTAGGTCAGCAAAACAATACAAACTCAACATTAACCCGTTTACCGCGGCGATAATTTCGCCGCAGTGCGGGGCGTTCCATTATGTGGGCGGGGCCGCGTCGGCCAACGGATGTGCGCAGCACTATCGAGGTAGTGCTCGCGACGGCCGTTGGCCGACGGGCGCACGTAAGGGGTTAAATAAAACAGTTCCATCAATTTACAAAGTTTAATAAAAGGTTTTCGAGAAGCTCTTAAAAAAATTTAACAGATTAAAACAAACAAGTTCATTCGGTGGTGATAAGATAAAATTAGCAATTTCCTCTGTTCTTGTAATGCTATACTTAAATTATAAAGGTAAAAGACACACAGATGATGGACGGAATGCAGAGCAAATCAAATATTCTCTCCCAGTCAATAGATCTGGGTTAAATGCATCGTTCTTTTGCTCACCATGCCACCCCAGTTTAGACCCAGCCATATGCAAATCAGTCTTGACCCTGTGCCTCATGGGAACAGTCCTGCCAGAACTGCCAAGACAGGCCCTCCCTGGACCGGAAACAAGCATCCTGGGACCAGTTTCATGGCATCACCTCTCATCAGCCAGGTTACCTTGAATCCAGTGGCACAGTGAGCCGTAGACTCACGTCTGGGCATACCTGGCGCACTCAGGGCGAAAAAGCAAAAGACACACAGATGATGGACGGAATGCAGAGCAAATCAAACATTCTCTCCCAGTCAATAGATCTGGGTTAAATCCATTGTTCTTTTGCTCACCATGCTACCCCACTTTAGACCCAGCCGTATGCAAATCAGTCTTGACCCTGTGCCTCATGGGAACAGTCCAGGCCAAACTATCAAGCCAGGTCCTCCCTGGACTGGAAACAAGCATCCTGGGACCGGTTTTAGGGCATCACCTCTCATCAGCCAGGCTACCCTGAATGCAGTGGCACAGTGAGCCAGGGACCCACGTCTGGGCATACCCGGCCCACTTAGGGCGAGAAAGCAAAAGACACACAATTGATGGACGTAATGCAGAACAAATCAAAACATTCACCCCCAGTCAAGAGATCTGGGTTAAATCTATCATTCTTTTGCTCACCATGCCACCCCAGTTTAGACCTGGCCATATGCAAATCAGTCTTGACCCTGTGCCTCATGGGAACAGTCCAGCCCGAACTTCCAAGCTAGGTCCTCCCTGGACCGGAAACAAGCATCCTAGGACCGATTTCGGGGTTTCACCCCTTATCAGCCAGGATGGCTTGAATCCAGTGGCACAGTGAGTCCGGGACCCACGTCTGGGCAAACCCAGCGCACTTAGGGCGAGGAAGCAAAAGATACACAATTGATGGACGGAATGCAGAACAAATCAAAACATTCACCCCCAGCCAAGAGATCTGGGTTAAATCCATCATTCTTTTGCTCAGCATGCCACCCCAGTTTAGACCTGGCCATATGCAAATCAGTCTTAACCTTGTGCTTCATTAAGGCTTGAATCCTTAAAAACCCTCACCACCCTAAACTCCACCCCATACTGAACCCTAAAAACTCTTCACCACCGTAGCCGCTACCCATAAGTGAACCTTAAAAACCCTCAGCAGCCATAAACTACACTCATCCATGAACCCTAAAACCCATCAGCACCCTTACACTCCATCCATCCCTGAACCCTAAAAACACGACATCTAAACACCATTCATCCGTGCACTCTAAAAACCCCTTACCACCCATATACTTCACCCATCTCTGAACCCTAAAAATCCTTCCATACCCGAACTCCAATTATTCCTGACCCCTAAAAATCCCTCATCCCCCTAAACATTACACATCCCTGAACACAAACCCTTACAGTAGTCCTAAGCTCCACCCACGTTTAGTGAAAGTTTTTATTTTTCCTTAAAATTATCTTTCCTTTAAAATGTTTCCTTTAATTTTTGATTTTTTTGTGTATTTCCTTGAAATTGGTTTTCCATAATTTGGTCTCCTCCACTTTGGTGTCTGGTAAATTTTCCATTAATTTATACACATCAGCCCGCTCCCACCCAGTACACCCAACCTTTGTATTAAATTTTGGGGGCTATTATTTTAAAGTAGGAGGGTCGGTGCCCACCCAGGGCACCCAAAACATGACCAGTCACTAGGTGCCATGGGGGAGCCCCTGCCTGCTCCGTTAGACAGCACCCATAGTGGATGCCGGGTGGGAGCAGACTGTTATTTTAAAGTGGGTTTCCCAGTGCCCACCTGGGGCAACAACAATGAGGCCAATCGTAGTAGGCCATGGGGCAGCCCCATGGCCCCTGCAGTCCCTGCCGGATCCCCAGTCAGCACCCATCCCAGGGCAGGAATATGCATGCAGGGAATTAAATTAAACAGCAGAGAATTCACTTTAGAATCCCTGCCCACAGGTTAAATTTTAGAGCTATCTCGACTGTTAATTCACAAGTCCTCCAAAGAAAAATTTCAGTTGTAACATCTTCAAGCCAAGACCAGAACACGTTTTTAGAAGCTAATTTCTCAAAACCTACTGAACAGATATACATCAAACCAAGTAAAGGCACTTCCTTTGGTAAAGTTCTTTTTACATGCTTGGCTTAATTTCATTCAGTAGGTTTTTCTGTATTGAGAACTAAAGAATCTTATGGATTTAAAATGAGAAATGTCACTTTTAGGACCCCTCCAACCCTTATATAGTCCCTTTCTTGATGAATCTGCACAAAAACTTGCTGGGAACTACTCAGAGTTGATGTACTGTTTCGAAAAGTCTTGTGCAGATTCTTCATATGGAGCCAAAGTTATTGTGAAAACAGAAACTGCGTTTTCAAAGGAAAGTCTGACATGACCATAAGTAGAGGCGCTATCGCTGAGTCCGTAATACAGGAGTGAATACGTTTTATTATATTTTTTTGCCATCCAGGAACGTTTTCCTGATGTAAGCTTATCGTTTGTTTGCATTACCTGGTTAATATTTTTAGGTTCAAAGTTGTTTTATTGTTGCAGTACAAAAGCAGAGAATAAACAACCAGTGCAAGCAAAGTAACATATGGACTGACACTCCGCAGTAACAAAGTGCAACCCCACCCCAACCTCCCCGCCAGGGTGCTCACCCCGGAATTGACAACATTAGAGATGACAACAAGCTAGAGATAAAATTTGTTTATTGGTTTTCATTCAGAAACGTACAAGTAGATGGTACAGGCATTTAGGTATAGTGGGATAAATCATCGTCAGTTAAACTGAAGGGAAAATGCAGACAAAATGCAAACAAGTCTGGGGACCGCCACCACCAGATGAAGGGCCGAGAGTCAACACAAAAGAAAAACTGGAGGAACATAGCTCCACATTAGGACTCCCGGTGCAGGGTAGATCACTTCCGTTTTGTTGATGGTATTAGCGTGGGCAGAAGGTTCGGTAACTGAAACATTACATCCAAACATTGCATCGGGAGGGAGAAGGTGGGGTAGGGGGTAGGAAGGAAGGAAGAGAAATTAAGATGGGGAGGAGTAGGAATCCCAACAATGATAACAGTGCAGGTCAAGTAGCCCAGAATAGTTCCTGTACCGACTGACCGAACGGCATAATACAGAATGACATAATAGATATAATAGACAGCAGCAGATAACAGTCTGATTCCCCCCATCTACACAACTGTCATCTGTATCTGGTTACAATTACACTGGTCGCTACACATAGAGCCCCAGGCAGCCACTGAGCCCAGGGAACCACCCGGGACACACATCCACCATCTCATTTATACAACCGTTCTGCACTGCAGCATAAAGGGAGTACACCCAAGAGATACCAGGCACCACACAGCCCCAGTAAATGATCGTCTTCCTCCTGCACCAGGAATGGCCCCAAGCCCTGTCAAACTTGTTGAGCGCATCATTTAGTGTCTAGGTGATCTGTTCATGGAGCACAATCCTGTCCATTTCCAAAAGCCACTCTTGTAACCTGGGGGTTGCAGCTTGTCGCAAGTGATGGAGGATACATAACTTAGCTGCCGCTAGGGACATGACAATCCATCTATGCAAGTGAACATCCAGATCGCTTACTAACGCAGTGTCGTGGAAAAGCACCAGAGGGGCTGTCAAGGGGGCCTCAAATGTGCTACAGTGACATGATTTGCCCCACCTCATTCCAGTAGCGCTGTAGTCTCTGGCAGGACCACAGAAAATGATATAGGTTACAGGATTGCTCTAGCAGCAGTCATGTGGCAGTAGATGGGCATGTTTACATTTCCATGGAGTCCAGTACCAGTTGTGCACTACCTTAATATTTTAATTTGGACTCCCGAAGAACTCTTTTGTGATAATGGAGCAGGACAGCCCAGTCCTCTGGCATTTATTCCTTCCCTTAAAGCATCTGCCACGTCATTCTACTCACTGCTAGCGTAGGTCGCGAGTGTATGGCACCAATGAGGATGCTATTAAGCCCCAAGACCACCCCCCATATCAACTCCATGTATGAATGCAATGTAGAATGGGGAAGGTAGGCAGGTCAATAGAGTAGGAACCAAGAGTGGCTTTAAGGCAGTGGCTGAGCTGTTGATATTTCCATATGTCTGAAGGAGACCAAAGTGCTCTCGGAGGGTAGGGAGAGATTTGAGAGAACCACTATGGAACATTTGATCAATGTACTTTATCCCCTTCCTAGACCAGTAAGCCCAATAATTTGTTTAATTCCCTATGCACAGAGGTGCATTACATCATAAAGGGGCTTTACAGTGGAGAAGTGGGGCTAAACCCAATAATCTGTGCGCTGTGTGCCATGCAAGTGTTGTCGCCGATAGAATTGGTTTCCTAGCAGAGGACACCTGAGTTGATGTAAGATAAATTGGAAGAGTGAGGACAGGGTGTCCCAGGATTTGACACTCTACATGAACCCATATCGGCATTTCCTTCGAGTCACTACAGTAGGTGGCCAAATGCAACATGTAGAAAGGTAGGCTGTACGATGTCATCTGTGGGAGATGAAGGGCCCCAGATGCTGTGTCGGCCCACAAACGGGAGGCTTGGAGCCTTTTTTTACGACTGATCCAAACATAGGAACCATATCAGTCTTGATCGCTGGCAACCATATATGGAGATCCGCAAGGGTAACGTTCCCAGGACATAGTTGAATCTGGTGCCACCGTCATTTTTACTGTCTGCACCCTCCCCCAGAGAGATTCAAGTGCCGCCATTTAGAAAAAAAATCCTGTCTCGTGTGCTCTATCAGAGGGTCGCAATTGTCTTCCACCATGTGGGTGATCCCTCTATTGTCCTTTGGGTACCCATTTCATATCATATTCCCTTATACAGACATGAGAGATAACCCAGGATATGGTTAGTGCTTCACATTTGGCCCAGCTGATCTTATAACCGGAGAGGGGGGAAAATGTATCAATGATAGACATTATTCATGCGAGACATGTAGTGGGCAGGACATCAGAAGCTTTGCTCCGCACAGAGTAAGGCTTTTATGTCCAGAGCTCCCATCTGAATATCTTCAACCACAGGTGAACAACCTAGAGCCAGAGCCAGGGGTTCCAACATCAGTAGGAAGAGGAGGGGAGACAGCGGGTATCCCTTCCTGGTGCCATGACTGATCCTGAACGAGTGCAACAAAAAGCCACGACAACTGATGTCAGCTGAGGGAAGGTCATGGAGGAGGTGGACTCTTTTAATGAAGTCCTCTCCCAGGCCAATCCATTCCATCACCTGGAAGAGGTAAGGCCATTCCATCCTGACAAACGCCTTCCTGGGTCTTCCATTTCAAATGCAGAGTCCTATAATGCATTGCCACAAAAGCACCAGGTGTGTCTTTGTGGAGGAGAAGGGGAGCTTCTCACGGCAAGTGTAGTTGGAGTGGTCTGACAATGTTCTGGATAATAATTCTGTATCCTCTACAATGGTGCCAGCTGACAGTCGAAATTCTGAGCGTAAACTGGAATTATGCACTGATTGGTAGAAGGTTAAGTGTTTAGTCTTAGGGTTTCCCTGTGTTTGCATAATTTGATTGATGTTCCTGGATGCCTGTGCAGCAGTCTGGGGTTCTGTGTGAATCTGTCATGGTTAGCATCAAGAGGTGTAATCAATTCACTGCCCCAAATCATGTATGGTGTGAGTGCCATTTGTTTTGTACGCCTGAAAAAGTACTTGTGGGAACACATATTGCGATCATGAACATTGACCAGGGTTATTTCTAGGATGTCTAAATTACCCAACTCCAAGAGGTCACACCCCTGAAAGTTAAGAATTCAACAAATTAATTTCAGGACCGCCTTGGAGGCAGAATTATGAAAGAGACAAATCTTTGCTGACTCCATTTAAGAGCAAATGTTGCATCGGTCTTAGAATTTGAATGAGTTCCCTGTAGGACTGTGATATCTATATGGTGATGGTCAAGAAAGGTAAGGACCGGTTGCATTTTCATGATTATTTAAACCTCACACATTCAAGCTTAATTTTTTCTGAGAGTTCTGGGAGTCACTGATCAGTAGGTCTGACTGTGTGAAGCCCCATTGATCATTTCGCATACACCTTAGGGAGTAGACTATGCCCATTAAATTGTGACCTATGTCTATCCTCTATAACCAGTCTTTCAAGTAACATGCTGCACTGTAACTTTCAACCTGCCCAACTACACTCTCATCCCACAATGCCCCCAATCACCAATTTATAGCCCAACGTAAACTCCAAAGCAAAGAAATGCTGCCTCAATGACCCTTGAACCTGTGCTGACCAATCCTCGCATGGGGGAAGCTAGAGTCGAATGACTCGGCTGAGATGAGAAACTTGCCACAATGGCTGGACGTTATTTTATCAGCAGTCCAAGAATATTAATCAATAATAATCTATATGGAGTCCTGTGATGTTTTAACGGGTGACATGCAATGGGGTAATTCCGCCTCTATGGATAGCTTCAGTGACACATCAGGGGCACCTAAAGTCATCTAGCGTAGGAGGCAAATAGGTTATTGGGCTATTAGTGAAATGTTAGACCTACATAGAGTCCTGTCATGGTTGTGATGATTGGCCTGCGATATGGATGATCCCGACTATACAGATAGCAATAGTAACACATCAAGGGCACCTAAAGTTGTTGTAGTCAATTAACCAAGTTCGTTATTAGTGAGTGGTTACTTCGACGATACACTCATACTCCTCTCGTCACATTAGTAAATGAAGATTCATCGGGGGGGGGGGTGGTGGTTGGTGGGGGTCGTCCCCTCATCTGGTGCTTGGCAAAGCAAAGGGCTCCGGTGTTTTTTATGTGGGTATATATCTACAAAGCTATAAAGTCCAGCGCAACATTTGCAACATGAAAAAGGCGCAAGTTCTTTTTTTTGCAATAATTCTTTCACGTAGCAAAGAAAGTGGACATTTCTTAACATCATTACATCTTTGATAAGAATAACAATGCAAAAATAATAACCCTCACACAACCTGTGAATTAACATCGCTATCTATGCATGGTCAGTAACCAGCATGTGTCTGTCACACCTCAATGAAGATGAAGAGCTATTTAGTAGTTTCTCAAGTATCGACTAGGTCAAGTTTTTATGCAGGTGTCAACCACTCCTTCATTCCTCTTTTATAGCTATAATATTTTCTTTTATGCCACGGATAAGGTTTGCCAGCACAAATATAAATGTAACAGAGACACAACTGTGTAAATACAAATGCATAGATACTTGTGCACAATATTAAGGTTTTTCATTACACAGGGATATAAAATATATAGTTATGTGTTTTTAGGGAGATCAGACATTGTACAATTTGCATTGTTGATCTCCGCACTGAGGTATACATGTCAACCAGACATATCTCCATGCAATGGGGGGAGGTATCAGATGGGGACAAAGGGTAGAAGGGGACAGGAAAATATCTGGGCGAGAGTCTGTTCCCGCTGCCATGGATCCTGAATATTATTATTATACAGTGAGTTTGCAGGGTATGCTTTGGCTCTGCAACAGCTATAGTTTTTGCCGTGATTATTAGTTTTTGTTGCCTGCATTTCAATCAAGCATTTCACCTTTTCTGAAGAAGCGGATCGTGGGTCAGTGCATCTCATCACTGGATGCGGCCATTAAAATAGCGATCCCATACCATCCAAGAATGTGTGTATTTTGTCTTGCATTGTGTACATTTTATATTCGTAGCTAATTGCAACAGTTCTGTAAGCCATTCTGAAAGTGTCGGGGTAGTCGGTGATTCCCAATGCCGTAGGATACAGAGTTTTGTCGTAGCCACTGCCTTAAGAACTCCTCAGGTTTCGTGATGTGTTAAACCTGGTGAATTTGTCATTTAGAAGGTCTAAATAGGCTGTCGTTTCTATCCGGGTAGGTATGTCTTCTTTTCTGTCTTCTCAAATGTCGGTCCTGTACCTGGTTATGGATGGGAAGTGCCATAGAATGTTGGTTAAGTCACATCTGGGTGCCGCAGATATCCAGCAAGTGGGGTGGGCCAATGTGCTTGCTATAGTCTGTATGAAGTCCAATATCAATTATCGATGATTATAAAATATAGACACTTTAATATCACCTCCCTAAGGTACCTGAGACGATGGGTTAGTAACTCTGCTCTGTCGTCTTCCACATATTCTTTCAACAACGCAGTATGCCAATACGATCTGGTACTTGCTCACGTTGGAGTAAAATGCATACCTTTCATTACAGCACCATCTAGTCCTGAGGCTAGTCCACGATGTGTCACATGGCAGTATGTATCATAATAAGGGTGAGCCTAGTAGTACCAGTGATTGCCCTTCAAATCTGCCCTTCAGGAAAATGCTGTATTTAAATGTATTGCCAAGGGGATTTTGCACTATTCCCCCTTAAGGAGCATATTTGTGGATCAAGTGATTAATCCTGAACTCTTTGTATGCTCTCTTCCAGACATATCTTGTAGCCTTCGATACTGGATTTAAGCAGACATACAGTAGCATCAAACCCTCAAGTAAACTAGTTGGGAAAACATATGCATGCAGGACAGCGCAAGTGTGCGGGACTCGCACGCCTGCCGATGCAGTATGGGCACGAAGATCACATGGTTTAATTCTCAGCCGTGTTTTTCCCCAAACTAAGGACTGAATAGCTTTATCAATCTGATTCAAGGTCGGAGATCTAATCTGGAGGGGTATCATTCCTAACACAATTGAACTGGCGCGCAACTGTCGTTTTCACCATCTACACTCCTCCCATCAATGCAAGGTCTAATTTGACCTCGCGTGCCATGTCATTTTGTGCTTTAAATATCACTGGGTCCAAATTGTCTCTTACCGCCAATTCAATGCCTGGTCAGTTCAATGGCAAAATATTTTAAGGCCCTAGTACCAAGAGCATGTTATGATGTCCAAGGCTATTCCCAGTAGTAATCTAGGACATTGGTAGGGCCTTGCAGCTCCCCCAGTGTATCTAATATTCCAATAAGGCTGAATAGGAGTCCATTATAGACATCAGAGCCTCTAGGGACTGGTATGGATCTGTTATTGTCCTCGAGATATCATCTACATATAAAAACAAGCATTTGCAATGCAATAGGTCTCGCATTTACGCGAGTTTGAGCTATTGACATTGCAAAAAACAATGCCTTTTATTTTTGTTTTCAAAACATAAATAAAAGGCATTGTCATTTACAACGCCAATAGCTTAAACTCGGTTAAATGCTACACCTATTGCATTGCAAATGCGTGTTTCAAATTGCTGGCGGAAGGCATCTAGGAGGGAGTAAAACATGTAGGGGTAGATGGCTTCTGCCTTTTCCCTCACCAACAATTTTTAAAAAGCGCTTGAAGCAGCCAGTGCTGGCAGCGTCATAGTGCTCACAAAAAAAAAAAAAAAAAGTGTTTAGCCATGGAACATGACGAGCATTGTGCATGCATATATATCAACCAATTTGATATTTACTATCCCATGCAGGTTGCTTCATTTACACTATATCGCCCAGGTTGATAACACTACAATCAGTCACTGCATATTTCTTATGAAAAACACATCAAGTTCTACATTTCAGTATCAAATGATTTTTTTTTTATTACCACTATTGTGCCCTCACTGTTGCTAAGGACATTCGAGCCGGAAAAAAAACCAAGTGGATTAAACACTCGTAAGCATTGCTGGTACTCTGCGTGTCAGAAGTTCTATTGCTGACAGGGTGACTCAGTATTTCATCGTTTCGAGGTTGATAAACAGTAGCATCAAAATTGTTAATAGCAATACTGCTTGCCTTCAGAAATGTGGAGAGCAGCATCATGCCCTATTTATTTTGCCAGACCATTAATTATAGTGTTAGCGGTAACGAAGAGGATGGTAGGGTGAACGCAAGTTATACATCGCACCTCAATGTAAAGAGGCAGATAGGCGGATGAGGAAAATCTATGTAACAAATAGAGATGTTGAAAACCAGTGAGTCCCCACTGACAGGCTCTACGATCCACCCCCCTTCCAGGCGACCAGGTCACACTTAGAAATGTATTAGTTAGTTTTGTATCCAGCTGAAGCTACACCCGAGCGTGATATCTATTGTGCAGGTATAAAATAAGTCCTGGGATGGGTGCAAGAGCTGCTTATCACTTAAGGAGATAGTTTATCTCGGTTTTATCTAAGCAAAGGAGCCGGCATCTTACAGGAAGCGTCCCTTTGTTCCATTTTTCAGCTGCTTGCTTCCTCGTGCTTAATAGTTCGCTTACCACGCAGACCAACGACAACTCTTCAACATTTTGGGGCAAAGTTGGTTGCAGTTTAATCAATAGCAAATCATGAAAAGGAACATTTAACATGTTAGTTTTTCCTTTTGGGCTGTCTGGTATACAACGTAGCAACGCCTGCACGCGCCTTTCAGTAAACTAAGTTTGGATATTAATCTACTGGGAAAAGAGGGTTCCGGTCTTCAGTTAGGCAGAGAAACTATGAAGTGCCATTCCATCTGCGTACCAACATAAATGCCCCCCCAATCTTGCGCAGTTTAAATAGACCTGCACTTTGGAGGCCCATGGGTGGTGGTCCAGACCTCAGAGGCCATAATGCGAGTGGGAAGGCACGGGCTACATTGCGTCTGTGACCGTTCAAAAAAAAAAGCACTTTAAAAAACTAATTAAATGATAACATTGAAAATAACAAACAGCGACAGGCAGGAGGGGAAGAGCGGCACGGGGAGATTAAGTGAACTTTGAGCAGCGCATGGTACCAAAGCTGAACACACTCACCTAAGACAACCCGCACTTTGGAGGTTAATAGGAGGTGGTCCATACCTCAAACGCCATATTCTGAGGGGGACGGCACAGGTTACCATTAAAAAAAACAAAAGCGCTTTATAAAACTAATTAAATGGCAACATTGAAAATAACAAACAGCAACTGGCAAGAGGGGGAGGGGCTGCACGGGGTCATTAAGCGAACTTTGAGCAGCACCGTGTATGGAAGTAGAACACACTCACTAAAGACAATTCACACTTTGGAGGTTCATGGGCGGTGGTCCAGACCTCAGACGCCATAATGCAAGGGGGAAGGCACGGGCTACACGTCCTCTGTGACCGTTCAAAAACAA
Source organism: Calotriton arnoldi (assembly GCA_963921515.1). NCBI lineage: Eukaryota > Metazoa > Chordata > Amphibia > Caudata > Salamandridae > Calotriton > Calotriton arnoldi. Next base: position 120,616 of record CAWUFW010012372.1, on the reverse strand, counting down.
AAAAAGCACTTTATAAACATAATTAAATGACAACACTGAAAATAACAAACAGCGACAGGTGAGAGGGAGAGGGGTGGCACGGCATGGGGTCATTAACTGAACTTTGAGCAGCGCCGTGTACTGAAGCTGAACGCACTGCAGACACGAGTAGCTGGAAGCAGCAACGGGTGCCGAAGGAGCAGGAAACAAAACAATGGCAATGCAAAATCAGCACCAAAAGGCTAAACAAGAGGGAGGGGTTTGGTGCACAGAACAGGCGCCCTCGAAACACGTCTGACATTTGATCTCGGACTCCTCTGAAAATGTTCGTGAACGCACAAAGTAAACAAAACACAACATTTGACAATTCGCGGCCGAATGAAAAAAAAAAAGTGCTCACCGACTAATTGAAGGAGACAGTATAACGCCGCAAGTAAAAGATCCAGTCCTGATGGGCGGTCCCAAAAGGAGACAGGGCGGTAACAAGGAGGGACTAAGAAGCCTCATTATCAATCGGAAGCCAGCGTTTACCATGGACGATGACGCCAGCCAATGAAAAATATGGGCAGGGCTTCTACACCACTTCTAAAAAATACCCTAATATAGCATGCCTCGCAAAGCGAGCAGCGCATGCGCTGCAACGCTAGGCGAGACCTAATGACTTCACTGATCCACACAGACTATCCCCTTTGTCAGAGGAGATTGTTGTAGCGCAGCAGATAGGAGTTCCAGGAGGCACAATAGAAAACTAGCATTGGCATAGCCAATAGGTCTCACCACTGGGACCTTATAAGTGTTTAGCCAGAGCGTTTGACTTTGCTAATGTGTCTAAGCTATGTTGTAGAGTAGTGTGGCTTGTGTGCAGCAAGTTGCAAAGTTATAATAAAAAAGTGTTTTTGTTACCTTATCTATAATTAAGATGATGTTATGTATAACTGAACTAAGTGTTAAACAAAGAATATAAAAATGTTTTGTGTTTTTTGGAATGTTGGCAATTTTTTCCTGCCTGTTCAAATGGTTGTTTGTTATAGGTTTTCTTGTTTTGTTTTGGGTGGGGGGGGAGATATAAACAATGGGAGGGTAGAGGTTGGGAATAGTATATGAATCATAATACGAGTAGTGGAAGGATATTAGGGGAGAATTACCAGATGCCAGATTTTGAAGATACTATGGAGCTATAGCAATGGCTGAAGTATGGTATAGACAAATAACATAACGCTTAATGTCCCTTGTTTCCCCCTGGTGCTTTGAAAAGGGTCATGAGTTATCTAAGCACTATCCTGCCAATATGAGATAACAACATCAGTATAAAACAAGAGGCAGTAGTTGCTAGCGCTACCAGGCCATAACAGTCACAGAAGTGCGTTATGCAAAAACTGAGTAACATAGCAAACATTGTACTTTCATCCCTCCTATAATCCCTTAGTACCATTAGCATTCTAAGCGCTACACAAACAACATGACAATGACAAAGTCAGGATCAAAATGTGAGGCCATCCCAGTGGCAGAAGTCCGCTATGCAAAAACCAAACAACATAACACGCAGTGTAGTGTCATCCCTTCTCTACCCCCTCAGCACCTCAAAAAGGACTATGAGAATTCTAAGCGATACAATAAGCTACTATCACATGGCAGACGTGTGCTATACAGGCAGCAGGTAGCACCACACAAGAAGACCAGTGCACGGTGGACTCACCAGCCCAGCAGCACTGCCAGTAGCAGGGCGAGCCCAGCTTCCTGCTCCAATTCGGTGTGCTTCGAGTGAAACACTCTGTAGCTCCTCCCGAGGAAGTGCCAAGTGTCTGCCAAGCACCTCTACTACCCCCGAGCTAGATGCAGGTGCTGTAGATCACTTTTATTCACTCTTATGGGAAGTCAAGGCATCGGGGGTTGAAGAACAGAGGAAATCGCCTCATTCCGAGCACCAGGCCCGACCCCTCAAGGCTGGTGGTGATGTGTTTCAAAAGGAGGGTTTCTGCTATCATAAGATATTTACTGCGAGCGCATAACAAATGCACTGTACGTGTTTGGGTTGAGGGGGGTGTGGGTTTGGAAGTGCTGGAGCAGAAGCAGCCACAGAAAGGGAGGGGCCAGGATGTGGGGGGCAGAGATGGTTTATGGAGAAGGGGTCCTGACTGAGATGACCAGACACGGGGAGAAAGAAAATAAGCACCACAGATATACACACTCACAAATCACACTTGTGCACTTATAAACACAAGCACCACAGATATAGACACTCACAAATAATACTTGTGCATATACAAACACCCCAGATATACACACAGTATCACACTTGTGCACATACAAACAGAAGCACCTCAGATATACATACTCTCAAATCACACGCATGCACATAATATCACAAGCACCACAGATATACATTTTTTCAAATCACATGCATGCACATACAAACATAGGCACCACAGATATACACACACAGCACACTCACTCATCTGTAAACACAGCATTTTATTTTGCTTTCGCCTTGTCAATATTATGACAACTGTGTAACTCCTCCACACACAGAATCTGGCACATAATAACAATTGCAAATGGAACATGTGACCCTGCTTTGTGTGCTCTTCAGAGAGGCATAAAATTGGGTGATCCTTTATTCTGAACACCTTTCTGACCTACTGATAGGTATGGTACGAAACTTGCACTGCCTTTAGCATCAACTCCAAAGCTCTCAATTGTGATCCATTATAAACACTAGGAGCCGACTCAGTTCAAAGAATGCATTATACAAGAGTAACACACAACATGAAAAAAATACATAAACACAACATAGAGAAAGGAAACACTCTTAGCGACAGCAAGATTAAGTAAAACATGTGATATATAAATAGGGATTACATTGCTGACATTGATTAAACTTTTTTACATTCATTGCTCAGAAATCAATCAGTGTTTTTGTCTGTAAAGTTAAGGGCATGAATTTGAGGCCAGATAGGGACTCATCTCAATGTCCATTTTTAAATTACTACTGGGTCCGAGACCCGGACTGGACTGGCCAGATCTTAATTTGTAAAGAATAAGTGCCAGGGCTCTCGTCAGGAGGTTTACTGCGGCTTGCACCACACATTCCGTTGCCAGCGCTGTCAATGTCAGTAACAACACAGCTACTAACCACCACACCCCTCCAAGTGTGCCAATTTGGACTATTTCAGGCCCCCAAAGCTATAAGAATGGCTTGGGAAACAGGTAACAGTCATTTTTAATGTATATTGAATTTATAATTAACTTGTTGTAGTCCTTACTAAATTCGCCAGACATCGCCACCTAGTGGCAGGCTCTCACAAGCACAGGTGTTGACAATTAAGTGCGGGTGCAGAGCACCGGAAACCACCGGCTCAAATCAAGCACTGGAACCGGCCCACTTAAAGCCCTGTACACTGGTGAAAACAATCTTTACGCAACATTACTGACTAAAGGCCCTCTGTTGATGCCTACAGAGTGTCAGTAACTTTGACATAAATTAATGCTCTATTATAAATACCTACATTTTAGGCGAGGAAAGTGGGAGATTTAAAAAAATATCAGGCGTGAGATAGCCAAAATATAGCCATTTTTGGCTTTAAAAGAATCGATTCTCCAGCCTGAATCGGGTCTATTTGGGTGTATGCGTCTGTTTTCAATATGAAAATTTGACTGTTTCATTGATATTCATTTGTGAAGGGAAGAGAAATTAAGTTGGCGACCATTTAAAATGTCGGACTTTGTTTTGTCAGTTTCCCTGTGCATTGAAAGGTAAAGCTGTTCCAGACCAATCCATCCATCCTAAGTGATTCTGCTACAGTCCAGCACACACGGGAAAGGCGCTTACCAAAGCTATGGGGTGTTAGCATGACATTCTTGTGAGCCGCCATACATCAGTGCATTATTATTGAACAAGACAAGTAACTGCTATTAACTTTTCTCATTATAATTTAGAGCTGCAATAACACAATGCAAAGAGAAACAGGAGTAAAAGAGTTACTTGTCTGATATGAGACAGTCAGTGCTCTCAGGGAGGAGCTGGGTGTAATGGTTAGCAGTCCTGTGTTCCAGCCCGTTGGCCGGAACTATGACCACGTCATCTGCAGGCCAGGCGTGGCCTGCGGGGTTAGACTAAAAGGGGAGAGCCCGCACGTGGGTTATCTCCCGACACCAGTAAACCCCGAGTGCGTGTCCCCTCATTTGCAGATCGGCGCAAGCCTAGGCCTCACCTTGTTACTGTGTCCGAAGGGCACCACATTGGCGACGAGGGGGGCCGTGACCCTCGTTTTCACTCAGCTGCCCCTGTCTGCCTCCTCCGCCGAAGTGCGCAACAGCCGCTGCGCTGTGGAGCCGCGACCCGCCGCATCGCCTGTGACGTCGAAGGTGCGGCGTCTGAACCTCGCGGGTGAGTGCCGCCCTGCTGCGGTGCTCCACGTGTCCAGCTGCTCTGGGGAGACACCCGGCGAAACCCAGCACCTGTCCCGGTCCTCAGGCGAGCTGCCCTGCACGAGCCGACCGCCGCGCCACCCGCAGGACGAGTGCTGTCTCCGCGGAGGTGGCGCTGATCAGCGCGACGGCTGCCCCGCCTAGGAAGGCGTGTACGAGCCCCCTGCCCAGCATGCACGCGCGAGGAGTGTGTTTGGTGCCACTGCAGTGCAGAGGGAGAGCGCGTGTACCCCAGGAGGTAAGGGGTGAAACCGGCAAGGAAGTCTTTGGCCTCAAAGAGGGGTCAAGGAAAGACAAAGGAAAAAATAAGAGGAGGAACCGAGACATAAGAGAGGAAGCACTACCAACTGCAGAGGCAGCATGGTTGAGAGGGCAGTGAAGGCACACGCAGCAAGCCAGCAACAAAATACACAAAGCTGCAAGATTGAGAGGGTAGTAAGGAGACACACAGCACACCAGAAAAGAAGACAAGAGGGCGCCCAACCGGATAAGGCAATAACAGTGAAGAGCATTAAGACACAGAACACTGCACATAGAGAGGGGACGAGCACAGAAGGAAAGACACCCACCCACAGAAAGCATGGGTGATGACGACCAAGCGCAGGCACAGCAGAGAATCCCAGTACAACACGCACTTACCGGGGTACTGCCACCCTTCAGTGAACTGGAAGACCCGGCCACAGCGTCCCCGAGGTGGAAAATCTGGATAGAACACCTGAATAATTATTTCGTAGCCACAAGGGAGACCGACGGGGCAGTGAAAAGGTTGTTACTTCTCCACTATGCTGGAGATTAAATATTCAAGTTATTTAAACATTTACCGAATACAGGCATTGCCACGGACTACGACGCTGCGGTTGCATCATTAGATGCTCATTTCGACCCCCAACTTAATCCCGATTTTGAACGATTCAAATTGCGCCAGGCCCGCCAAAGGGAAGGGGAGTCGATTGATGCGTTTTACGCTTGCCTGCGCGAACTGGCCAGTACATGTATGGAGGATGATCAACCAAAGGAGATAAGGGCCCAGATCATCCAAGGGTGCCGAGACAACACGCTCAGGGGCCTCATCCTGCGCCAGTCAAAAATCGCCTTGGAAGACATCCTCATATTAGCAATGACCCATGATCTATCCGCGGCAAGAGCAAACGAAATGGACCAGGCCCTCAAGAAGCCTCAAGGAAGACCGGAGACCATCAAGACGGAGCGGGCTGATGCCCTCCGAACAAGGACACGAAGTGACACACCCAAGAAGACAAGGCCCGAAACGCCCAAGACGCGGTGTGGGTTCTGTGGGCATGAGCCACATGCGGCAAAAGACTGCCCCGCGCAAGACAAAACCTGCGCTAATTGTAGGATTCCCAACCACTTTGCAGCAGTGTGCAGGAGACGGAATCGAGGCCGAGAAACCAGAGGACAAAAGCCACCCTCACGGACGGTACGACAACTGTCCATAACTGACTTCGCACAGAAGGAGGAGCCACAAAGAACAAGCCGAAGGTACCAAGGGCCGGAAGACTCCTCTACGGAAGAGGATGAGGTGGAAACATACCTGATCTCGTTCACACAAGAGCTTAAGAGTCGCAGAAGGCCACAGCCCACATGTACGATCAAAATCAGAGGGTCGGAAGTGAAGGCGATTATCGATACCGGGGCGTCCGTAAACGTGATGGGCCTTCAGCAATACCGACGCCTCCAACCTCGACCACCCCGTCCCGGACCAAGATATTTGCCTATGGGAGCCAAACCCCTCTGCCACTGAGAGGAAAAATATCCGTTCCAGTCAGGTCAAACGACCAGGAAGTCACAACCATTATCCACGTCATAGATCGGGAAGCGGACACTCTAATCAGCAGTCACACGGCGGAAGACCTTGGCCTGGTGTCTTTTGCCAGGAGTATCCAAGTAAACCAAGTCGACGAGATACTAGACCAGTTCCCGGAACTCTTCCAAGGGCTTGGACGCATTAAGTGCGACCCCATCAAGCTACACATTGACAAGACCATCAGCCCGGTCGCACTGCGACACTGGCGAGTCCCTTTTCACCGGAGGCCTTTGGTGGAAAAAGAACTAGAAAACCTTGAAAGAAAAAAAAAGAAAAAAAAAAAAAGGAGTGATTGAAAAAGTCTCGGGACCGACGCCCTGGGTGTCCCCGATGGTTATCGCGGAAAAGCCCAAACAGCCAGGTGCTATATGCTTCTGCATCGACATGAGGTTACCCAACCGGGCCATCAAAAGAGAGCGCCACATCACGCCGACTATGGATGATATAATTGCGGATGTCAACGGATCAAGGTGGTTTTCAAAAATCGACCTGTACGCGGGGTACCACCAACTGCCTTTAGCGGAAGAAAGCCGCTACATTACAATGTTTAGTACCCACCTGGGGCTACGTCGTTACAAACGACTGAACTTCGGAATATCCTCAGCCGGAGAGGTATTCCAGAACACTATCCGCGAGATGTTGTCCGGGCTGCCTGGGGTGATAAACGTCAGTGATGACATCCTGATCCACTTTGCCACGGCCGCTGACCATCACAGACACCTGAGGAGTACCTTGCATCGCCTCAGTGAACGTGGCGCGACACTCCACCGAGAGAAGTGTCTGTTCTTCCAACCATCTCTAGAATTCTTCGGGTATGTGTTCAACCAGGAAGACATCCAGGTGGATCCGAAGAAGTCGCAAGCTATCCGAAGTGCTCCAGCTCCAACCACAGCTACCGAAGTGAGGAGTTTCCTTGGCATGGCCACTTACTGCGGGAGGTTCATCCCTGATCTCGCAACCCGCGCTGAGCCACTGAGGGCTCTTACGAAAACAGACGTCAAATGGCACTGGGGACCACGGGAAGAGGAGGCCTTTAAGAGCATCAAGGACGTGCTACTGGGAGAATACACTGTCGCCTATTTCGATCCGGCGAACAGAACTACTGGTAGACGCCAGTCCAGTGGGGCTGGGAGCGGTGCTTGCCCAGGAACAGGAGCCAGGACGGTGGGCGGCCTTATCGTTTGCCAGCAAGTCTCTGACCCCCACTGAAGCAAGGTATGCTCAGATCGAACGAGAGGCGCTCGCTATAAAGTGGGCCTGCAACCACTTCCACCTGTACCTGACGGGCCAGCCATTCACCGTGGTAACCGACCACCAGCCTCTGGTTCCCTTCTTCAAAGGGTCAGCCCCTCATCCACCTCCCCGGATTGAGCGATGGGCCGTACAACTCCAGCCCTACCAGATGGTAGTAGTATACAGGCCTGGGGCAAAAAACCCAGCGGCGTTTCTGTCCCGACACCCAGCACCCAAGGAAGAGGTGGATGACTTTGAGGGGTCGGAACAATACATAAAGATGATCTCAGTGGCGGCGTGCCCCCAGGCGATGACGCTCGAGGAAGTCAAGAAAGCCGCTGACCAAGACCCCATATACACCCGGACTCTCCAAACGGTCCAAGAAGGGTCGTGGAAGAACTACCTTCAACAGACTAACACGTGGACGCCGGAAGACCGAGGAGAGTTGATGAAAATATGGAGGGTGAGGAGCGAATTGAGCGCCACGGCAGATAGCATACTCCTGAGAGGCCAGAGGCTGGTAATACCGCAAGCTCCGAGACAACGAGTGACTCAACTGGCCCATGGGGGCCACCAAGGTGCGACCAAAATGAAGGCAAGAATGAGAGAAAAGGTCTGGTTTCCAGAACTCGAAGCAATGGTTGAGGACCTAGTATGCCGTTGCCCGGCCTGCCAGATAACCAGCGCTCCCGAGCAGCCGACCCCGGTAATCACAGAAGAGGCCTGCACTATCCCATGGTCAAAAGTGAGCATATATTTTGGAGGGAAATATACATGCTCGTCCTCGTGGATGCTTTTTCTAAATATCCGATAGTAGAACCAGTCATGTCGACCGCCTTCGCCCATGTGGCCCCCGTCCTGGAGAAGGTGTTTGCCACATTTGGGTTCCCCACGGAGATCCGGAGCGACAATGGGCCCCCGTTCCAAGGGGCTGAGTTTGCCACCTTCCTCCATCAGTGAGGGATCCATCACCGCCGCGTCACGCCCCAATGGCCCCAAGCCAACGGGGACGTAGGGCGTTTCATGAGGACCTTAAACAAAATGCTACGCATTGCCAGCGTGGAACAAGCGGATCCTGAGCAGCGTCTCCACGAGTTCCTCAGGGAATACCGGAGCACCCCGCACTGCACCACGATGTAGAGCCCCTGGTCCCTTATGTTCAGAGGGCCACGGAGAGACCTGATCCCTACGTGTCCAGGGTGGACACCCCCACCCCAGGACGTCCAGTAAACCCAGGCAAGGCGGAAACGGCAGAATCACCGGGCAAGCGTCCGACGCCACGCCGTACCCCGGTCACTCCGGCCCGGTGCCACAGTCCTACTCAAAGACAGACAGCCCGGGGGAAAGTTCCGGACCGTCCATGAACCAGGCACCTGGACAGTCGTTACCAGCAACGGAACCATGGTGCCTGCCCGAAAAGGGAGCGAGGAAATATCTCGTAACATCTCCTGGTTCAAAGAGGTCCCAGCAGAGTCTTTAGAGTCTGACCCTCGGCACCCGCCGAGCCCAGGCAGAGACACCCAGGGCCGAGAGGAAGACGAGGCCAACACACCGGAATCTGCCTCTCCAGGACCTCTCCCTACTGATTCACCCCCAAACCGGCCGTCGCCAGGTGAACCATCCATCCGAGGCCAACAACATTTTTACAGCCTACGACCCAATCCGCGACCTAACCGACATCTCCAGGATTTTGCGTGTTAAGACACTAGAGACTGATGCAACAGAACTGTGTAGGTTTGCCGGACTTTCAGAAGCTCCGCTTCAAGATCCAAGTTGGAGAGGGATGTAATGGTTAGCAGTCCTGTGTTCCAGCCCGTTGGCCGGAACTATGACCACGTCATCCGCAGGCCAGGCGTGGCCTGCGGAGTTAGAATGAAAGGGGAGAACCCGCACGTGGGTTATCTCCCGACACCAGTAAACCCTGAGTGTGTGCAGATCGGCGTAAGCCTAGGCCTCACCTTGTTACTGTGTCCGAAGGGCACCACACTGGGGACTGGCACAGCAAGGGATTGGAGCGCTCTTGCACTCCCCATCCTCGCTGATGCAATGTGTACTCTATCGTATATTTAATAAGGCAAGACTAACATACTCCCCAAGCGCCCTTCGACCCTCCCAAGAGGAGAGGCGCAGGTGTGGTGGCACAAGCCTTAATTTATGCAGATAAATTCAGCACCATTAAAATGCGCGAGCTAGCATTTTCTGCAAAAATTAGGAGGAGGAGGCGATGTTACTTCCTCCAGGGTTTTCGGGCTGGGAAGGGGTGGGGTTATTAGCTGTGTGGTGCCACTTCCAGTCATTTAATTGGAGAGTCAATCCTTGTGATGTTGTTATGCCGATAGTCAGGTGATGCCACTTCTTCCTGGAAAGTTTTCAGACCCAAAATCGTTTGGTTTCATTTTTGTTATCAGACACTTGTGCATAAATTAGACAAGAAATTTGGCGCAATAATTAGACTTGAAATACCAGGATACCAGCATATAAAGACGCACTTTTACTGAACGTTTCACTCAGGTGTCGGGGAAAAACAAAAGCACGTTTGTTTCGGAGCCAAGACAAAGTAATAACCAGTGTGTTTCTCACAATAAAATATAACGTGAAAGCTTAGTGTGATCAAAGAAAATGATGCAGCCAGCAGAGCAAATTAGTTTGAGCCAAACCAATCAAAGTAACCAGTGTAAACAAAGGAAGCCATCAGCTGAGCATAAGCCGATGCAAACAAAAACTAGCAAAGTGTGCGCTCCACTGTGTCCCACCACAGCAGCCGCTGCCGCGCATTGCTGCTCGTTCTAAATAAAAATAAAAAAGTTTCAAAGACACGAAATACAATACCAAAAGTGGAATCAGACAAATCCTGCAGCGATACTCCATGGGAGTTAACTTTTCAGAAAAAAAGGGGGACATGCACCAACTATTAGCCATTTGGAGGCTATGATTTTTTGAATGACACAGACAAAAGCCAATCCAAAGTGATGGGAGCAGTCAACCCCCACAAAGTACATACAATAGATCGTCCTGCAGCACAAGCGATGTAGGCTCGACCTAAAAAGGAGAGGGAACAGGGAGCATTCCAGCCTTGTCCCTCTTACAATGGGGAATATTTCTGGTAAGAGCGCTCTACAATTTAACTGTGCTGATGCGTTAGAGTCATTTAACTCTAGAAATGAAGTCTTGACCCAGACCTGCTTTCTGCCTGAGTTGTAAATAATACATTTAGGGCAAGCTTTTCTTTTTCTAGTTGATGATGAAGTAGTACCTTTGTTGGGTCACAGGATACTTAGCAGTGAGGTCTTGAATTATTGATTCCAGTTGTCTTTGCTGTGTTTGAAACTTTCTTTTAGGGAGTGAGTAGTCTCTCTTGCCCTCACCAGCTTGCTTTGCATGCAGCTCAGTATAACAGTGCTGTGGATACCAAACCTTCACTGTCAGTTTTACAAGTCTGACTGTGGATTCTAAGGGTCTTTTTATCAGCTCGATCTTTGTACCAATTTGGTGGCCCTATCCATAACGAGGGTGGCTGGATGACTTGGCCTAGCTCAGGTGTCAATCATATAGGTGTGTTATCAGATTTGTCTCCCTATAAAATGTCTCAAAACAACGTCTCAGAAAGAAGTATGCATAGGTCAAAAAGTAGTCGATCCGAGACGATGTGTTAAGAACTGCGAATATAAATGTGTAGTCTGTACGGTGGAAAGGTCTCTACAGGTCAGTAAGACCAAAATCCCGAAGGACATCTCATGAGATAGGTCTGATTACCACAGTGAGAAGGACAGTTATTTGTCTTGTTGACCCCTTCAACAGGAGACGTGCTAGGTCAAATTCTGTGAGTAATTACAGAAAATAAATCGGTTTTGTCGATGTTGGGAGAGTACAGTGATCCAAGAACAAACATTTTGTTGTATCTTCTTATCTTAGCAAATGCAAACCTGCCTTCCGAGTCAGTCTACTATGGACTTTAAGAGGTAGGGATTTCCCTATTAGTTTGACAACTCCACATTTCCTTGAAATATAGCAATTGTTAGTGATGTGTGAGTGGAGCCTATCAGTACGACTGCTACTTATTACGGTTACTACCCAACCACGTCTGAGCTTACTGGATTCTATGTCCCCATCATATGTCTTTCTTAGAGGAGTGCTATATGAATATATTTTGTGCTCAAGTACTGGAGAACCGTTAGTCGCTTAATATTAAGAGTCATACCATTAACGTTTACAGATACCACTACACACGGTTTGTAAGAATGTTGACTTACAGGCACTAGCTATTTTAGGAGAGGTTGATTCCCCTATATGTACGGTATCTGAGTAGTGAAGGGTACCCTAGAGTATATAACCAGAGAGGAGGAGTGACTCTTGCAAGCTGGCTTAGGTACAAGGCGGTGGTGTTCAAAGAGAAATGCATGGGGGATAGGGCTGATCTGGGAGGGATAAAGATACAAATAGAAATCTAACTAGGATCCAGGTAATAGACTAGTACATGGCAGCATAATGTGGGCAAACTAAATTAATAACAGGTACCTTACTCAAAAACCTATATGCAGAAAAGGACCTGTTGGAACTAACCATATTTAGCGTGGTACTCCCACAGGTTTTTGAATTCACTATCCTATTTTTCAGCAGAACTAATTTTTGTTGGCTTAGGACTCTATGAACTTTACTCCTGCTAACCAGTGGTAAAGTACTTGTGCGCTCCCTTCCACACATGGAAAAATCAGTAGACACCTAATTGGCACATTTAGTTTACTTATAAGTCCCTCGTAAATGGTGCTACATGTACCCAGGGCCTGTACAATAAATGCTAGAAGTGGTCTGCAGCATTCATTGTGCCACCCACTAATGTAACACTGTAAAACGTGTCTCTGGCCTACCACTGAAGTATGGAGAGCAGCATTAAAACTTCCATTTTGACCTGTCAAAATGAACCTTTGCCAAGTCTAATCCTTTCTTTTTAATACTTATAAGTCACTTCTAAGGTAGGCCCTAAAGACTCTTAGTGTGCATTGTATTTAAAAAGTAGGAAGTGTACTTAAGATTTAGAGGTCATGGCAGTGAAAAAAAACAGTTGTTTTTCAGTGCGGCAAAGCTAGCTCACCCATAGACTAACACTGAGTTACCTTATTACATTTATTATGTGATAACTTCAGTTTGGGAACAGCTAGAGAAATACTTCTTCCACTAATTTGAACTGCAATTTAAAATCCTCCTTAAAGGTAAAGTTGGATTTTAAATTACTATCTTCGAAATGCCACTTTTAGAAAGGTGCCATTTTTCTGCCTAAACCAAATGTGCCTTTCTGCCAGGGTCCAGGGTCACATGACTGATAATAATTCTCCTGGAGTGTGATGTGTATTCCTACCACACAAGGGACAAAAGGGCCTTGGGTGTGGGGAATGGTGTTCCTCTGCTGAGGAGGATTCCCTGCGGAAGGGTGGTAGTCTGAGGGCTGTACCCAGCCCCTTCATGACTTCAGAAAATGCCTGTCCTGTCACTGGCAAATGCAGCCCATACCTGGGCCTGTCTGCCCCTTGTTTCCCCAGACAGACTGGAGACAAACCCAGGGGAAGAGGAAGAACTGACCAGAACCAGATTTAGGGTTTGACAAATTGGGGTCTGGATATAAAATTGTCAACCATAGAACCTCTCATCAGAACACTCCTGGACCTATGGAGACTCAGAAAAAGGACTGCCCTGCAAGATTGGCTTGGAAGAATGGACCTGCTTGCCTTGAACCGAGGACCCCAGAAGTGACTCCAAGTTTCAGTTGGCTGACCTCCTGTTTGAGCTACAGGGACAAAACGAGTTTCCAGAGGCCTTTCCCTTAAACTGCCCAGCTGACCTGTCTGAACCACGTTGCTGGCCTCTGCTGGAGTAAATCCAAGTCCCCAAGAAGCTCTCCACCAGGTCCTGGACTCTTGGCTGGTGTTAGAATGTACTCCTCCAACCTTAAAACTGCAGAATGCGAACGGACTTTAACGAGGAAAACGGTGGAACTGCATTTGACTGTTGACGAGACCCTCCCTGATACCCGCAGTCCGGAGTTCTTCGCATTGACAATGACTGCACCGTTGTCCCCCACCGACGCAAAGTTCCAACCAAGGCCTGGGACTTCAGCAACCCACCATCAACAAGACCCTGTCCGGATCCAACTTGCAGCCCGACCGCTGACTAACACCTCATAGACAAGAGCTTCTCATCTCACGTGAAATAGGACTAGGTTAGAAGGTAACCTTTCCACTAGAGTGAGCCTGGTCCCTGTAATCAACCCGTGCTCCATTGAGGTTGATCTTAACTTTTGACTTTGACCTGGTCCATTACAATGAGATAAATGTGACTGGCACTTTGCGCTTTTTGGTGGTATTTCTACTGAAAACATTAACAATTCATATCTCCAGTTCTATATTTTGGATTTTTGTTATTCTGGTGTTATTAGGTTTGCTAAACCTTTCTCCACTTTTCTAGATTGGTTTTCACCCCTTCTCATACATTTCCCAGCTTGCCATACATTTTACATATGGATTTACCAATTTATGAGAGTTTTGACATCAAGAAGTCCAGAGTAACTGTGGTATTGAAAAGCATGGTAGGAATTAGGGGGGTTGTTTCCTCTTTCATTCCTGCTATTGCTTCTAAAAACAATAGCTGCCCCGCTGGCCAGGACAAAGCCATTTAAGCGAACTGAGCTGCAAACAGGTTTTTCAGAGGTGACAGTCCTTAGTATGGACAGCAGGTGTACCGCTTGAGCTGAAATAGCTTGATAAATAGTAGGCTATGAATGCTTAAAGAGGCTCATTCCAGTATTTCCATAACGTTTACCCCAGGCCTGAATGTGTGTTTGCAGCTTAGGAATGAGACGCATAATGTTTCCTCCAGGTCTGAATGTGTGTTTGCAGCATAGTGATGAGACGCAAGCATGCCTCTCATTCACTTTCTCAGGAGGAACAGCTAGCTCATAGAACTGTAATGCGAGTCCCTGGCAACAGTGTCCGGAGTCAGTTGTGGCACTCCAGTATGGTTGGGGAGAATATCAGTGAGTGAGCAAGTCTCTACAGAACAATAGTCAAGTCCTTGTTCCTAAGACTCATTGTGCCTCAGTCTATTATACTTCTGTGGAGAATTACATTATTGTGGGCCTGAATGACCTTACACCTCCTCCAGGTCAGTTTAGATGTCTCTTCCAAATCAGTTTATATGCCTTACAGGATAATTGTTACGATATATGTGCACTCCAGAAAAGTTAAAGTACTCCTTCTCCGGAGTTGTAGGCTCTCGTGCGGTGTTGTTTTCTCAGTCATACTTGTGTTGTAGCACTGGTTTCTCTCATTTCTCCCCGAGTGGTGGAATAGGCTAAGCAACATTTGCCCAGATTGCCCGGAGGTGATCTCATTGTCACACGAGCAGTATATTCAGTCTGCTTCTAGGCCTTGTCCATAGTTAGTCTGGTGGCAGCTTAAACATTGGTGTGTGTCTCATCCTGCCGTACGATCCAAAGCTGCATAGCTCTTGTCTCCTTCATGTCGAGTGTAGTTCTTGGTTAAGCAGGCCCACATGTTATACATGTTGTTTTAGCCAACGGGGTGAAAAGAGGCTGGTGGCCGAAGTGCCAGCATGCTCCTGCTCATGCTGTGTTCACCAAAGGTGCACAATACACTGGTCCTTCAGTTCGAGTGTGAGTCATGAAGACTACGGATCCCCTGTAACATCTGTGGGCACCGCAGCACGGCACTAATTTGAGGTCCAATTGGAGGCCTGCATGTGTCACTTGCAGTTATCTCAGCAGTCTTAGAATAAAGGTGGGGAGGCATCGGGCACCAACTGGCACAGAATACAGAGGTGTCCTGATTCAAACTCTGGTATCTATGTTGCAGACACCTTCTCTTTCAAAGTTCTGCTCAAGATGATAAGAATTCCACCCATGGACAGCTATGCAGTCCGAAACAGTCGCCCTTTTCAGGAGCTACTAAGGGTTTGGGCATCTTGCCGTCTTGAGGCAGACCCTAGTTTCCTGTATGTTCAGTGTGCAGTCAAGCAAGGCAGAGCATCATGCACTTAATCTCCAGGTCCTGCAGTTTTTATCTTTATTTCCAGGAACAAATTCCTGCCTTCCTAAACAGCCAACTGTGTAGTCTGGGAAGAAGGAGATGGTGGTACCCCATGCCGAACTATGTTTTTTTTTAAATCTGGCAAACCACTAAAGAGTGGCTTATTGCTATACTTTTAACATTTTGGTTATTAGGTCTGGTGGGTCATCTAGGAGCAAGTCAACAGTGAGCCCGCTCAACAATGAAAACACCTGAGAAGGATTCTCTACCAAAAAGTATACTCAACAGTTGCTCCACCCATTGTCCCTTGTCATTGGTGGTGATCCATCATTGTGACGAATTTCTAAGATGAAGAAAGTCAGCCTGATGAAAACAAGCTGGCGAAACATCATTGTAGAGAAAAGTTAAAAAATAACATACCTTCTCCATGAAAAATATGCTTTCCTGGAAAAGGTAAATGTTCATTTTAAAGGACAATCTGACAGAATTGAGAAGGGATAATGGGGTTGGTATACAGGACAGGGAAGGTGTGGATGGGGTAGTGGAGACAGTAAGGGGTTTGTAAAAAAACAAAAGGGTAGTGATTTGGGGGTAGAGTTTGTAAAAAAAAAAAAACAGGAGTAAAGAAGAAGGAGGGCGTAAAGGATTTGAAAAAAGGGAGTAAAGTGGGAACAGGAATAGGTGGTTTGTGAAGAAAACTAGAGAACAGCAAGAAAGAGGGTGAGTAAAAGGTATTTAAAATGGAGTAAAGCATGGGGGGTAATGAGGGGCTTGTATAAAAATGAGAGTTAAGCAGGAGGGGAAGAAGGGGCTTTGAAAGTAGGAAGTAATGAGGGGGAATGAGCAAGGGATTACATAAAACAGTGAGTAATGTGGGAGAGGGAGTAAGGGGATTGTAAAGAATAAATAACTAAAGTGGGAGGAGGAATATTACAATGGGCATGGAAGGCAAGGAAGAGGGTCTTTGGAAAAATGGAAAACATGAACTGGGTTAAGCCTTCCACCACCACCCCTCTTTAAAAGCAGGAGCGGCTCGTGCAGGTAAGAGTGGTAAGGCCGGGTTGGGGGGGGATTTGACAGACGACGAGGAGGGAAAATTAAATAATTAATTTCCCCTCCTCATCGTCTGTCGAAATACCCCCACCCGGCCCCACCGCTCTTACCTGCAGCGGCCAATGCTGCTTAAAAGAGTAAAAAAAACTGCTTTAAGAAATTGAATTTTAGTCATCATGCTGGTTTTGTCAACCTGGTGAAATCCATTCCTTTATAAAAAAAGAATTGTCAGCACTGGTTCAATTACAACATTTCAACAGAACCACCTTCTTTAGGCAAAGCACATACAACCATCACCAGTTTGGCTGAATTCTGGAATACCAAGTATCCTGACATTAACTTACTTGGATCTACCATTAAGATCTTGGTTTATGGCTTGTACTTTTTTCAGGATTTTCTCTATCTTACAGATTTTGCCATTTGCAGTGTTAAGAGAGTATTTAACATGTGAGATACGTTGTTCTGCAGCATCCACTCTGGTTGCGTGCTTATCTGTCCTCTGTCCTCTACTGCATGTGATCTACTCGGATGGTTAGACAGTCTATTTTCCCATCTATTATTGCTAGACTGGTTTTCATCCTAATCAATATCGTCTTTAGTTCAAAATCCAGTGAATCAGTAATGAATGAATGAATGACTGGTTTTGTATAGTGCATAGCTACTCAGCAAGTGTCCCAGCACTATGACAGAAGACCAGACAGGGAGCAGGACCTATAGATTAAACAGGTAGGTTTTTAGAGCTTTTTGGAAGCTCGCCTCATCCATGAGGGCTCTATGTTGAAGCGAAAGCTGGTTCCAAATCGTGGCAACAAGTACCACAAGGGAGGCAGCCCCTGTCACTTTTTGCTTAAGCGGGGGACAGCTTTCATCCATGCATTCCTAGAGCACAGGGCCCTGGTCACGCAGTATTCAAGAATTCTCTCATTAAGTTATTTAGGTCCTGTGTGCCCAAAGCTCGATGCGCAATCGTTAAGGCTTTAAACAAACGTTACTCTCTTATGGACTGGCAACCAGTGCAGTTGTTCCCGGAGGTGTGACACCAAGGAACGTTTAGACAGTTTGAACAGAAGACAGATTGTCGTTTTCTGCACCATCTGTAGATGGTGTAAAAGATAATCTGGAATTCCCAGGTAGAGGACGTTGACGTTGTCCAATCTAGACAGAATCAGTGCCCTAACCACTGTTATCCATGCATCCCATTGAAGAAAATCCAGGAATTTCTTCAGCGTTCTTAAAACCCAGAAACAGGATTTCACCACTGCTGCTATTTGGGCTTTGAAGGAGAGCTGTACATCAAACAGTACTCCCATGGGCCTTTCTACCTCCATGTGGGGGATGGTGGAATACTGCTGCTTGGCCAAGTGCCTATCCATCCCGGAAGAGGGTGGGGGCAAAACAGCAGTATCCAGGTTACACTGTTCTAAGCGAGTCCATCGTTGCCGTCACACAGGATGTGAACGTTTGCTTAGCAGTGACCAAACGCCCTCATAAGACAGCAGTAGCTGCGTATCTTACGCATACAAGATCATTTTAATGCTGAATTACTCTGCTAAAAATGCCAAGGAAGGCATATAAATGTTAAAAAACACCTCACATTTTAATGATTTCACCTCTGAATAGAAGGGCTTCATCCATACTGCTTGCTCTCTCTGCTCTAGGGAAGAGCCCAGCCATTTCAGAGCCATTCCACCCACCCCAACAGTCTCCCGCTTTTGGAGCAAGATCTCATGCAAAACAGTATCAAACGCTGCTGATAAATCCAGCAGAATTAAAGCAACGTTATGGTCAAGATCTAGACTCTATTTGATGGATTCCGTTATTTCCAGCAATGCGGTTTCAGTATTATGCCGGGCCCGGAATCAGGATTAGGATGGGTGGAAAAGGTTACTGGTGGTTAGCAACTCTGAGAGTAGGGTATTCACAATCTTCTTGAGAGTCTTTGAAATAGCTGGTAGCAGGGAGACTGGTCTAAAGTTCAAAAGGATTTAGGGTCAGCATTAGGTTTTTTAGAAGGGGAATTACATTTACCCTTTTCCAGGGTTCTGGCACTATCCCAGACTGCAAGCAGGCCTTGGATAACTAAATACACTGGATCAATCATCTCAGCCACTTAGTTCAAAATATGAGTGGGGGAATGAATTTAAGGAAGAGCCAGACTTGCACCTCTTAAGTAGGTCCTTCGGTTCCTCTTCCTTTGGTGGCCTCAGTTTGGTCCGATGGAGAATTCCACTGTTTAGTGTCCGGGCCTTGTGTATCGCACTGGATTCTTGACTGTTTGGGATAATTGTTTCCCATAGCTTAAGGTGATCGCTGGACATGGGGCCTTAGTTCATGCTGCAACTTTCTCTTGCTTGGAGGCTGCATCGAAAAGGTAGCAAGCTCGCCTGGGAAATACTGCACGGGGGACAGGAGCAAATGCCCCCCTTCAAGTCTAAGGTTAAAGTTGGGTGCTTGACATTCTGGACCAGGCTCCCCAGTCACCTACTTCCCGGATGCAGCTCTATGTTCCCCCGTCTTACCACCTACAAGCCCACTTACGTGTGTAGCTGAGAGATTACTGGGGGAGTACCACTCTAAACTGTCGAAGGAACTGTGTCCACCTCAGGTGGGCTCATGATGAGAGACATCACACACCGTGGAGAGGAATCCATCCAGGAGCCTCCCAGGATCACAGTGAGTATGGTGGGTGGTTCCACCACCTGCGTCATCCAGAGCGGACACAGCAAGCATCATGCTACCCAGGACCACGAAGCAGTTCTCTAGCGATATGGCCTGCTGCACAGTAGCAAGTGAGGAAGGGGGGCCATCTCTAATCTCTCAGGACTGGCCAGCAATCTCTTTCTTGTGGCCACTAGCTCTCAATGCAGGGCAGAAGTGCCATATCTCTCAGAAAGCCAGGAAACCCCGACAGTCCCTGGTGTACAACTAGCTCTCAAGAATCCATACCCAGAAAAATGGACCACCCTGACCCCAGCAGTTTGCCACAGGATAAGGCTGCGCCTCGGTCCCAGCTGGGTCCGGGTAGGCTCTGGTATTGACAGCAATCCCTCTCGCTGGGAAAAATTGTTTTCTCAGGGGTGCAGCCCCTCTCCAGAACAACAGGGACTTGCGGAACAAACATAAAGTCAGATTCCACATATTGGGATGGATTTTGAAGAATTACTTTCCCCTGGGCTGCAGAGATCTCTGCTAAATCAACAGCTTGGAGCGTGGCTTTGGCACGCCATTCATTCTTAAACAGGTGCCCATCAAAGCCCAAGAGCCTCAACTTTAGTTGCCTTTGGGCACCATTCCTGCTGATATCTACTATGTCCAATACTGCCATTTCGACCATGGTGGTCCTGATCAGAAACGCGAAATGCACCCAAGTAAACTCCCAGTGCATGTGGGGTAAGAGGTAGTTCATTTCTGAATAAAGGTCCTAACTTTGGGGTCTATTTTGGGAAATAACATATGGGAGAGCAGATTCACTATTCCGTCAAGTGAAGTAGGAACCATTACAGCCCGTTTTCCCCAAAAGAAGCTCCCACCATGGAGGAGGGAGCTAATTTGGGGGGGAAATGTCCACATACAGGGATCAATTATAAAATAAGCAGACTGGTCTGTCGTGAATGAAAATGTGGTAGAGCAGACTTCACTACCCATCCATATCAGCCTGCCAAATTTAAAATAAAGACAAAAGTCTACATACAAATTAAATAAGGGTCTAACTATGCAGCAAAATAGTAACTGGCCCAGGTAAATGCATGGGTATCTTTAACAAATTCAGGACTGATGCTTTTTCCTCAAAGTTTTGGAAGTTTGACTAGCACTGAATTAAGCAGTTCATGGTTAGTTCCTTGCCGCATCAGTACTTCTTTTGCAATTAATCAAGTATTTCAACTAAATCAAATTCAACAACATTTTTAAAGACCATGTTTTTTTGTAACCAACTTACGTTTCATGAGTGCCAAAAAAGAATATTGGATACTTGCTTGCTGGTGGCTTCACAGCACCCTCTGGGAGTTCATCAATCTGGTAGATATAAAAGTGTTTCATTTCAGTCATGCAGTATAACAGAAATGTAAATCATATTGTTCAGAAACTAAAGTAGTTTCAGTATCAATAACACATTTGTTAACATTTTCTAAACATACAGCAAATACCAAAACAAAGAAAACATTTTCATACAATTGATTGTAAAACCAAATAGGGCACAAAGGGCCAGATGTACGACCATTCCGTTTTGTGGGTTGCAAATTGCGATTATTTGTGTCTCGCAATTTGCGACTCGCAAAACGGAATGTACTAATGTGTCTCAGACACGTTTAGCGATTCCCAATGGGGCCGCAAATTACCTGCCTCATCAATATTCATGACGCAGTTCGTAATTTGCGACCCATTGGGAATGGGCTACTCTCACGGGGATGGTGGCCTGCTGGGGACAGCAGACCACCATGTCTGTGTTTGCTTTTTAAAGAAAGCAACTTTTTTTAAAATGCAGTCCGTGTTCTTTAAAGGAAAACGGGATGCATTTAAAAGAAAAAATTGAAAAGTGCGAACACTGCCTGCTCTTAAAAAATATTTTCACATACATTCACAAAGGGAAGGGGTCCCCTGGGGACCCCTTCCGTTTGCGACTGGCTTACCACCTACTTGAAGTAGGTGGTAAACTGCGGTTGTTTTGTAACCGCATTTGCAGTCGCAAAACAATCATACATCCCCCTTCGACTCGCAATTAGGAAGGGACGCCCTTGGCACGCGCCCCTTCCTCATAGCAACTCGCAAACCCTATTTTGCGAGTCTGTAATAGGTTACCGACTTGCAAAATAGGGTTTGTACATGCTACAACCCTTTTTAATGGTCGCAAATGGCCCGAATTTCTGTTTGCGACTGCTAAAAACGGTCATACATCTGGCCCAAAGAGTTTAAATTATATAATTTTGCTATGCTAGTTCAATTTAAGATTGAGACATTTAATTTTCCATGTAACTCCATGCTGCTATTAGCATTCCACTTCATCAAATACAAAAACTAGGTTATATTACTATCTTACTTTGAGTTCTTTAGTGTGCTGCTTAAAAATTCAACTCAATAGCACAAGTAACGTTTGTGTTTTATTTTGTTTTTGTCTATAAACCACAGAGCCCTTGATCTTTCTGGGTCTCCTTCTGTAATACAGGTAGCACTGGTGAACATATAGCTCCGTTGTCATCTTAAGGAGTATTCCCTCACTATCCTAGAACCAATGAGGCACACACCTTGCCTCTGCACCTGTGCCTTTTGCTTATTATGGATGAAGGAGCAGAGACAAAGAGACACCCAGGAGACGCACTGATTGTGTGCCCCAAAGAAGTGCATGAATACAAGAGCAGTGAATAACAAGCATTGGCATAGCCAATAGGTCTCGCTTTTGGGACCTTATAAGTATTTAGTTATGCAGCACAATATCCTTGGTGCAACAACCAACTGTTGCATGGTTTAACACTAATAAGGTCCCAAAGGCGAGATCTATTGGCTATGCCAATGCTTGTTTGTAAAGCGAAGGGGCTGCTGAAAATGTGTTGATGCACCCGCCAAAAATTTGAAAAAAAATATAATGACCTTGAGGGGAGCCAGTGGGTGGGGACAACGGCAGTGTGGGGGTGGGGGGTAAAATAAAAATAAAGCTGAGTGGGGTGGGAAATCAGCGCACGAGGGAGAGAGAAACATGGGTTATGGGGAGAAGTATATGAACAAGTGAGCTACATGGAGGGCTGGGAGTTTTGGCGGGAGAAGCACACTAGAGAGACAGAGCAACAGACGAGGGAGAGAGCAGCACGGGGGAGGGGTATTCAGCATGGTGGAGAAGCTAAAGAGGGAGAGAGCTGGAAAACACATGCACATTCTATGGAATGCTGCGATGTCCCCTGCTCAGTTTAACACTGCTCTAATTAACGACTGACCTGGCGGTAGGAGGGAGCGGAGCTGTCAGTCAGTGGCCCTGTCATAATCCGTTTGAGAAGGCCTGGCCTGCTGCCTGCCACAGGAACTGTGGGCGCGAAAGGTGACCCCACTGTCAACAGATGCTTGCTGCAGATAGCACTGATGGGTCTCTGCCTGAATAATGAGGCTCACAGACCCCTTCAGCGCTGACGGCTGTCTCCAAACCCTAGAATTACAGAGGCTTGACATGTCGGAGGGGAGCTTACAGAAGCCGCATCTCCGGGCATCGACGTCTTGTTTGGTGTCAGCCTTGGAATGTCTTAACCCTTATTTGCTGGGAGCGTTGGCCTCAGGTTGAACTTTTCACCCTTGTAAAGCAATGCAGGTTAAACGGAGAATGCACGTCCCTCCGCCGTAGACTCTTGTGCGCTTTTACGCAATACCTGTTTCATATTACGCCACAGTGGCCACAGGCGAATGGGGAGGTAGAACGTTTCATGCGGACCCTGAACATGGCTCTCAGGATTGGCGTTGAAAAGGGCGAGGATGTCGAGCACTGCCTACAACAATTCTTGAGCGCGTACCGCCAGACACCCCACTGCACGACACAGTGTGCCCCGGCGCACCCGTTATTCCGGAAGATGCCTCGAGACAGCATTCCCGCGGATCCCTCCTGGAGTCCACCAGATCTGGACCAAGCCGCTGCACAAGCCAGGAGACGGGCCACCAATGACAAGGCAAGCCAAGCGCGGTGGGCGCAAACGGTGGACATTCAAGTAGGAGACCGGGTCATCGTGAAAGACCGGTACCCTGGCTGGAAGTATCTCACCCCGTATGAGCCAGAGGTGGGGGAAGTCACCAACGTGCAGGGAACCATGGTGTCAGCCAAGCACGGGACTCGGGTGGTCACGAGGAACGTCTCCTTGTTCAAGAAGGTGGGAATGGGGCCCCTAGCCAACGGTGAAGAAACTGGAATGGAAGAATGGGGAAATTAAATGGTGCCGCTGAGCGCCCCGAGGAACAACAACGGAACGGCGCAAACGCGCCCAGAGGAAGGAACACCGCCTGGTGTTGTACAGACAAATCCCAGGGTGAGCATACCGTCATCAGAAGATGACACTGTAGGGACCAGGGTTGAAAACAACTCCCGGAGCCAAAAGTATGGTCTTCGGCCGACTCCTGTCCCCAGCCAAAGACTTTGAGACTTTGTATGCCGTTTGTCCAAGGACTAAGATGCGAACATTATGGTAACGTAGTATCTAAAAGATTGGAGGGATGTAGTGACGGTGCCACCCGGCCCGCACTATACAATGTTGCGCTGTTACATGCACCCTGAGGGCGGGCTCGCACATGTTAATTGTTGTATGTGTGCCATTTACTGCTGCTGCGTACGCCGAAGGCCTAGCCTTACTGCAGCGCAAATTCAGCCAGGCCTGAATTCCACATAGCTCTGACCCACATTCTCAAAGAACTTAAAGAACTGAGAATTTGGTTGTGAATATTCTGTGTGATTTGAAACTTTAAGGACTGAGACACTAACTTGCCTGCAGAAAGTGCCACATGTGCAGTGATCTTGCATGAATCCTCCTACATCCTTGACTTTTCCCACTGCACTAAACATGTGCAACAACGGCAAAACACCCTTGATGGGATGAAAAAGAAGCTATGCACCATGAAACGTGACTGTATGTTCATATTCATCTTCAACAAAAATCTTTCTTCTTTCATTACACAGAGCCAGCCTAGAATCGTGCCTCTGAACAGAAAAAGAGTCTCCCAACCAGCATTGCTATCTGCTTTAGCTTTGATATATCCTGTTGGTGGTGCAGCAGGCACACTCCATTGGGGCACATGCAGACACTCTCCCCAAACTCTGGGTTGCTCCATTTTGGATTGCTCCTGGTTTGACATGGTACAGGATGCAGGTTGCGATACAGTCGCTCCTACCGTGTAAATGTAAGAATATTGCCTGCTCTCCAGAGCTGGGAGAGGTAGCCCTACACACCAAAGTGTAAGTGGATAGAGACAGGGCTGCCTTTGGAGATTTTATGTTAACCTTTCCAGCATGGGATTGCTCGTTCCTGAATAGTGCCATTTTGTTGATGGTGCGGGAACGGGGCTGTCAGGAGACTCGGTTGCTACAAGGAATAACGTTTCTGGGTCGAGTACTGCCTTTTTGACTTCCTTTGAGTGGCCCATCTAGGAAGGCTGATTACACCCAGGTGGAGAGCTTCACACTTATTGGGCTCTTGTGATGGGTGCTCCTACTTGGAATAAGCTTTATCACTACCACCTAAGGGAGCCATCATCCTACACAAAGACCGTGTCTGTCATGCAAAAAGAAAATGAAAAGTGAAAAGGAACCACACCAAGCTAGTTCTCAGACTTTAAACAGTGGAACCACATTTCCTGTATTCAAATTGTATATAAAGACATGCCCCAGACTTTCCCAGTTTGTTCCAGTTCCCAGCTTCTTCACCGATCAAAGACAAACCGACTCTGCAGAGTATGTAAACAGCTGCTGTGAACCAAAGCTGGTACCGCTGATAGACAGTTTCCTGGACGTGAGGGGACATCACCTCAAGCCTGTGCATTGCATTGTAGGGCTGTGGGTCTCACTGCCTCCTGAGACGAGACAAGAAGCAACTTGTCCCACAAGAGCTCTCTGCGAGAGGAGAAGCCCTTTTGATGAGTCTGGAGAGAGGAGTTGCCCAGAAGAATTAGATTACTGTGGGTGTCTGCCTGAGGGCCTCACGACCCTCCCTATGGACCAAAAATAAGTCAATGTGAACCAGAGACTAGCCACTGTGCCCACTTAAGTGACCACTACAGAGGAAAACCAGAGGCCTGTGCTGGCTCTGCCTTTGTTGCACCGAGGAGCATCTGCCTGCACCACAGACCCAGGAAAGAATTCCCCAGCTGGGAGCACCACACCTGCCGGATCGGAGTAGCTCTGCCCATGCTGCTGCAGCTTCCATCAGTCTATTGTGGGAAAGAGGAGGGACCGCAGGCACGAACCTCCTGCAACTGTAATTGCTTGCACCATGTTGTTGAAGACTACACACGTGCGATTGCAAATCCAAAGTATGCTTCTATTCAGCTAAGGCTAACACCTTTGACTGAGAACTTGATCAACATATTTTGGTGGAACTTGGTTGAGATTATTGCAACTCAATAAATACACTTAGTATAACTTCCTAGTCAAAGCATACAGACTGACGATGGGTCACATACCTCAGCTCCAGGAAAGCTGCTCCATTTCACCACAGAGTTCTTGTACCTCTACTTAAGGCTAAAGCTCCTTTAGTTCTGCACATTTCTAATGTATAATATTGTTTTGTGGTGGAATAAAGTAATTTTTTTTCTTAGAAGAAAACCACTGAGCTGGACATTAACTTATTGAGTCTATAATTTAACTGTTTCGAGTGTCTATTCCCGTCCAAAGTCCCTGAGTTTCCTTGGACTGCTCACCCTCGCTACTCTGAGATTCAAGTACAGCAGAGGTGTACATGGCCCAGTTTGCAGCTCCACAGTAAGATTGAACCTAGGACACCAAAGACAAAAGACCACAACCCAACACGATTGTTGTGGCCCGGAGGCTCCTGCCTGTCCCCAGGTCTGACAATTGGCGGCAAGTGGCGTAGGATATGAAAATTTGAGTTCTAACTGTCTGCAAGAGAACATTAAGTTCAGCTCTAGCACATACAGCTTGGCAAATGTGAGGATAGTGGGAGTATGCCATGACAAGGATCTGTGTTTAGAATTAAGGTGGCTGGCTACCAAAAATAAGGCCAGGGATAACTTTGTGACACATTGTACATTATGTACATTATGGACCAGTTAGAGAAGGTGGATGGTTGGGGAGATACTATAATGGACTCAGGGGAGAGCACCATTTTAGGAACCCAGAAAGGGAGTAATATGGTGTCAAGTTTGCTCAGCCCTTTAGCGTACACGAGTTTATCAATAAATTTGATTTCTGTGATTTCCTTGAGATAATCTCCACTCCTGATTTCTACGGTGTAGCTCTGTCACTAACTCCAGGAGTCATTTTTGTGTGTGAGTTAAGCCTGGCTGAGACCCTAAACTTGCAGTTGGTTCTTCTGAAAGCTAAGGCTGAAGAGAAGAAAGCCAGAGAGTTTGAGAAGGAGAGACTGAAGCTAGCTCGCCAGGAACAAAAGGAAAGGAGGTGCAAGAGACAAAAGGAATGGGCCCAGGAAGAAAAGAAAAGACAGCGGGAGGAGAGAAAAAAGTAAGAAAGACAAGAGAATGAATAGGATAGAGAATTGGAGAGAGAGGGTATAGCTTTTGAGAAGGAGAAACTGAAGAGTGAGACAGAAAAAGTTACGTCTGGGAAAGTGATTCTACATTCAACTCTGCAAAGTTATCTGCAAAGGTTCCAATAGAGCGTATATATATATATATATATATATATATATATATATATTCCACCAAACAGTCCTTGGCGGAGGGCGCACTATCCAGCTGGTGCTCACGGCGAGAAAGGGACTAATTCTCGCAAAGATATATTTCAACAATTTTGAACAAACAAACGTGGCACTCTCCTTGGATGAATTCGTTATTTTATTAAACCATCAAGTTTCTCCTCCTACGCGTTTTGACCACCAAGGTCCTGATCACGGTAGTAAACACAGTCCTACTTTGCTTTTCATTATTTATACATAGTCTCCACTCTGCCCATAATGAGGCATTGTGGGACTTGTAGTTAGTCAAACCAAATTCAATTATAAATTCATTGAAAAAAATCTAAAAATAATTTGATAACAAATTGATGGGATAAGGTAGCTCAAAGCACGCCTTTGACAATCTGCAGTTAGAGTACGGGGTTGCAAAACTCGGATAACTTGCTCATTATATCAAGAAACATTGCAATATATAACGCATCTAGTATGTTAATATTAACTAATCTTGCAACTCCTATTTTAAGCATTCTCTCATTCGGAACACTTCATGAGTATAAAATAGTCGTTACTGACTAAATAATTTAGACTTAGTGTCTCATCCAGTTATTTAGGCTAAGTGCCATTATTGTTCTCCCTGCCTCATGATACATCAACACTCCAATGTCGGGCAGACGCTATGAACCCACCCTCCACATCAAATAAAAAATTACCACCGTTACCTAGGACACTCGTGAAAGCTTACAGTTCGCTGCAATAATATGGAATTAATGTCTCTTTTGTCACATTTGATTAAAAATGTCTCAGTATTTAGATCAATCTATCTCGTCCAAACTGCCCAAAATCATTACAACTAAAGGTGAATATACATTTCTTCATCCCCATTTAGTCCCAGTGGGACCTTGGTCTTGAATCTTATTATAAGTTTAGACTCAAGGCGTCTCAGCTTCAAGATTCTATTTCCTCCTCTGTCATGTGGTGGCACTGTAACCAGACCTGAGTATTTCATGTCCATCCAGGTCTTATTATGATGTGTATCCATGTGTTTAGCAATCGCATAAGTTTGATCATGATTCTGTGTCGCCCTGATGTGCTCTAATATTCGCTTTTTAAGTGGGCAAATGGTGCTTCCAATATATCTTTTTCCGCAGAAGCATTCGATCAGATACACCACATGTGTGGAGGCACATGTGATTGCCTCATTGATGTTGAACACCTTGCCCTTCGGATCTTGTATGGACTTCAGGCTTTTTCCAATTTTACAAGCTTTGCAGCGGTTACATCTTCCGAATCCTTGCTGGCGAATCTGTAGCCAACTCTCAGGTTTCTTTATTTCAAAGTGACTGTTCACCAGGGCATCAGATAATGATGGTGCCTTTCTGTATGATATTAGTGGGCGATCACCTATTGTTGTACCAATATCTGTATCTTTTTTTAGAACATTCCAATATTTGGACAGTATCTTCTGGATTTTGTGATTCTCTTTACTATAGGTTAATATCAGTCTTGGAGTCGTATCATTCGATTTTCCTGGTTCATCATTAGACTGTTTTCTATTATCTACAAGCATCTGTGTTCTAGGTATCACTCTGGCTTTCTCTTCTCCTCGTTGGACATCACTGTGTTTGTACCCTCTCTTGAGGAACCGTTGTTTTGTTTCTTTAAACTGTTTTTCCATTTCCTCCTTCTCGGAGCAATTCCTCTTCATCCTTATGAATTCTCCATAGGGTATACTCTTCACAAGTGATTGTGGATGAAAGCTAGTGCCATGCAACACACTGTTTGTAGCAGTCTTCTTTCTAAACACCGTTGTGTGTATCTTATTTGACTTGATATATACCTTGGTGTCCAGGAAGTCTATTTCTTTTGAATTGATATTATGCGTGAATCTCAAGCCCACTTCATTTTCATTCAAGATTGCTAAATACTCCAGGAATTCAGCTTCAGTGTCTTTCCACAAGATGAATAAATCATCTATGAATCTTAGCCAAAGGGCTACTCTGGCAGTATGTTGGTCATTTTCCTCTCCCCAAGCCATGTTCTTCTCCCACCATCCCATCACTAGGTTGGCATAGCTTGGAGAGAAGGAAACTCCCATCGCGGTCCCGCAACTCTGGGAGTATAATTTTTTGTTGAACGTGAAGACATTATTGTTTAAGCATAGTCCAATCATTTCTTTTAACATAGTAGTATGTTGCAATTGTCTAATTGGTCTCTGTTTGAGAAAGTAAGTGACAGCCTTCATTCCGAGCTCATGACTTATTGAGGTATAAAGTGAGACAACATCAATTGTCACGAGTAGATAATCCCGATGCCAGCTTGTTTCCATTAAGACTCTCAAAAAGTCACCTGTATCCTTGATGTACGAACTCAAGGTAGGTACTATCGGTGCTAAAAAATAGTCCACATAAGAAGCTACATTTTCATAAAGGCCCCTGCAGCTTGATATTATCGGACGTCCCGGGGGCTTTTTCAGGGTTTTGTGCACCTTAGGAAGAAAGTATATCGTAGGTGTCACTGGGTTTTCAATCATTAGAAAGTTTTTTTCTTCTAAACTCAGTAATCCCCTTTCATGTCAGTTTTGTAATTTGTTACTCAATTCCATGATTAAGTCATTGATAGGATTATTATTCAACAACTGATAGTGTGACGTGTTATTCAGTTGACGCATTGCTTCTTCCATGTAACTCGATTTGTCCATGATGACAATATTGCCCCCCTTATCGGCAGGCTTAATTTCAATCAGGGTATTCTCCTTTAACGATTTCAGGGCCTGACGTTCCATAAGACAGGTTCTCA
The DNA here is from genome assembly GCA_963921515.1 of Calotriton arnoldi. NCBI lineage: Eukaryota > Metazoa > Chordata > Amphibia > Caudata > Salamandridae > Calotriton > Calotriton arnoldi. The sequence continues at coordinate 90,938 of CAWUFW010012372.1, read as the reverse complement.
TTTTTCTTTTCTTGTTCAATATTTTTCATCATGTCTAGTTCTGCCACAACCAGATCATGAAAAGGGTCAATCCGATTGCCTGGGTTTAATGCTGGACAAAATTTTGATTGACTTTTGAATTTGGTTTTGGGATGTCTATCTGATATGATGCCCATCTCTTCCAAGATTTGGGTATCGGAAAGTTCTGTTTCACTGATCTCATTTGCCAGTTCATATGCAGTTCTCAGAGCTTGCATCTCAGCAATTGTATAATGATCGTCTTGCTCTATTGTTACTGTTTCTCCAATTGCCTCAATTGTCCCAGCGACTGGCAGCATTTTACTGAAGAATTTCTTTAGTTTCAACTTGCGTATATATTTGTACAAGTCTATTTTTGTTTCCACCTGATCGTGATGTCTCTCAGGACAAAATGTCAGTCCTCTGATCAAGAGGCTGCGTTCCTCATTGGTTAAGACATGAGTAGACAAGTTGATAATTAAATCCGGCTCTTCTTTATTATGAATGTTGTCAATTACTTTTTCCATATTGTTCGGTTGCGCAAGTGGTATCCCTTTGTTTTTTCTTGCACTTCTTCTTGTCTTCTGCCCCCCTCTCTGTTGCCTGGCACTCCTCTTCCTCTTGCCCTGGTGCGTCCTGTTCCCCGTCCTCTGCCCTTGATTCTGGGGTTTTGTTGGTCTTGGTAGACTAGCTTCATTTCGTCTAAAAAAGAAATGTGGCGTCTTGCTGTTGTTCCTGGCTTTCCTTCACTGATGTCTGATTCCGATTCACTTTGTGTAGTGTTTGGAGATTCTTGTACAAGAATCTCCAAACACTACACAAAGTGAAAGGGGATTACTGAGTTTAGAAGAAAAAAACTTTCTAATGATTGAAAACCCAGTGACACCTACGATATACTTTCTTCCTAAGGTGCACAAAACCCTGAAAAAGCCCCCGGGACGTCCGATAATATCAAGCTGCGGGGGCCTTTATGAAAATGTAGCTTCTTATGTGGACTATTTTTTAGCACCGATAGTACCTACCTTGAGTTCGTACATCAAGGATACAGGTGACTTTTTGAGAGTCTTAATGGAAACAAGCTGGCATCGGGATTATCTACTCATGACAATTGATGTTGTCTCACTTTATACCTCAATAAGTCATGAGCTCGGAATGAAGGCTGTCACTTACTTTCTCAAACAGAGACCAATTAGACAATTGCAACATACTACTATGTTAAAAGAAATGATTGGACTATGCTTAAACAATAATGTCTTCACGTTCAACTCCCAGAGTTGCGGGACCGCGATGGGAGTTTCCTTCTCTCCAAGCTATGCCAACCTAGTGATGGGATGGTGGGAGAAGAACATAGCTTGGGGAGAGGAAAATGACCAACATACTGCCAGAGTAGCCCTTTGGCTAAGATTCATAGATGATTTATTCATCTTGTGGAAAGGCACTGAAGCTGAATTCCTGGAGTATTTAGCAATCTTGAATGAAAATGAAGTGGGCTTGAGATTCACGCATAATATCAATTCAAAAGAAATAGACTTCCTGGACACCAAGGTTTATATCAAGTCAAATAAGATACACACAACGGTGTTTAGAAAGAAGACTGCTACAAACAGTGTGTTGCATGGCACTAGCTTTCATCCACAATCACTTGTGAAGAGTATACCCTATGGAGAATTCATAAGGATGAAGAGGAATTGCTCCGAGAAGGAGGAAATGGAAAAACAGTTTAAAGAAACAAAACAACGGTTCCTCAAGAGAGGGTACAAACACAGTGATGTCCAACGAGGAGAAGAGAAAGCCAGAGTGATACCTAGAACACAGATGCTTGTAGATAATAAAAAACAGTCTAATGATGAACCAGGAAAATCGAATGATACGACTCCAAGACTGATATTAACCTCTAGTAAAGAGAATCACAAAATCCAGAAGATACTGTCCAAATATTGGAATGTTCTAAAAAAAGATACAGATATTGGTACAACAATAGGTGATCGCCCACTAATATCATACAGAAAGGCACCATCATTATCTGATGCCCTGGTGAAGTCACTTTGAAATAAAGAAACCTGAGAGTTGGCTACAGATTCGCCAGCAAGGATTCGGAAGATGTAACAGCTGCAAAGCTTGTAAAATTGGAAAAAGCCTGAAGTCGATACAAGATCCGAAGGGCAAAGTGTTCAACATCAATGAGGCAATCACATGTGCCTCCACACATGTGGTGTATCTGATCGAATGCTTCTGCGGAAAAAGATATATTGGAAGCACCATTTGCCCACTTAAAAAGCGAATATTAGAGCACATCAGGGCGACACAGAATCATGATCAAACTTATGCGATTGCTAAACACATGGATACACATCATAATAAGACCTGGATGGACATGAAATACTCAGGTCTGGTTACAGTGCCACCACATGACAGAGGAGGAAATAGAATCTTGAAGCTGAGACGCCTTGAGTCTAAACTTATAAAAAGATTCAAGACCAAGGTCCCACTGGGACTAAATGGGGATGAAGAAATGTATATTCACCTTTAGTTGTAATGATTTTGGGCAGTTTGGACGAGATAGATTGATCTAAATACTGAGACATTTTTAATCAAATGTGACAAAAGAGACATTAATTCCATATTATTGCAGCGAACTGTAAGCTTTCACGAGTGTCATAGGTAACGGTGGTAATTTTTTATTTGATGTGGAGGGTGGGTTCATAGCGTCTGCCCGACATTGGAGTGTTGATGTATCATGAGGCAGGGAGAACAATAATGGCACTTAGCCTAAATAACTGGATGAGACACTAAGTCTAAATTATTTAGTCAGTAACGACTATTTTATACTCATGAAGTGTTCCGAATGAGAGAATGCTTAAAATAGGAGTTGCAAGATTAGTTAATATTAACATACTAGATGCGTTATATATTGCAATGTTTCTTGATATAATGAGCAAGTTATCCGAGTTTTGCAACCCCGTACTCTAACTGCAGATTGTCAAAGGCGTGCTTTGAGCTACCTTATCCCATCAATTTGTTATCAAATTATTTTTAGATTTTTTCAATGAATTTATAATTGAATTTGGTTTTACTAACTACAAGTCCCACAATGCCTCATTATGGGCAGAGTGGAGACTATGTATAAATAATGAAAAGCAAAGTAGGACTGTGTTTATTACCGTGATCAGGACCTTGGTGGTCGAAACGCGTAGGAGGAGAAACTTGATGGTTTAATGAAACAACGAATTCATCCAAGGAGAGTGCCACGTTTGTTTGTTCAAAATTGTTGAAATATATATATATATATATATATATATATATATATTACGTCCGGAGTCTCTCCTTCCGGAGATGCTCGCCCTTGAGAGGTGGCGCGAAAACCGGCGGAGAAACCGGTAATTTTATTCACAAACAAACGGAGTCCCAATCGCGCTCTCGGGCCATAGCTCAATAATACCAGGAATCCAAGGTTTGTAGACAACAAAAAGGGGGGGGGGGGTTTATTCAAATCATAAACCCGCCGTGACGAGTTTCACCCTCTGGGGGGCTTGATCACACAAAGGTATCGTGAAAGACACTGACTTACATACTGTTTCTAATTGTGCATGGACATAGTAAACAGACTGCTCGTTGTGTTGTATTTCTTCATGTCACATGGTCGCCATTTTGCAATTGGTAAAATATCTAACATAACATGTAATGTTGTGCCTATCTGCAGATGCATTGATGTAACATTGGTACAGAATGACATATGTTGATACAAATGTATTGTAGGAATTACATTGTTGTATACAGTCATTAAGGTGTATTATGAAAAATTATACATTAGGACATGTGCCGTTCTAAAATTTTGTGATTACGGCATATTGTGGTACGTGACTTTGTTAAGACTCTTTGAGCTTCCCCAGTATGCGTGCGCTGTGAATATGTAACCCCATCGTGGTGCATCGAGTTCGCGCATGGAACTCTGGGTCATTGAGTCCGCTTAGTGTGGTGGATGGTGACTAAATAGAATGCGCTAGCTATTAATCCCCTGGTTAGTGGGAATAATTGGTGAATGGAACTAGTTGAATACCAGAATATGCCTGTATCTGTTAGGCATCATGAAAGCATTGCATATATATATATTTATTTATATTTTCACTGAAAAAACCATAGGTTTCAGGGACGTTATAGTTAGTTGGACATTTCACTTGTACAAAACCAGAGAAATTCGGTCGTTATAGTTAGTTGAGCTACCTATAACTCGCGCCCCCGCAATGTACTGCTGATGACGTCACATATTACATCATTCATGACATGGTCAGTGACATCACTGATGACATCTCAAATGACATCACTGATGACATCATCCAGTGACTGTGTTTCTGTAAAGTTTAAATATGTTTTATATATATAAATACCAAGGTGTATTGAAGAATGAGTGGGTGTATAAGTGTCTGAATGGATGATTTAGTAGGTGCATGACTGACTCTATAGGTGAGTGATTAAACGTGTCTTACTGAATGCTTGGGTTAAACTGTGTGAATGTCTGTATCAGTCTGTCAGTTGGTGTGTAAGCGGCTGCATGGGTTGGTGAGTAGCTACATGAGTGTCTATATGGGTTAGTGATTGGTTGTCTGAGTATCTGTATGGGTGCCTGAGTGTCTGTGTGGGTGGGGGGTGTGTGACTCTGTGCATAGATATGTGAGTGGGTGATTCACTGGGTGTATGGGTTCAAGAGTGCATCTGTGAAGGGCTGTGTGGGTGAGTGTGTGTATGGGTGTGTTGGTGAGTGAATTGATGTCTCAGTGGTACATGTGTGAGTAACTACATATGTGAAAGGCACTATATGTGAGTGTTGGAGTATATAAATGACTATATGTGAGAGTGAGTGATTGTGAGAGTGGCTGTATGGATGAGTGTGTGCTTGTATCAGTGATTGTATAAGAGAGTAAGTATGTGTTAGCATCTGTATGAATTGGTGGTGTGTGTATAACTGTATAGGTGAGTAAATGGAAGTGTGAATGATTCTTTGCATGATTGACTAGGTGTGTGAGTAACTATGGATGAGTGGCGATGTGTGAGTGTCTGTATAAGTGTATGAGTGCAAATGATAGTGCTGTATTGATAAGTGACTGCATGTATGAGTGACTGTATGGGTGAATGAGTGGACATGTGTGTAGACCTAGGAATCAGTGAGTGGGTATGTAGGAACTGGTATTGGTGTGTCTATGGTTTCGAAAATGGTAGTCTGTATTTTAGAGTGGGTGTATCAAAGGTTATATTAGGGTGTGAGGAGGTGCATCAGATTATCACGTGGATGATGTCATCAGTGATGTCATCAGTGATGTCACTGACCATGTCATGAATGATGTAATATGTGACGTCATCAGCATTGCGGGGGCGCGAGTGATAGTTAGCTCAACTAACTATACGGCCGAATTTCTCTGGTTTTGTACGAGTGAAATGTCCAACTAACTATAACGTCCCTGAAACCTATGGTTTTTTCAGTGAATTTCCAAGGTTTTTTAAATGCCAATTTCTAACTATAACGTCCCTGAAACCTATGGTTTTTTCAGTGAATTTCCAAGGTTTAAATGATAATTTCTAACTATAACGTCCCTGAAACCTATGGTTTTTTCAGTGAATTTCTAAGGTTTTTTAAATGCGAATTTCTAACTATGCCTACAGAGGTAGGACATGTGAAGAAAGAGGAAGAAAGGCGCAGAAAGAAGCAAGAGAAATGCAGAAAGAGGTAACAGAAGTCCAGAAAGACGAAGAAAAGTGCAGAAAGAAGCAAGAGATATGCAGAAAGAACCAACAGAGGTGCAGAAAAAGGCCTTGTTGCAAAGTCATCCTGTGCCCCCAACTTTTTACTGACTGGTACTGGTGGTAACTGACTCTGACTAACCAAGCCAGTGCTATGCTAAAAGACACTTAGAATACAGTGAAAACACCTACATACACTAGGGTACACTATGGGTTGGGGTACCCCTGTGATTGGCATGACCTCCCCTGTAAGGCCCTAGTATATAATAGGGCAGGGGAATTAAAACTACCTCCAACTCAGAGGTGCAGAAAGAGGCAAGAGAGGTGCATAAACAGGCAGGAAAGATGCAGAAACAGGGAACAGGGGTGCAGAAAGAGGCCAGTGAGGTGCAGAAAGAAGCAAGAGCAGTACAGAAAGAACCAACAGAGGTGCAAAAAGAGGCAAGAGGGGTGCAGGACAGGGCAAGAGGGGTGCACAAAGAGGCAAGAGAATTGCTAAAAGAAGCAACAGAGGTGTAGAAAGAAGCAAGAGAAGTGCAGAAAGAGGCAAGTGAGGAGCAGAAAAAAGCAAGAGCAGTGCAGAAAGAACCAACAGAGGTGCTGAAAGAGGTGTGAAGGGTGCAGAAAGAGCAAGAGAAGTGCAGAAAGAGACAACAGAGGTATAGAAAGTCAAGAGAGGTACAGAAACAGGCAGGAAAGGTGCAGAAACAGGGAACAGGGGTACAGAAAGAGGCAAGAGAGGTGCAGAAAGAGAAAAGAGGGGTGCAGAAAGAGTCAAGAGATCTGCAGAAAAAAGCAACAGGGGTGCTGAAAGAGGCAAGTGAGGTGCAGAAAGAGGCAATAGATCTGCAGAAAAAAGCAACAGAGGTGCTGAAAGAGGCAAGTAAGGTGCAGAAAGAAGCAACAGTGGTGCATAAAAGAGGCAATAGAGGTGCAGAAAGAAGGAAGTAAAGTGCAGAAAGAGGCAAGAGAGGTGCAGAAAGACGCAAGAGAGGTGCAGAAACAAGCAAGCGAAGTGCAGAAAGAGGCAAGAGAATTACTGAAAGAAGCAACAGAGGTTTAGAATGAAGCAAGAGAAGTGCAGAAAGAGGCAAGTGAAGTGCAGAAAGAAGCTAGGGCAGTGCAGAAAGAACCAACAGAGGTGCCGAAAGAGGCAAGAGAGGTGTAGAAAGAAGCAAGTGAAGTGCAGAAAGAGGCAACAGAGGTGCAGAAAGACGCAAGAGAGGTGCAGAAAGAACCAACAGGTGCTGAAAGAGGCAAGTGAGGTGTAGAAAGAGGCAAGAGATCTGCAGAAAAAAGCAACAGAAGTGCTTAAAGAGGCAAGTGAGGTGCAGAAAGAGTGTAGAAAGAGGCAAGAGAGTTGCGCAAATAGGGAAGAGGGGTGCAGAAAGAGGCAGGAGGGGTGCAGAAAGAATTAACAGAGGTGCCGAAAGAGGCAACAGAGGTGCAGAAAAAAGCAAGTTGAAGTGCAGAAAGAGGCAACAGAGGTGCAGAAAGACGCAAGAGAGGTGCAGAAAGAAGCAAGAGAAGTGCAGAAACAAGCAAGAGAAGTGCAGAAGGAGGCAAGAGAATTGCTGAAAGAAGCAAGAGGTTTAGAAAGAAGCAAGAGAAGTGCAGAAAGAGGCAAGTGAGGTGCAGAAAGAAGAGCAGTGCAGAACCAATAGAGGTGCTGAAAGAGGCAACAGAGGTGCAGAAGGAGGCACAAGGGGTGCAGAAAGAAGGAAGAGGACTGCAGAAAGAAGCAACAGAGGTGCTGAAAGAGGCATGAGGGGTGAAGAAAGAAGGAAGAAAAGTGCAGAAACAAGCAACAGAGGTGCTGAAAGAGGCACGAAGGGTGCAGAAAGAGGCAAGAGAAGTGCAGAAAGAAGCAACAGAGGTACAGAAAGAGGCAAGAGTGGTGCAGAAAGAGGTGAAAGAGGTGTAGAAAGAGGCAAGAGAGTTGCACAAATAGGGAAGAGGGGTGCAGAAAGAGGCAGGAGGGGTGCAGAAAGAATTAACGGAGATGCCGAAAGAGGCAAGAGAGGTGCAGAAAGAAGCAAGTGAGGTACAGAAAGAAGCAAATGAGGTGCAGAAAGAGGCAACAGACGTGCAGAAAGAGGGAAGAGATGAGATGTGCAGAAAGTAGAAGAGATTTGCAGAAAGAGGCAAATGAGGTGCAGAAAGAAGCAAGAGCAGTGCAGAAAGAACCAACAGAGGTGCTGAAAGAGGCAACAGAGGTGCAGAAGGAGGCACGAGGGGTGCAGAAAGAAGGAAGAGGGGTGCTGAAAGAGGCACATGGGGTGCAGAAAGAAGGAAGAGAAGTGCAGAAAGAAGCAACAGAGGTGCTGAAAGAGGCACGAAGGGTGCAGAAAGAGGCAAGAGAAGTGCAGAAAGAAGCAACAGAGGTACAGAAAGAGGCAAGAGTGGTGCAGAAAGAGGGAAGAGAGGTGTAGAAAGAGGCAAGAGAGTTGCACAAATAGGGAAGAGGGGTGCAGAAAGACACAGGAGGGGTGCAGAAAGAATTAACGGAGGTGCCGAAAGGGGCAAGAGAGGTGAAGAAAGAAGCAAGAGCAGTGCAGAAAGAACCAACAGAGGTGCTGAAAGAGGCTAGTGAGGTGCAGAAAGAGGCAAGAGATCTGCAGAAAAAAGCAACCGAGGTGCTGAAAGAGGCAAGTGAGGTACAGAAAGAAGCAAATGAGGTGCAGAAAGAGGCAACAGACGTGCAGAAAGAGGGAAGAGATGAGATGTGCAGAAAGTAGAAGAGATTTGCAGAAAGAGGCAAGAGAAGTGCAGAAAAAGAAAGAAATGTGCAGCAAGAAGCAACAGAAATGCAGAAAGAGGCAAGAGAGGCTGAGAAGGAAGCAAGAGTGTCTTGCACACCATTAGTACCAAGTTAACACCCACATTTAGCAATAAGTAACAGGTGACCATTCTAGGTTTGCAAAGGGCCTTCCACCACGCTGTAACACTTGTCGCTGCATTTTTGGTAACGTTTGAGCTACAAACAAGGCTTTTTTTGTTCAAATCTGCAGATTAGGGAGCAGATGATGAATTATGTGGCTAATGCAGAAAATGTATAATTGTGCGAAAGTCGGTGCAGCCAAACAGTCGCATAATTCCAGTGGCCCTGCTCATACCTCTGACTAGGTCCACCAGTGCTCCTCAGTGATTCCTTCTTTTTTTGTCTCACTGAGTTCATAGTTGAGCTTCTATGGAAACGAGGAAGACTAAACCTGAGGTTACCACTCCACAACACAGACTACCATACCACATAATTACTCTCCATAACACATAATCCCACTCTACATAATTCCTATACACTAAATACCACATACTTTCTATCCACATAATTTCACTGCACAACATACCACATAATTCCACTACACACAACGTACATCCATTCCACTCCAAAAAACATTAGTAAAAAACTTTTACATTTACAACGCCAATAGCTCTAACTCTCGCAACTGCGAAACCTATTACATTGCAAACATTTCTTTAACTAGTAGTCGCGTTTGCAGAGTGGTGGAGAAAGGGTGCTGGGCCTCCGACCAGCGCTCAGGAATTCCGCTGCGTAGGATTTACAGGAGGTACCAGGAGGGCTTCTTGGCCCCCAAAGTCCCTCAGGAGAAAATTGGACTTCATCCTCCATCCCGTAGTCTGCCAGGAGGCGCGTTTGCAGAGTGGTGGAGAAAGGGGGGCATGGCCTCCGAAGACGTTTTAGCAATCCCACTGTGTGGGACTTAATGGAGGTAACAAGAGGGGTAGTTGGCCCGCAAGGACATGCTTGGGGGCAGGGCCGGACAGGGAACCGAATTCGGCCCTGGCAAACTGCTCTGCCGGCCCCCCTGTTGGGCAAGGGGGGTGCAGCTGAGCTGCTTGCTAGGGCCGGTTTTGGCTGATTTTGTTACAGGGGGCCGATATTGCTGGCCCCCGGTAACAAAAATGGTCCCCCAGGGGCCCAAAACCGGCCCCCACCCTGGCGGCCCACCGGGGAAACGCCTGGTGCCCGCTACGGCCAGTCCAGCCCTGCTGGGGGCCAACTACCCCTCCTATTAACTACAGTAAGTCCCACACAGCAGGATTGCTAAATTCTAATAGCAGGCCGCACCCCCTTTGCCCACCACTCTGCAAACGCGCTCCCTGACGCGCTTTTGGATGGGGATTGAAGTCCCCTTCGCTGCTGGGGGTCCTTTAGGGGCCAACTAGCCTACCTCTTACCTCCAGTAAGCCCCACACAGTGGGATTGCTGAGAGGTGGACAAAAGGCACGCCCCCTTTCTCCACCACTCTGCAAAAGCGCCCCCTGGCGCGTTCTAAGTTGGGGGATTAAGTCCCCTTGAATACTGAGGGTCCCTGGGGGCGAACTAGTCCACCAGGTACCTCCAGTAAGCGCCACACAGCTGGATTGCCGAGAGGTGGTCCGAGGCCACGCCCCCTTTTGACACCACTCTGCAAACGCGCCTCTTGGCACACTGCTGCTCGGGGGATGAAGTCCACTTGTGTTCTGAGGTCCTCAGGACACAAGAGGACCTCATCGCCCCACCAGCAGTGCACACGAGTCGCGTTTGCAGAGTGGTGTAAAAAGGGGCGTGGCCTCGGACCACCTCTCTGCAATCCAGCTGTGTGGCGCTTACTGGAAGTACCTGGTGGGCTAGTTGGCCCCCAGGGACCCTCAGAATTCAAGGGGACTTAATCCCCCAACTTAGAACGCGCCAGGGGGCGTGTTTGCAGAGTGGTGCAGGGAGGGGGCGGGGCCTCCGGCGCGATGCCGGCTTCTCTTTGGTTTTAAATATTTGTAGAAGGGGGGCTGTGTGGCCCCCCATCTTTTACTATTTTTTGGGTCCTGGGGACCCCATCCCACAGGGCCTGAGCATTTAAAAAAAAAAAAAAAAAAAAAAAAAACGGGGGGGGAAGGGGGCCGCGTGGCCTCCCTTTCCTGGGCTGCTATTGACCCCGGGGACCCCATTCCCCGGGGCATGGCCAGCATTTTTTTTTTAAATTTGGGAGGGAGGCCGTGTGGTCCCCTTCCTGAGGCCTATAATGGCCCTGGGTACTCCATCCTCCGGGGCATTGCCTCTTTTTTTATTTTAAATAAAATAGTACGGGAGGGGGGCCGTGTGACCCTCCTTCCCTTGGCCACTGCTGGCCCCGGGGACCTCATCCCTCAGGGCCTGGCCAGCCTGTGTTTTTTTTTTTTTTTTTAAGGAGGGGGGCTGCATGGCCCCCCTCCTTAGGCCAATTATGGCCCCGGGGACCCCATCCCCCGGGGCCGGCCTTCCTTTAAAAAAAAATAAAAAAAAACATTAAAAGGGAGGGGACCGTGTAGCCCCCCTCCCGGACCACTTCTGGCCCTGTGGAACCCATCCCCCGGGGCCGGCCCTCAAGTTGGGGACCGTGGGGGGAGCCCCAATGCCCCCACGGTCCCGCCGGCTTCCCGCCTCCTGCGGGAGCCTGCATTGCTTTTGCACACAGGGAGCTACTGACATGCAGCTCCCCTTGTGCAAAAGCAATCTGCTTTGGTTTTTGGACGCGAGAGCAGGTTTCCTCTTGCCATGTCATAGCAAACAGCAATGTCCCAGGGGTGGGCACCCCTGGACATTGCAGGAGCCTGCCCTGGGGAGTGGCTGTCCCCAGGGCCATCAAGGGCTCCTGGAGGGGGGCCACGTGGCCCCCTTCCCTTCATTTTCAAAGCCCCGGGGAGGTGGTGGTCCCCGGAGCTTGGGGGGCCGTGAGGCCCCCCTCATTATTTAAAGAAGCCCCAGGGAGGTGGCGGTCCCCGGGGGCCCCGCATACATTTTGAATATTGCCCCCGGGACCTGGCCCACCCGGCTTAAGGATAACGAAGCGCGGGAGTCCGCTGTCCCCAGGGCCATCAAGGGCTCCTGGAGGGGGGCCACGTGGCCCCCTTCCCTTCATTTTCAAAGCCCCGGGGAGGTGGTGGTCCCCGGGGCTTGTGGGGGGCGCGAGGCCCCCCTCATTATTTAAAGCAGCCCTGGGGAGGTGGTGGTGGTCCCCAGGGAATGGGGGGCCCGCGAGGCCCCCCTCATTATTTAAAGAAGCCCCGGGGAGGTGGTGGTCCCCGGGGCTTGGGGGGCCCGTGAGGCCCCCCCTCATTATTCAAAGAAGCCCCGGGGAGGTGGTGGTCCCCGGGGCTTGGGGGCCAGTGAGCCCCCCCCTCCCATTAATTATATAGCCCCGGGGAGGTGGCGGTCCCCGGGGGCCCCCGCATACATTTTGAATATTGCCCCGGGACCTGGCCCACCCGGGGGCTTAAGGATAACGAAGCGCGGAAGTCCGCACTTCGTTTTTTTTTTATTTTCTCGGCCGGATTCGCGCACCCAGCGCTAATTCGGACGATTTTTTTTTAAAAATAAAAAATGTTTTTTTGGGCCTGTGGGGCCTTGTGGGACCCCCTGAGCAGGCCTTTTCTTGTTTTTCACCTTTTTTTTTTTACTGTTTTCTTGTGACTTGGTTACCGAGTCACAAGATGGCTGCCAACACTTCCTGGTTTGGAGTGCTGACAGCCAATCAGATCTCACGATGAGATGTGTGGTTAGGCTCCGCCCAGATATCGATATTTTTATTTTTATTTCTTAGAAACTACTGAACGGATTTAAACCATTTAAAAAAAAAGCACGCTTTCTAGACCAAAACCTACCATTTTGCCAAATTTGGTGTAATTCCGTTTAGCAGTTCGAGCTGTAACTTGTTTCAAAATTCCTATGGAAATTAACATTGGGAAAACGCGTTTTGGGACCCCCCTTTTTTCTCGGCCCCCGCTTGACGAATGACCTCGAAACTTTAAAGACAGGAGCTGACCGGTCCGCCCCATTAGTTTTGAGAATTTCGCAAAGATTCATCAAACGACGCCAAAGATATTGGCAAATCAAAAAACGCTTTTCCTATGGAAACAAGGTCCTAACTATAACTACCTACTGGCGACCGCCAGTAGGAGATATATATATATATATCGGAGCGGGGTCAGGCTGGGTTATTTACAAGTGCTTCTCCATTGGACATGTTATGGTGCCTTTAAGAACTCTTATTTACAACTATCGGCAGCGACCCACATGGGTATGATAAAGACTACCAGTCCCAGGAATCATTGCGTAACAAATCACCTGAAGCGCAACATGTTAATAAATTGGGATATGACTGGTGGTAATCGTTTTGCCTATTTTTGTCTCAACTGCCCAGGAAGAAGGGCGTGTGCCCGAAACGCGTTGGCAGAGTCCAGGAAGTGCGTGTCATGCAGGAGCGCTTGTGGTGTCTCAGTGGAATTATCCTGCGAGTGCAGCTCAAGAAACGGCAACTTTGACTTTTGAGATATACACACATATATATATATATATATATATATATATACACACACACATATATATATATATATATACACACACACATATATATATATATATATATATATATATATATATTTATATTATCTACTGGCGGTCGCCAGTAGATAGTTAGGACCTATTATCCATAGGAAATCCGTAACATTCTATTCCCAATAACTTTGGCGCCGTTTGACAAATCATCTCAAAATTTTCAAAACTAGTGGGGCGCTCCGGTCCGCTCCTGTTTTGAAATTTTCGGGTGATTCATCAAGCGGGGGCCGAGAAAAAGGGGGTCCCAAAACGTGTTTTCTCCATGTTAATTCCCATAGGAAATTTTAGCCACGGCTACAGCCCGAACTGCTGAACGGAATTACACCTAATTTGGCAAAAAGGTAGCGCTTGGTTCAGAAAGCGACCTTTTTTTTTTAAATGGTGTAAATCCGTTCAGTAGTTGCGGAGAAATTCAAAAAATAAGAGTGAAAAAATCAATTTCCCATAGGAAACTTTATGCAAGGCTACAGCAAAAACTGCTGAACGGAATTACACCAAATTTGGCAAAAAGGTAGTGCTTGGTTCAGAAAGCACCCTTTTTAAAAATGGTGTAAATCCGTTCAGTAGTTGCTGAGAAAATCCAAAATAAACGTTTCGATATCTATGGCCGCGGTGGATCCGCGCACCCTCCCGACCACGAGCTGCATGCTAATTGGCTGTCAACACTCCAAACCAGGAAGTGTTGGCAGCCATCTTGTTCCTCGGTAGTTCCTCGGTAGAAACGAGGAACAAGAAAGCAGTAAAACAAGTGCGCAAACGGGGGCAGGGTAGAAACACCCTGACCCCTAGGTCTGCTCAGGGGGTCCCACAAGGACCCCTGGGCAGAAAAAAGCAACAAAAAAAAGACTGGCATCGTGCCGGAGGCCCCGCCCCTCCCTGCAGCAGTCTGCAAACGCGCCCCTGGCGCGTTTTAAGAAGGGAAGTAATTCCCCTTGAATACTGGGGGTCCCTGGGGCCAACTAGCCCACCAGGAACCTCCGGTATGCGCCAGGGGCTGCGTTGCAGAGAGGTGTACAGAGGCCACGCCCCTTTTACACCTCTCTGCAACGCAGCTCTGTGGCGCTTTTGGAGGACATGGTGGGCTAGTTGGACTCCAGGGACCCTCAGTATTCAAGGGGACTTAATCCCCCAACTTAAAACGCGCCACGGGCGCGTTTGCACAGTGGTGAAGGGAGGGGGCGTGGCTTCAGGTGACATGTGTGCAAACAGGCCCCGTGGCGCGTTTTAAGATGGGGAATTAAATCCTCTTCAATCCCCTAGGGACCCTCGGGATTGAGGAGGAATTAATTCTCCAACTTAAAACGCGCCACAGGGCGTGTTTGCAGACATGTCACTTCAGGCCCCACCCCCTTCCTTCACCATTGTGCAAATATTCCTCTAAAATCAGCCGAACTACGAATTCCGATTTTCTCACCTGTTATCAGGAGAGACCTCAGTGCTGCATCTTTGAGCCCAGTACTGATCCTGAAAAGTAATTTTAACCGTACTTACCAGTAACTTGAATTTCCTTCCATAGGCTAACATTGACTGGTTTCACTTGGAAATTCTTCTAAGTGTGGAGTTTTGGAACTTTATAATATTCCTTTAAAATCAGCCGAACTACGAATTCCGATTTACTCACCTGTTATCAGGAGAGACCTCAGTGCTGCATCTTTGAGCCCGGTACTGATCCTGAAAAGTAATTTTAACCGTACTTACCAGTAACTTGTATTTCCTTCCATTGGAATCCATTGTCTGGTTTTCAGCAGAAAAGTTTCAAAGTGTCGATTTTCACAAACTACAAATATTCCTTAAAAATCGCCTGTATGACTTAAACGCATTCTTTCAACTGTTTACAGGAGATGCACCAGTGCTGGATCCAGGATCCACCACTGAGTAAGAAAAAGTAACGATAACACTACTTACCTGCTAAGTGAATTTCCTCCCGTAGGATAACATTGGTGATTCTATGTGAAAAAGTTTCTAAGTGTCAACTTTTAAAATACAATAATATTCCTTAAAAATCACTACTGTAACCAAAACGCTTTTACTCAACTGTTTACAGGAGATGTCCCAGGACTGAATCTAGGATCCAGTCCTGTGGTTAGAAAAGTAATCCATAAAGTAACTAATTGCATTTAACTAGAAATTCACACTGAGCTCAATGTTGCATTGTGTTTGAAATTGTGTTGCCCATTGCAACAATTGTAACTACTGTACTTAAAAGTCTATTGCCTATTTGCAAAGTATTTAAACTAAAGTAATTCATTCTGAGAAAGTATATTTTGTAATGTAATGTATAATGTAATTACAATGTAATTTAAAAAATAAAATATGTAAAAATAAATAGTTTAAAAAAATGTAGTAAATCAGTATCAAAAAAATAAATATAACAATACATTTAAAAATTGTCATTTACAAAACCTTTGCAATTCACTGAAAAAAAACATAGGTTTTAGACATGTTATAGTTAGGAATTAGCATTTAAAAACACCTTTGAAATTCACTGAAAAAACCATAGGTTTTAGGGACAGTTATAGTTAGTTGGACATTGCACTCGTACAAAACCCGTGAAATTCCCCCGTTATAGTTAGTTCAGCTAACTAGAACTCGCGCCCCCGCAATGCACTGCTGATGACGTCACATATTACATCACTCATGACATGGTCAGTGACATCACTGAACTAACTATAACGGGGGAATTTCACGGGTTTTGTACGAGTGCAATGTCCAACTAACTATAACTGTCCCTAAAACCTATAGTTTTTTCAGTGAATATATATATATATATATATATATATATATATATATATATATATATATATATATATATATATCTATCTCCTACTGGCGTTTGCCAGTAGGTAGTTATAGTTAGGACCTTGTTTCCATAGGAAAAGCATTTTTTTCTTTTGCCAATATCTTTGGCGCCGTTTAACGAATCTTCGTGAAATTCTCAAAACTAATGGGGCGCTCCGGTCAGATCGTGTCTTGAAAGTTTCGGGGTGATTCGTCAAGCGGGGGCCGAGAAAAAAGGGGGTCCCAAAACGTGTTTTCTCCATGTTAATTTCCATATTAAAAACTTTTGTCGCGGCTACAGACCGAACTGCTGAACGGAATTACACCAAATTTGGCAGAAAGGTAGCTCATGGTCCAGAGTGCACTGTTTGTGTATGTATGTAAATGGTGTAAATCTGTTTATTAAAGGAAAAAGAAATATCGATATCTTGGCGGAGCCTAACCACACATCTCATCGTGAGATCGGATTGGCTGTCAGCACTTCATCCAAGAAATGTTGGCAGTCATCTTGGGACCAATATACATGATAGCACCCCATTAAAATGCATTGCAGTGAATGGAAGGTTTTGAGGATCACCAAAAGGAGAACGTATAAAGGGTGATAACACACTTTAGTTACATGATAAATCATTTGTTGATGGTACCATACTAATTTTAGGAATTGTGGTGTGTTATAAAGTGTTTTTACCCTGTGAAAAAGCCTTCAACTGGGATATCATTAATCATGTTTGAGAGAAAACTATTTTCTCATGCTTTTCCCATAGAGGTTTGGAAGGTGCTCCAGAAGCTGAAATGAGAGCATATTTTCTGTAAATTCACATTATCTTTCTCAGTCATGTGAGAATGAAGTCAGACATTCTCAGTAAAACATGTACATCCAACAAGGGCAGAGACTGTCAGTTGATTCCTTTGAATTCTACTGCAGCTTCCCAGAGTGTTGTAAAGAAACAACTAGAGCGCTAACAGTCTTACTTATGACAAAAGTATGGCACACCTGAAGCCATCTTAATTGGAATAAACTGGTAACACTTAAAACATTTAATTTAAAAAGGAACAAAATGAGGGGGTTCATTGTGGCACAGAAATTATGATTAGTGCTGCAGAAAGTGTCTTCTCAAATCCTCTCCCATTTCATTAAAAAATTCTGACATGCAGACTGAAACATGCACTTTCAATACCAGCAGCAGACTTCCAGTTAACTCCCTGGTGAGCAGTAGCTTTACTACAGTGATCTAATGAGCAACTAGAGTGCCAACATTCTGAATTTATGGCAAATGTGTGACACATCTGAATGCCTTATTGGTGGAATCAAAGTAAAAAACTGAAAGCATTTCCTACTGAGGAGACTGCAGTAAATGAGGAAATTAGGAAACTTCATAACAAATAAGTCTCCCAAGATGGCCACCAGAGAAAAAAGAGCCCAAATGTAGCACAAATATCACCCAGATGTAGCCCACGTACAGCCCACTGACAGAAGTGGGCAAATCACTTTTTATTTTTTATTTTTTTGCAGTTTTTTATAGTGCAGACTGGTCAGGTATTGGAGCGTTGCATCTTACTTGGACCCCTTATTGCGTATTTTGCACGAAGTACTTAAGATTGCTCTTGCGAAACATTGAACTTTACTATTCTGTTAAACTGAAGTTGCTCTGAGCCGGGCTTTGTAACACCCGTTTTTACCTACTGGTTTTAATTATTTCTCATTGTATTGTATTAAGAAAGAGGATTTTTATGTACACTTTTATGATCTATGTTTCTAAATCAGATCGAATAAAGTTTATTGAATTGAAGTCTCCCAAGATGGCCACCAGAGACAAAGGAGCCCAAATATCACCCAGATGTAGCCCAAGTATAGCCCAATGACAGAAGTGTGGAAAACAGTTTTTATTTTTTGTTTTTTTGCAGTTTTATATAGTGCAGACTGGTCAGGTAATGGAGTGCTTTACATGAGCATTGGTTACATCACACAAGGATAAATTCATTTTGGTTGTAGGCATGGGGAGATTAAGTGATTTGACCAGAATCACAGAATGTCGAGCTGAAGCAGAAACTCCAACCTGGTTCCCCAGCTGCAAAGTCTGCAGCTCTGGAAGTAACACCACAACCTCTCCCCTAAGTGCAACATTTAATCAAGTGGTCAACTGGATAAAAAAAACAAAGATAACAAATAATTTGAAAGTGCTTTGTCGCTATTTGAGAACTCATTTTAGTTTTTAAGAGCACCAACCATAATTTTGATGCAAATAAGACCCTCTAATTTCTAAAGGAAATGCTTTAGGTATTACAGTTTTGATTACATCCAGATGACGTCAGGCGTGCCACAGTTTTGTAATAAATATAGAATGTTAGCAATCTAGTTGTTCATTAGGATACTGTTGAGAGGCAGAGGTCAAGGGCACGGACTCGGAAAATTGAAGGCAGGTACGAGGGTGCAGAGACAACAATTTGACCACACTGGGCAGGCAGGAAGGGCAGTGGTAGCACAACATACTATGGAGGGCAGTGGAAAGGGGGACAAGGGGCAACAAACCAACAATGCAGGACAGGCAAGAGAGGCTGTGGCAATATAATAGACCATTGTGGGCAGAAGGAAGATGCAGTGGTAGTACAACCGTACACGCCAACAGACCCGATTCAGCCAGGAAACGCCCAATGTTTTTAAGCACAAATGGGCTTTATTTTATCGGTCTCCTGTTTACAATCTCCTCTTTCTCAATGTAAGTCAATGGGGAAAATCAATTCCCCAGTTTTTTTTCCAAAATCTCCCTCTTACCAAGTTCAAAATATTAGCAAGCATGGTACATTGGATCATGGAAGGCAGGAGGAATTGGGATAGGGACATGGCCTCGGATAACAGAGGACAGGAGGGACATGGACAGGTGCACCAAACTGACCTTACAGGGTAGGCATCAGGGTTTGCAGCAGCACAATACACCACACAGGGCATGCGGGACGGCAGTGCAGCACAACAATGGAAAGCAATAGGGAGGGGACAGGACCATGCACATGGACAACATAGAACAGAGGGGAAAGAGCCAATGGCAGAAAGCTGGCCATCATGGCCCGGAGAGAAACCTGCAGCATAACGGACCATAAAGGGCAGGAGGGAGGGATCAGGGGCATTACAATAGAACCGACAAGCCAGGAGGGAGGGAATAGGGGTCTGCACATGGAAAACAGAGGGCAGGGGGCAAGGGGGGCAGGGCAGGAGCAGCATGCTGATCATGGAGGTCAGGCAGGATGGGCACTAGAAGCACAACACACCATGGAGGGCAACACACAGACCATGGAGGGAAGGTGGGAGGGGGTCAGGGGCAGCTAGTTGACCACACAGGGAAGGTGGGAGGGGCCGTGATGTAATATGTGATGTCATCAGCAGTGCATTGCGGGGGCGCGAGTTATAGTTAGCTCAACTAACTATAACGGCCGAATTTCTCTGGTTTTGTACGAGTAAAATGTCAGCCTAACTATAACGTCCCTGAAACCTTTTTTTTTTTTTTGTGAAAATATATATATATATATATATATATATATATACACACATACATACATACATATACACACACACACACACACACACACACACACAATGCAAGTTTTGAATGACAGTACTTAGGAAGCTACTTTAATGAGTTGTTTGCCATTGGGTGGTTCAGCAGTAGTTGAGAGAAAGTCTGTGGCTGATCAAATGAACAATGAGTGAATGAAGAACACTCTGACTAGACAGCTTGTGATGAAGCTAGCTCTGTACCTCCAGAGGCTCAAAAAGAGCAAGAGAGCTAAAGGAATCATGTTGTGCAGCATGACTGGAATGAGTGCATGAGAGAGATGAAGGCACAGGATTTTCATTCTATTAATGAATAGGTTCATACTATTAACCAACTGATGGCAACAGAGAGTTTCAAAGGGAGCACTTTGTCCGAATTAAGCAATACCAGTCAGATCTGACAAGCAAGGAACCACAGAAGTTTTCAGTGTTGCCAGACAAGTGACTAGCGCAGATGGTTAACAAAGGATTGGAGTAGCAGTGCTTTAAGCCAAAGGGAAAGAAGGACTCTCAAAAGACTGGTCTCAAACTGGAGAGTAAGTACCAGGGCATTTCTAAAATATCCAAGGGTGGACACAGACAAAAAGGGAATTGTCTTGTGAGAAAATGTCTAGTTTTTGGTGGTCACTCCTATTATTTTTTTTTGACTGATGCTGCTGGTTTTTTAATTCTCCACATTGGGTCACCTTTGTCCACTGAATGTGCTCTGACCCCTAAAACATGACAAAATCGGCTACCCCCTAATTGGTACATTTAACTTTTCAGTGAGGCATAGCAGGTGGTGCAGGAAATATATCCATGGCAGGGACGTTAAATGTCACCTGTATTTGGTAACATGTATTATGCCATCCACAAATCTGACTAGTAAAACATGGTTTCAGGCCTACACGAATAGCCCGACTACTGCAACTTTTAAACCTGTAGGTAGACCTGTCAAAACAACCCTTTTGTCAAGAGGGAAAATTACTTTAAAATATTAGGTATGTCACCCCTTGCAGCTCACAAGGCAGATGGATTTTGGCCCAGATTTCTGTACTGGGGTGAATGTTTGACATTGTGCAACATTCTGTCCATTAATTGTTCTTTTTGCATTTGTCACCACGAATGGGACGGGTATGCCCAGACGTGGGTCCAGTGTTCTCCATGCCACTGGAGTCAAGCTAGCCTGAGGGGTGATTCCCCGAAACTGGTCCCAGGATGCTTGTTTCCAGTCCAGGGAGAACCTAGCCTGGCAGTTTGGGCTGAACTATTCCCATGGGGAACAGGGTCAAGACTGATTTGCATATGGGGGGCATGGCCAGGAGCGCAAGCATGGCGGCCGCAAAATTGCGAGGCTCCATCATGGTTCCGAATTAATCCTACATTGGGCCGAGGTGGGGCGTCTCTGCCACTCACTGACGGGGTGGAGATGCAATAGTCGCTCACCGGCGACTGGAAAACCGAGGACATAGCTCCCCAGTGTTGCAGAGCTCTGTGGTGGAACGACGCGAGTACGCAGCCGTGGGCCCTGAAACTCCAGAGCCCCTGGAGGAGAGAGGCCTTGACTGGGGTGCCTAGGGACGGCGCTTGACTGCAGTAACCCCCAAAGCAACCAGTGGGAAGGAGCGGTGGAGCCCTGGAGGACGGAGCACCGAAAGAGGAGCATAGTGCTCAAGAAAAACTGTGAGAAACTCCTGGTCTGCCCAGGGCCTCGGGAGATGGAGCTGAGTGAGATATCCCGGCCGAAGGTAGCCCTGTAAAGAACGACACCGATTGCTCCCCCCGGCTAAATGGGACGATATCTGGCCAACTGCAGAGGCCGAGACAAGTGGGCAGACGTGGTAGAGCACGTACCTGGGGCCCTCGCACTGCCGTGAAGGAGACGCGGGAGGTGGGCCCTGCAGCACCGGAGTCGAATGAGGTGGACGGCGGTTCCGGAGGCGGCCTCGCCCAAGCGAAGCTGAGGAAACGCGACGCACTGCTGAAGTGCCCAGACCAAAACACTGTAGAAGGTGAGGAGACGGCACCAGGAGGGAGGTTCTCTGAGAAGACAGAGGCAGCGGCCAAAGAAGACTGGAATAAGAAGCACTCACTTTTGGGCGGCGCAGGTCCCCGAGGCCGGCCCTGGGTGAAACACTGGCCTGGCGTGCTTGGGAAGTGGAGCGCTGGAGTAGAGGTGACCTTGTGGGCCCCGACGTGAGAACCGGAGGTTGAGAGACGTCGGTCGGGAGGAGCGGAGTCCTCGGAGCCAGGCTACCGCCTTAGAGAGTCAGGGCAAGTACGCGGCCGGGCGGATCGACAGAACCGACAGCCCCACACCTGCAGGAGGGCTGAGAAGGAAAGGCCTAGTGGTGCAGCGCAGAGGCCATTGCCACTCCCTAACAACTATCAAAGAGCCTGCAGTAAGGGAGACAAACCAGGGAGGCCTGGGCGTAATCAAAATTGGAGAAGCTCGTGGGGCGTGCAGCAGAGGTGGTGGCCGTCTGCACTTGGACAGAGGATAGACATTAAGCCAGTATATATATATAAAGTACAAGGGAACCCAATTTGATCAGTCAGGGACCTTGGGAACTAGCTTATTTTAAGAGACAGAGGTCCCTGTGACGAAAATTGATTGACAACAAATAAATATAGCCCCAATCAGTACTATATTGTAACCATTGTTCCATCCGGAACAAGGTAATTTTAATATGCAATTATAAAATACGCAACATAAAATTAAATAACAGTAGGACACAAGCCTGTATCCAAAAAACTCACATCACAAAGGAAACAGAAGAAGGCTCAGGCAGCATGTACTTGTCTGCGTCAATTCAATATAATGGAGCAAACAATAATAGGAGAAAATCACCTTTACACATAATATAACTAATAGATAACAGTGTATAAGGTTAACAATTATGTCGACGGCGTTTCGATCCATAACATAATTAACGGATCATCATCAGGACTTGCAAATTAGTGCCTGAAAACATTTTGCCTGCAATTAACTAAATATGAAAACAACACAAAATTACAGATATGGAAAGAAAAGGGAAACCAAGATAGGGAACAAGAGTTAGTATGAGCTATGTTAGAGGGAAGCGCACGTAAGTGACAACTAAAACTCGTAAAAGATTGGTATCCCTCCTTCCCTCTTCTTCCCTCGCCAGCACTAGCGCGCCTACATAACTTTAATAATCCCCATTTATGTTCCCAGGTCTCAAATGAAGCCTAATTAGATGCCATCGACACTTTACCATACGGACCGCAAACCTAATTCCTTGTGAACAACCATTCTACAACGTGGTAAGCGCACGCACATACCTTCTTCCAAATGCGCTCCCCGACCCGTTTAGAAGCTGATTCTCCCTCCCTTCTTGCTAGGCTGCAGACCGCTCCCGGCCATTCATGGAAGCTCATCCCCCATCCCGCCTGGCTCTGTTCTCAGCTCTCACTTCCAGGTAATCCCTATCCTTGCCCTCCTTAAGCTTTCACATAAGGCACTTTCACAGCCTCTATATTAACTGGTCAGCTCACTCGATTTGCACATACTTTGTTCTATACCGTATCAATTTCTGTAATGTGCACTAATGCTACGCATCGCCGGTAACTTTCTCGATCTATTTTTTTGCGCCGATCACGGTTGCTTGTTGCATATAGAAACCCTTAGTCACTTCTAGTTCCGTGGATACTTCACTTCATTGGCACATACAGTGAAATAGTGTCGCACTTCAATGAGTGTGCAACACACTGTTTTTTAAGCACATCAACGTTGACTGTATGATATCTGTGCTGCTCACTGCTTGCTCTTCACTTATAGAACCAAAATCTTTTACGAGTTTTAGTTGTCACTTACGTGCGCTTCCCTCTAACATAGCTCATACTAACTCTTGTTCCCTATCTTGGTTTCCCTTTTCTTTCCATATCTGTAATTTTGTGTTGTTTTCATATTTAGTTAATTGCAGGCAAAATGTTTTCAGGCACTAATTTGCAAGTCCTGATGATGATCCGTTAATTATGTTATGGATCGAAACGCCGTCGACATAATTGTTAACCTTATACACTGTTATCTATTAGTTATATTATGTGTAAAGGTGATTTTCTCCTATTATTGTTTGCTCCATTATATTGAATTGACGCAGACAAGTACATGCTGCCTGAGCCTTCTTCTGTTTCCTTTGTGATGTGAGTTTTTGGATACAGGCTTGTGTCCTACTGTTATTTAATTTTATGTTGCGTATTTTATAATTGCATATTAAAATTACCTTGTTCCGGATGGAACAATGGTTACAATATAGTACTGATTGGGGCTATATTTATTTGTTGTCAATCAATTTTCTTCACAGGGACCTCTGTCTCTTAAAATAAGCTAGTTCCCAAGGTCCCTGACTGATCAAATTGGGTTCCCTTGTACTTTATATATATACTAAGCGCAATCGCATGATTGCAAGGGTCTTAGTTCCTATTTTCCCTGTCCCTCAGTGAGACACTTCCCCGTTCCTTAGTACTTGCACTCTCTCTATATAATTCCTCTACTTTTTACACACTTTTACCTTTTGGGCTATGTCAGACCACGCACCACTATATACAAATGATTACATTAGAAAGATTCTTGAAGGTCCCTCACTTTTCTCTGATTCTTCTGATACCCCATCAGAGGCCAGCACCTCGCTTCCAGAGCAACTTGAAAAAGTTAAAAAGAAAACTGTCAGATTACAGCTGATGATACGGATGCTGACCGAATACCTAAAGGCAGACATCATTCCTACTGGCCTACAGGTCAGAAATATCCCTGGGGTCTTCACAGATATTAATAAATACATTCTTAACTTTAGCTACATCGGGACCACGTGCTCCAGGCATTGGATGGTACTCGGAATTGATACCGCCACAGAAGAGCTAAAGAAATTAGCTGATGAAGCTAATGAATTAGAAAAGCAGATCAAAGATAGTTGCGCCCTCACTGACTGCAAAAATTTATTAGAACAAGTGCAGAAGACCGTTGACGAGTTTTATCGTCTTGAACAAAATAAAAAATCTGTCAAAGTCAAGAAGGATATTAAATCTTTCACGCTAGAAAGGGCATATCCCTACCTACAGAAGGACTTCTACACCAATAGATCTTATATTAACCCACGAAACCCGCGACCCTGGGGACGCTACAACAAACGGAATAATCTAGTTGGTTTTTCCGATACGTCAGCTGACTCGTCAGATAATTCTGATCAAGGAGACGGCCCCAGTACATCTAATAGAAGACCAAACGTTCCTTTTTTAGGACACGGCCAACAAGAGCCCCACAAGAGAGGAGGTTTGAAACGACCATATGTTCAGAACCCCCAGGGGAACGGCAAACACGACGAACCCACTACAAATGGTAATTAATCCACCAGCAAGAACTGTCATGCCAGACAGTCTATTGATGCCCATCTTTAATCTGTCTACACACCAACTCTCTAGTGCAGAATCGTCACTTTTGAGTAAGGGCCTTTCATTTGTACCTACTACTCATACCAATTTTTTAGATCTCCAGGCAGAGGTACTTAGATTTTTTCGTAAAATCAGGCTTCACAGCTATTTTTTACATAACCCTCGACCTGTCCTTTCACCAAATACACCTCTCAGACCTCCTTCTACATTCTCACCCTCTTCCAACATGGTACCAGCAGAAATACTCACTTTTGAAAAATTGGTACTCAATGATCTGGCTACAATCGAAAAAGAACGGCGCTTTATTCCATATAATATTTCCCTGGAAGAAAAAGCTGCCTTGAAAACATTAAAAACGAATGATCACGTAATCATAAAGCCGGCAGATAAGGGAGGTGGGTTAGTGTTGCAAGAACTTGACCTTTATAAAAACGAGATCATAAGACAACTTGGAAACACCGACCATTATTGTAAACTCCCCACAAACCCCACCAGAGAACTCCAGAAATTGATTCTCCAAGTAACGACTGAAGGTTTAGAACAAGGTTTCTTGAGTAAACTTGAACATCAATTCCTCAATACCAAGTCCCCGCGTACACCAGTAATTTACACCCTCCCAAAAGTACACAAAAACCTAGCTAACCCTCCTGGCCGCCCCATTGTGTCAGGCTGTGGCTCCATTCTGGAACCTTTAGGAGTATACGTCAACTTCTTTATCAAAGAATTCGTTCCTACCACCGCATGTTATGTACGCGATAGCATGGATATGATTAATTTTGTGGAAGACCATCCCTTTGACCCCATTACTGACATTTTGTGTACTCTTGATGTTGAATCATTGTACACGAACATTCCACAACTTGACTCTATGTTGGTGATAGAAGGCATTCTTAACACTCGCCCTCGCCCACATGCTGTACCTACGACTTTCATACTACAACTCTTAGAAATCTGTCTTACTAAAAACTTTTTTCTTTTTGACAACCAATTCTACCAACAAACCATGGGCACATCTATGGGAGCAGTTTTCGCACCCAATCTAGCCATTCTTTACATGGATGCTCTAGAGACTAACCATATTCTCTCATCGGTAAATCCTTTCAACACGGCTATAACAACGTGGAGGAGATACATTGATGACATTTTTATGGTGTGGCATGACACTCAAGCCCTTCTTGAGCAATTTTTACATTGGCTCAATAACAACTGTGGCGGTCTTAAATTTACTCTATCACAGAGTAGAACTACCATCCCTTTTCTTGATCTCAATATTTTACATAAAGAGGGCTCGCTGATCACTAGTTTGTATAGGAAGCCAACAGAGCGTAACACACTGCTCCAATATCACAGCAATCACCCACGAGCACTTAGGGACTCACTTCCCTATTCGCAGTTCTTGCGGATTAGGCGGAACTGTTCATTGAAGGAAGATTATTTTACCGAGGCAAAGATCCTCAGTACCAAACTAACCTCAAGGGGGTACCCTCGCAGGCTTGTACGGAACGCCTTAAAAAGGGCATGGTATTGCCCCAGGGACTGTTTACTTGTTCCAAAAATTAAACAGCCTCAAAACCGTATTGCATGTGTCACCACTTTCTCACCTGCCTCTAACAAATTACGCAAAAGCATACTTAAACATTGGAATGTCATTAATGCTGGCATCTTAAACTTGGATCGCCTCCTTTTGCTTTTAAAAAAAGCAAAAATATAAAAGACCATCTAATTAGGGCCGCCTTACCCAGCACTACAAGTACAGGGACACTGCATGACCATTGGGGTCTCCCTCCACTTACAGGGCATGCTAAATGTGGAAATTGTACAGTTTGCAGATTTACCATTGAATGTAAAGAATTTGTGTTTGGCACCATTAAATGTGTACTGAAAGACTTCTCAAACTGCAATACTTGTAACGTGATTTATGCCATCCTATGCCCCTGCAATTTGATATATATTGGACAAACGACACAAAAGGTCCGGATAAGGATTTGTCAACACAGAAGCAGGCTGCGGTGTAACACGCCTAATGCCCCTTTAGTTGAACATTTTAAAAGCAAGGGTCACAGCGAGGACGACATACGTTGGACAGTATTAAGTATTGTTAAATTGCCTCCACGAGGTGCCAATCTTGCACAATTAATGAACAAGGAAGAATTGAAATGGATTCTGCGTACTGGCAGTATCCACACTGGCCTGAACCGCATGGAGGACTGGACAACTCTACTGTAATCCGGAGATATTACCAACTTTTTCCCTCAGCTGTCAAGATAACCATAGCCTTATGGCCAAATACAGACTGCACCTCTCTGAATTTTTCAATGTAAATTCTGTAACCTGTTTATTTGGACCTTTCACTATATGTATGGTCATTTTTTACCCATATTGTGTGGTTTATGGTTTTAATGTACAATATGTTACACATGATTTTCCATTTTGAAATATCCCTCCATAACTCTATGCAACTCTGTGACTGACTTTTCATTCCTGTTTTAATAGCTAACCACTAGATTCTGATTTTGCCATTCCTTCCCTCCCAATGCCGTCGCGCCACTTAATTTAATCAAGCTAGCCTTCGCAACTCCTGGGAATCTTTCCCTCTCTAAGATGGCTGCCTCGCAATTGCGGTCACCTGACTTCACCAACCCTGGTAGGTTTCCTACTCCATGATGGCCGCCATGGATTTGCGATCACATGACCACGCTGTATAGCCCATAAGCACCTCCCCATCCAGCTTCCCACGAGATATTTTTTGATAGCAGTTGCCTCCAAGTTACCTTCCTTCGTGTGACTGGTAAGTTGCCTGGGAAGGTCCTCACTTCTTCCCTCGCCATTATTAGTGCGACTCCCTTGTAATTCCCCCTTTACATATTCCTAGGTATAATTGCCGCCTTAATTGATGTCTGCAGCGCCTTCCTAACGGACTTCGAATCCATTGTGATTGGTGAGTCCTTGGTATCCCTCCTTCCCTCTTCTTCCCTCGCCAGCACTAGCGCGCCTACATAACTTTAATAATCCCCATTTATGTTCCCAGGTCTCAAATGAAGCCTAATTAGATGCCATCGACACTTTACCATACGGACCGCAAACCTAATTCCTTGTGAACAACCATTCTACAACGTGGTAAGCGCACGCACATACCTTCTTCCAAATGCGCTCCCCGACCCGTTTAGAAGCTGATTCTCCCTCCCTTCTTGCTAGGCTGCAGACCGCTCCCGGCCATTCATGGAAGCTCATCCCCCATCCCGCCTGGCTCTGTTCTCAGCTCTCACTTCCAGGTAATCCCTATCCTTGCCCTCCTTAAGCTTTCACATAAGGCACTTTCACAGCCTCTATATTAACTGGTCAGCTCACTCGATTTGCACATACTTTGTTCTATACCGTATCAATTTCTGTAATGTGCACTAATGCTACGCATCGCCGGTAACTTTCTCGATCTATTTTTTTGCGCCGATCACGGTTGCTTGTTGCATATAGAAACCCTTAGTCACTTCTAGTTCCGTGGATACTTCACTTCATTGGCACATACAGTGAAATAGTGTCGCACTTCAATGAGTGTGCAACACACTGTTTTTTAAGCACATCAACGTTGACTGTATGATATCTGTGCTGCTCACTGCTTGCTCTTCACTTATAGAACCAAAATCTTTTACGAGTTTTAGTTGTCACTTACGTGCGCTTCCCTCTAACATAGCTCATACTAACTCTTGTTCCCTATCTTGGTTTCCCTTTTCTTTCCATATCTGTAATTTTGTGTTGTTTTCATATTTAGTTAATTGCAGGCAAAATGTTTTCAGGCACTAATTTGCAAGTCCTGATGATGATCCGTTAATTATGTTATGGATCGAAACGCCGTCGACATAATTGTTAACCTTATACACTGTTATCTATTAGTTATATTATGTGTAAAGGTGATTTTCTCCTATTATTGTTTGCTCCATTATATTGAATTGACGCAGACAAGTACATGCTGCCTGAGCCTTCTTCTGTTTCCTTTGTGATGTGAGTTTTTTGGATACAGGCTTGTGTCCTACTGTTATTTAATTTTATGTTGCGTATTTTATAATTGCATATTAAAATTACCTTGTTCCGGATGGAACAATGGTTACAATATAGTACTGATTGGGGCTATATTTATTTGTTGTCAATCAATTTTCTTCACAGGGACCTCTGTCTCTTAAAATAAGACATTAAGCCAGGGCACGGAGAGCTGTGTCCAGCTGGGAGACAGGCGAGCCCTAGCCGGACCAACACATGGTCCCTCAGGTCTGCGGGTGACCCAAGCTCATGGCCAGGAAGGCGACAGAAGACTAGGTCAGGGCCCGGGGTTCCTGCTGGGGGTGCTGAGCCACTGATAGGAAGAGCATACCAGGAAGTCGGGTAGGGGAGGCAACCTGAGGCTGTTAAAGACAAGAGGAATGTCCCTACAACACAGGCGGCGGTGAAAACAGAGGAGCACACAACCCACAGTTCATCGTGGGAGGCCCCTGCGAAGTGCTTACTAACCCCCAACGGACTCAGAGACACGCAGTAAGAACAGTGGGTAACGGAACCAAGTGCCGCCTCTGAATAACGCCAGATCGGGGATAACGGAGGTCAAAATGCCGCGGCAGAAGGGCAAAACCGGGATCACTCTGCCCAACACACGTGAACCTTACCCACTACACAGTGAGCACGAAAATGAGGAACTAGAGGATAAAGAAGTGTCTCTGTACCTCCACTTAGACAAGATACTAGCGGCGATAGCGGACACAAAAACGGCATTACAGCAGGACATAGGGGCCGTGTCTGTGGGACTAGGATTGCTGCAAACCAAACACCGTAAATTGGTTGACAGGGTTAAGGAAGTCGAAAACTCTGTCACTGAGCTGGTGCTGGAACACAAACAGGGGGTTTCGCGGCTGGATGACCTCACTTTAAGAGTAGCGGAGTTGGAACGGCGAGCTGAGGACGCCGAAGGGCGGAATAGACGCAATAATGTGGAATAGTGGGAATTCCGGAAGGAATGGAAGGTGCGGACATGCGATCGTTCCTAGAAAAATGGTTCAGAGAAGCAATGCCGGCTGGTTCCCTATCGCAATTCTTTGCACTAGAGAGGGCGCATCGAGTCCCGGGGCGGGCACCTGCACCTGGGAGGCCCTCTTGGCCTGTGGTTGCCGCACTTCTACATTACAGGGACAGAGACGCTATACTACAGCAGTCAAGAAATCACGGCTCATATATATATATATTTTTTTTTTTAACTTTGTTTATTGCATTTCAAAGACAAATTTCACCAACATAGGTGTCATGCGTTACTACGCAACATTACAAACAACTGTCACAACTCGTGACTCATCGGTACAGTGCGATTATAGTTTACATATTTCAAGTTTATCATTTCTCTAAAATCTTCTGTGCCCACTCCGCCTTACAATACCCCTAAGCATCTTGTGTAGGTGAATCAGTTATGTCACGTTGGTGAAGGAATTGGCGCAGTGGCTCCCAAATGTCCCTGGGTTTCGATGTCGTCGGCAGTTCCTCTGCGTATAACTCCAGTTTTTCTTTACAATATACTAGGTCTTTGAGCCAGTGAGTGTCCCGCGGTGCATGTTTACCTCCCCATGTTATGGCAACCCGCCTTTTGGCCATCAGCAGTGATACTCTTACAAATTTACCCATAGTGCCCTTCACTTGTGGCAGCAAACCCAGCAAGCATTCCACTGGCGTACCCTGTAAATCTATCCCAGTCATTTGGCGTAGATGCTGCACGACTCGCACCCAGAAATCCGCAACACGTGCACACTCCCACGCCAAATGCCAAAAGTCCGCCTCCAAGTGGCGGCAACGCGTGCAATGACTAGAGTCCCGTAGGCCATATTTGTATATCTTGGACGGCGTGTAATACAATTGATGAATGTACTTGAAGTGTATGATACGAAGGTTGCCATTGGGTGTGAGTTGACTGGTTAGGTTACATACACTTTCCCACTCTGATAATGTTAGGGGGGTGGAAAGCCTATCATTCCACCGGGCTAGACTCCTGTCTGGGGCCCTAGGGATGTCGGCTCGTATTGCTCTGTAGAGCTTTGTGACCAGCTTTTTCCGTGTAGGTGTAGTCAATAAGACTTGCAGAGATTGTAAAGTAGATGGTTCGTCTGAATATTTCGAATAATGTGACTTTATGGCATGCCTAAGCCTGTGTATCGTGAATGTGAAAAGAGGTGTGGGGTTAGTAATGTATTGTAGGTCCGCCGTCTTGAGGAGTTTACCGTTTGGGTATAAATCCTGCATTGTATTCAGTCCAGCTTCTCTGAGTGCCTTCAACGGGCCCTTCTCCTGCAATACCGAGATGGCCGCATGGTGTGCAATGGGCAATGCCGGGGCGTATATGGGTATTTTGGAGGTGAGCCTGCCAATATCTTGCCATGCTGTAATTGTGGTGTCTATGGGATTAATTTCATCTTTCGGGGTGTTTCTAGATGTATGTGTAATGATACCCGACAGGGGAGTCGGACTAGCGTCACCATCCTCCACAGCAACATGTGGAGTATAGGCATGTGGGTTGAACCAATAAAATGCATACTGCGCCTGAGCACTCAGGTAGTACGCGTACAAATCCGGGGCACCAAACCCACCCTGGGCGTAGTCAAGTGTCAGGGTAGCCCAGCCCACTCGTGCCGGTTTGCCTCCCCAAATCAATCGGAGCAAAGCCGTACGCAAGGTTTTAAAAAAGTGCAGTGGCATAGTGATTGGGATATTAGAAAAAAGATATAAAAATCTCGGGAGGACCACCATCTTTATAATGGCTATGCGATCAGATAGGGAGAGCGGTAGAGTAGTCCATCGATCGATTTGCTGATCAAGGGTGGCACTAGCGCGCCCATAGTTTTCTTGCCGGACCAACGCCGGATCTCGATGTATCCAGATTCCCAGGTATTTAACTGGATCTGAAGTCCACACCAAGGGGTAGTCTCTCGGTTGAGGGGAAGTAATGGTTGTCAGAGGTATAATGACAGATTTGTCCCAGTTAATAGTTAGTCCTGAGAATAGGCCAAATCTAGTGTATTCTCTCAGTAGAGGCGCTAAGTTACAATCCGGCTCCCGCACAAATAGGACCATGTCGTCCGCATATAGGGATATGCTTACCGGGCGATGTAGAAAATTAAGGGCTGTCTCCCGATGTCTTTGGCGTATCGCACACGCCAGGGGCTCAAGCGCTAGCGCGAATAGTAAGGGGGATAATGGGCACCCTTGTCTGGTGCCACGTCTTATCGAGAATGGCTCTGACGTCAGTCCCTCCACCCTCACCCGTGCTGTCGGGTCATTGTAAAGCAGCCGCACCCAGCCCAGGTACATCGGAGGGAATCCCATTCTCTGTAGGATGACAAACATATAGCTCCATTCTATAGAGTCGAAGGCTTTCGCCGCGTCAAGCATAACTGCTGCAGCATGTAAGCTTGGATCAAGAATGTGCATCATCGCAAATATAGTTCTAAGATTGTGAGAAGTGGATCTCTCCGGTATAAAACCGGATTGGTCCGGGAGAACCAGCAAAGGCATCAGGGGTTGCAATCTCATCGCCAGTATTTTTGCCAGTACTTTGGCATCTAAATTAATCAGTGACAGCGGTCGATACGAGTCGCATCGGTCAGCAGGTTTGTCTTTTTTAAGTAGCGTTATGATCAGTGCCTGCCGTAGGGAAGGTGGCAAGATGCCCACTTCGTGAGCCTCCGCGTAGACAGCTAACAAGTGTGGTGCTAAAAGATCCGCGAATTCCTTATAAAACTCAGCCGTAAGGCCGTCCGGCCCTGGTGCTTTTCCACTGGGAAGGTCGCGTATGGCCGCTTTAATATCGGATATTCCAATCGGTTTGGATAGATATTCTCTATGGCCGTCTGCTAGCCATGCGCATGCAACATCTGCTAAATATTCCGCTATATTGGCTTCGGTCGTGGTCCCGCCCGATTGGTACATTTCAGCATAGAAGGCTCGGAACTGCTCCACCTGCTCCAGTGTTGCATAGTGCTCTACTCCCCTAGCGTCGGTTATTTTGTCAATGCGCGTCTGCTCGATACGTATCTTGAGTTTTGTAGCAAGGTTTCTGCCTGGTCTCCCGCCCTCACCATATGCCCTGGCTACATGCCTTCGAGAGAGATAGCGCATTTCAGACTCCGCCAGATTGTCGTACTCAAGAATTAGTTCGTGAATACGGTGGAGTGTCTCTAGGTCCGGGTGCGTATTATATGCCGCTTCCAGACCGGCAAGCGTAGTTTCTAGTTTTGCTAGCTGGTGTCTAAGGTCCTTTAATATGCCGGCCGTGGTACTCATACAGACACCCCGGATCGTGACCTTGAATGCCTCCCATAGTGTTGCCGTACTACCAACTGTGCCGACATTGATTTCAAAATATTGCTCTATGGCCTTTCTTATAGTGTCAGTGTAAATGGGGTCGAGCAGCGCCTCAGATCTGAAACGCCATGTGAATGGGCGGCGCAGTGTATCTGGGAGAGTGTAGGTTAGCTGTACTGGGTTATGGTCAGAGAGTGTGCGGGGTAGCGTGACAACCTCCGTGTTCCACCCAGTTATCTCAGCACTATTAAGCCAGTAGTCCAATCTGGACCAACTATTGTGTGCAGGTGTGGCGTGTGTGCCCTCCTTCACTGAGCTATTTTGCAATCTCCAGATGTCCACCAACCCGAATTTCAATATAGCTTCGTTTACACATCGGGCAACCTTCGGTGACCGGGCACCCTGTGGGCTTGATCTATCCAGCTCAGGGTCTAGATGTGTATTGAGGTCTCCACCCCACAGTGTGACTACCTCTGGCCAGTCTCTAAGTATTCCTACCATGCGCTGAAATGCCTCTGGTTCGTCAGCAATAGGCCCATACATATTTACAAACGTAACCAGTGTGTTTCCAAGTTTCCCGTGTACCATGGCACATCTTCCTTCTGTATCTATGTGAGTATTAATTGGAAGAAAAGGGACGCCCCTCTTGACCAGTATAAGGACACCTCTGGCGTAAGAGGAATAGGAGGACGCCAATTTGAACCCTGCCCATTTTCGTGCAATTCTGGCTTCTGTCTCCCTGGTAAGGTGCGTCTCTTGCAGGAGAGCCACTTGTATGCCGTGTCTGTCCAAATACCCAAACACTTGACGAATCTTTTTGGGGTTATTTAACCCACGGACATTCCATGTCAAACATCTGTATTGTTCACCCATAGGTGCCTGGTGGTGTATATTCTAGCAGAGCGTGAAATCGCCCATTTAGTAGACACATTAATAAGAGAATTTCTTGCATCAAAGAGGTACTGATATAGTCACATAAAACTAATTGCAACTTATCAAAACTAACTCCCCCTCCCCCCTCCCACTTCAGCAACCCAATCATGCCAAAGCCATACCCATTGCCCAGAAAGGGCTCCAACAAAAACACGGAGGACTGCCCCCTCGAAACTTGATGGGGTACTCCCATAGGGGGGAACGTAGTGGCGCCTACTTCTCCCCGGTGTGGTAGGGAGGAGGCCGCCTTCAGATGTGTGAGGTAAAGCCTCTGACCCACCTTCAGTCCATTTATTACATTTGGATATTACAAAAAATGAGTGCACCCAGAGCGGTCCAGCCATCAATACCCTCCTAACGCTTGCCGGACGCATAGTTCAGCCTGGCCCACCCGCTCATAATCATATGTAAGGGAGGTCGCCTCCGCAGACCCTAAGCGTCTGCCCTATCCTAATATTTAACAGTATACTGATGTGCAGATACCCCTCCAGCAACTTTGTGTGGCACAGAGAACCCCGCGGCTAGGCCGCCACAACCCAAACATGAATGTCTAGTCCAATGCAGAGCAAACCTGTCAGGAGAGATACTTAAACAGGGCAAACAGCATCATGCAGTCAGGGAACATGGGGAGCCGGGACACAGCATCAGTATCGCAATACATCCCCTACTATACAGCCAGATCCGCATCTGGCAGGTCCTACCCGCCCCACCATCCCAGAGCAGGAGGAGAGCAGAGACTCATGTAGTCAGTCATCAATGTCAGATGTGTGCGCAGCTGTCTGCTTTTTACGCCGTAGCGACTGGGCGTAATCCATGGCCTGTCTTGGATTATTGAAGATTTTTGCCGCATTGTCCACCCCTATCCGAAGGCGAGCGGGATACAGCATGGCATAAGGTACTTGTTCTTGTTGCAATATTTTCTTGACCCCTTGGAATTCCTTCCTCGCAGTCTGGACCACTACCGTAAAATCCGGGTAAAAAGAAAGGGTGTTCCCTTGATGTTGTATGGTGCCCTTCTGACGGGCTACGCGTAGCACTGTGTCACGATCTCTAAAGTTGAGCAGGCGTGCAATAATAGGCCTGGGAGGGGCTCCCGGTGGAGGCCGGGGGGCAAGAGACCTGTGCGCCCGCTCCACCACCAGCATATTGGATAGGGTCTCTGGGCCGCAGATGTCCCGGAAGAGAGCCTCAACGTATTCTTCCAGCCGCCTCGCATTCGTGGACTCCGGTAGGCCTAAAATGCGCACATTATTGCGTCGTGACCGCACTTCGATGTCCTCATTCTTATTTTTTATGAGCGCTAGGATCTTTTCAATGTCCGAGGTCTTGGCTGCAACTTGCTGCAGGCCATCTTCGGTATCTGATATCCTCTGCTCTGCCTCCCCCAGCCGAGCTGCTTGCTTATCAAGTTTGGCCGACATAGTGTCCATGCGACCATTCAGCGCCTCGATCTTGCCATCTATAGATTGCAGACTGGCTTGTATTGCCGCAAGCGTCTTTTCAAGTGCGGTGGATGTCTGCGCAGTCGATTCTAGCTCTGAGTCCGATGCCGCGTTTTGGGTGGATCTGCCACCCTTACGCAGCTCAAAGTTTAGCCGTGGTTGGTTTTTATCCGGCTTGCCCATATTTACTGCGGGTATAGGATGCACAGCAGCCAGCGCACAAGGGTTGCCGCCGCCACCCGGACTCCCACCGGCGCGGGCAGCCCCACCACACAACAGTATCACGCTGTCTCGAGGTTCAATAATTGAGGCCTACCGCCCAAACTCACGCTCACGCTGGAGCGGGCAGCAACCCCAGCCTGCAGGTATCTCAGCAGCAGGGCCGTGATCACAGTCTCCAGCCCCAGGAGACCCACATCTGCCAGCGCGCCCCAGGGCCACAAGTCCGCCGCCACCCCGGCCTCAAGACGCTCGCCGGCAGCTCCAGACAGCAAGGTTCTGCTCTAGTTTCCACTCTTTCCTCCCTGCGTCATTCAGGATTCATATCTCCACCTCCAGTGCACCAGCCCCTCAGTCTCAGTCAATTGTAGCCCACCGGGGCAGGTGGAGGGGGAGAGGCGCTAATGGCCTGAGCTAATAAATGCCAGGTGTGGCGGCGACAATGCAGTCCCCCCGAGCCACGCTCCAAACCTCGAGTCTCCGTCTCACAGGGAGCTGGCGGCCATTTTGTGTGCTGGGGCCTCTATCACAGGGCGGAGCCGGGCGCTTGCGTGTCACTCACCCGCCTCCCTGCAGGTTCGCGGTGTGTAGGGCCCCAAGCAATTGCAGCACTCCGTCCGCGCCAGCTCAGGGACAGGGCTCCACCGTCTGCCAGGTATCGTAGCCGCCGCCGCCTACAAATCGCCGCGCCGCCTCCGCGGTGGGACAGCAGGCGCAGCGTTGGGCACCCGGCCCCGGTCAGAGCCGCCCGTCTGCCAGCTTATGTCGTATCCGCGTCCGCTGCGGCGTGCGTTCCTCTGCTCAGGGGCGATCCCCCGCCTTCAGCGCCGTACCGGAGGGTAGCTCTCCGCTCCAGTGCACTCCGCTGCCGTGTGAAACTCCCGGTGGGTCTCAACCTCTCAGGATATTTGAAGGATTACAGCGGCGGCCGGCAGAGCTGCACTACTGTGCTGCCATCTTGCCGCGCGCCAAACCACGCCCCCCAAATCACGGCTCATATATAATGGACAAGAGTAAGGTACTGATGTTTCTCGACTTTACTGCCAGGGTACAGGCGCAAAGAGCATCATTCTTGGAGGCCAACAAAGCCCTCAGAGAAGCAG
Organism: Calotriton arnoldi; assembly: GCA_963921515.1. Taxonomy (NCBI): domain Eukaryota; kingdom Metazoa; phylum Chordata; class Amphibia; order Caudata; family Salamandridae; genus Calotriton; species Calotriton arnoldi. The sequence continues at coordinate 54,098 of CAWUFW010012372.1, read as the reverse complement.
GGCTGCAGTATTCACTAGTGTTTCCGGCGAAACTCTGGATCATCTTGGATGGTACCACGCATTTCTGTAACACACCAGAGGAGACATGGACTTGGCTGGAGGCATACGGAAAAGGTACACCCTTGCCCAAATCACAGCCGGGCCCCCGAGGTGAGAAACAAGGAGCTAGAACCAGGCAACGCCGCCCCAAGAAAGCGAAAGCGTTGCGGAAGCCCACAACTTCTCAGACACAACAAGAGAAGAAGCTGCGTTACAAGCAGTGGCAGGACTAATGTCACCCCAAAAATTGAACCAAAACATAGAATCTTCTTCGGAGCACCTAGCCCACTCGTCCAACTCGGATGACAATTCGGGAAATGACTGGCAACTACCGAAAATGATCCCACGATCGGCAGACGACATCATTTAACATTATGGGGCAAGTGAACAATGGGCCGGGAAGAGCAGCGGCAACCTGAGGGCAGAATATGGCATTTCCCCCGGAAGTGGTTGTGGAGTGGCCCCCCGCACACTATGCGGAACCAGATGGATCTAACACCATCTTCGAAGTTACTTGATTTCTCCCACCCCCCCCACCAGAGTGAACCGCCACATGAACTGGAGGCGGCGTTCTAACTGGAGTGATGTTCAATTACAGGTTTGGGCAGCTGACCGTTGTCAGTCCGCTCGAGGGATGGGGAGTTACACAGTTGGGTTTGTTGTCCCATATTATGAGGTCCACTGCACATATCGAAAGAAGGGTCTGGTGTCTTGGGGGGGTGGAGAGGAGGTTTGCTAACATAGAACATGGCCAAAAACCATAACCTAGCTGAGGAGTTTAAACTGCTAACGTGGAATATTAGGGGCATGGGCTCTCCCTCTAAACATTACAACATTCTTAATTATATACGGCGAAGAGGTGCACAAATAGTGATGTTTCAAGAGACCCACCTCACAGAGGAGGAAGTTGCCAGGCTTAAGGGTAGGTGGCGAGGTCAACTGTATGCGACAACGTACTCGGCTTACACAAGGGGGGCACTTGTGTGGGTCAAACCTGGCATCCCTTTCCATGCAACACGTAAGATAATCGACCCAGATGGGAGATACATGCTAGTAAAGGGCAGATTGAAGGGGAGAGAAATAACGTTGGGGAGTATTTATGCCCCAAACCAGGATCAAGTTCCTTTTCTGATGCAACTTTCCAAACCATTGTCAGGGTGGCTTTGGGTGACCTGATTCTAGGGGGAGACTACAACTGTGTGTGTGATTTGGGAATGGACAGATTTACCCCCCATTGAGGGGCACGGCAGAGGCCTTGACAGCTAAGGGCCTGCGGGGATGTATCACTGGGTGGGAGCTACTGGATGTCTGGAGGTTACAAAAATTGAAGAGGGAATACTCATTTTATTCCCCGCTTTACGACCTGCACACCAGACTAGATATGTTTCTCTGCTCAAGCAAGCTGGCACCCGCGCTGGTGGAGGCGGAATACCTGGGGCGATCCATCTCTGACCACAGCCCCCTCCTCCTGAGATTTGTCCCAACCCCCGAAAGGGCCCCCATACCACTATGGCGATTAGAACCCAATTTATTGGAAGATGATTCTTTCAGACAACAGCTATCAGGGGCAATATTGGCATATTTTGAAACTAACCGGGGAACGGCTGGCTCCACTCTGGTGGAGTGGGACGCCTTCAAGGTGGTGGTCAGGGGACAATGTATGGGACAAACAGTGGGAGCCAGAAAGGAGATCAACCAAGAACTTAAGTCTTTAGAGGCCCAAATATTGGCACTAGACAGGGAAGGGGGGGAAAGTGGTTGAAGCCCAGAAACGCCTGACAGACGTAAAGAGTATATATAGTACCATCTGGGAACGGTTAAGACTTTTAGATACACGAGCGTACCAAGAAAGGCAGCATGTAAAAGGTGGAAGAGCAGGGAAAGTACTGGCCTGGCTATTTCGTCCAGAAAGCAGGGGGTCCCCGATACCCAGTATTTTAGACTCTGGAGGACAGACTATTTTCTCCCCTAAAAGGTATCAATTACATATTTAGGGAATATTATGTGAAGTTATATGGGAAGCCAAATGAGGTACAAATCGGAAAGATGGTGGCATATTTGGAAAGCCTGGGATTGCAAGAACTAGACCAGGCCGCTCGGAAGACCCTGGCAACAACAATTACTGTTCAGGACATTAGAGCAGCCATTAAAGAAATGGCAAGAGGGAAAACCCTGGGGCCAGATGGCATCCCGGCCGAATTTTATTACACTTTTGTGGATCTTTTGGCCCCGTGACTGGAACAAATGTATGCTGCGGCATTAAAGGTGGCTCACCTTCCGGCATCCATCAGGGTGGCGCTAGTAGTTCCGCTGCCTAAATCCAAAACAGACTCGGTAGGCACGGCGGACTTCAGGCCGCTGTCAATGTTAAATCTTGACTTTAAAATACTTAGGAAGGTATTAGCAACACAACTTCTGCCTCAAATGCAGCGACTGGTCCATACCGACCAAAAAGGGTTTATCCAAACACGCTCGACATCCAGTAACCTAAGGAGGCTGTATCATGTTCTCTTTAATAAAGACCTGGCGAAGATCCCTGACGCCGTAGTGATGGCAGTGGACTTGGAGAAGGCTTTTGATTCTCTACGGTGGGACTTTCTGTTAGAAGTGATGAGGGGAATGGGTCTAGGAGACGAATGTTTGAGGTGGGTCCGCTTGTTGTACTCAGATCCCACTGCTAGGGTACGCATGGGCGGAGCAGTGTCTGCACCATATCCCATATACAGGGGAACACGGCAGGGTTGCCCACTGTCGCTGCTGCTCTTCGCACTGGCAATGGAGCCATTGGCAGAACGACTTAGGCGGGAAGGTGGGGGACATGGGATAGTACTTGATGGGAAAGAACATATGGTATCGCTATATGCGGACGACATCTTAGTATATATAAGGGATGGACCGCAGGGTATAGTGAAAGTGAAGCGTATTTTGGAGGAGTTTGCGGAGTTCTCAGGACTACGAGTAAATACCCGGAAGACTCATATTTCCGGTGAGTCCCACTCTAGACAGACCACTGGACCTCCCGGCGGGACTCACGTGGACCCCGAACTCCTTTAAATATCTAGGTATACAGGTGTTTCATCAGCAAATAGACTTATTAGAGGGGATTCTGGGAGGAGCCTTGAGAGCATTGAGGGCAAATGTGTCCTTTTGGCACTCTCTTAAAACTCTCAGTTATGGCTAGAGTAGCACTCTCCAAGATGGTTGTGCTGCCGAGGCTACAGTATTATTTTGTCAATCTCCCAGTGGTGATCCCGAAGAAATGGTTCCAAACCATGGACACCCTACTGAGAGACCTGGTGTGGGATGGAGGATGTAACAGGGTATCCCTATGGACTTTAAGACAACCCTTAACAGGAGAGGGGCTGGGAGCACCGGACTTCAAGGCATACTACTTAGCAGCACAGCTTCAATGGCTGGACCAATGGCTAGATGGGAATGGATTGGAGATACTGGCACCTCCAAAACAAGCCTCCCGAGGTATATTAATTGCCAGGATGTTAAGTCCCAAACAGAAGATTAGAAATATGGGAATACTACTCAAGGTAGCATTGGCATGCTGGGATAGATTTACGAAGCGTGCACCGGGAATACAACTATACATGCCAGACCTACCAGTAATAGGTATACCACAGATGGGGGTAGGTCCTCCTTTCACGCAGGGGCAGTTGCGGGGATGGGAAGAGGCAGGGGTGATCTCAGTCAGGGACTGTTATCAGGATGGAGAATTACTTCCACTGGCGGAATTCCTAGAATACCACGAGCTACCTCCGGGACAGTTCCTAAATTATCATAAGGTACGGGGGACACTAGCCGTGCTATGGGGTGGAGACACACGAGAGCCCTCCATGCACACAGACCTTCAAGCGATGGTGACTCTGGGATCTGCTGGACACCTGGTGAAATGGTTGTATGTAGCGATAGTGGACATGACACAGATGCCCCTGTCCCGACTTCGAGAGAAATGGGAGGTCCTGGTGGGAAGGCCACTGTCTGAGAGGGAATGGAAGAAAGCCTTGGGGAGCCCGAAAAAGATATAGAGAAATGCAAACTTCAAGCTTATACAGTTTAACATACTTCACATGACTTACCTCACACCTCATAAACTGAATGTCATGTACGGGAAGGATGACCAGAAATGTGCTTTATGCTCAGCAATAGATGCCAACTTTGAACATATGATGTGGTACTGTCCGGAACTCCAGACGTACTGGACAATGATTGTTGAGACTATAAACGTAGTTCTAGCTTGCACAATGACATGATGCCCAGAGGTTTGCCTGCTAGGGCTCTTTCCGAGGCCTAAATCCAAAAGACTAGGGCACAGATTTACAGATTTGGCCTTTCTACTGGCGAGGTGGAGAATAGCTCTCAGATGGAGGGCCAAAGCGAGCCCAAAAATAACTGATTGGGAAAGTGATGTTTCGAGTTGAGCCAGAGCAGAAGAAAGAGCTCTGCTATGAGAAGACAAAGTCAGTAGAAGGCGCAAGCCTCTGGCTGAACCATGGGCGGAAATATTAAGTGCATGGGAAACGAGTAAATCGGGGGGAGGCGGAACCTCAGGTGGAAGATTCTGCACCTGTGATTGAGAGAGAGGCTAATACTGAGCAAGCGCAAACCTAGCAGTTGGCTAATATACGAAGGATCGTGTTGTCAGGGTGAGTGAGCAGCGGAATTGACCTTTCCCGGGGGTGGCTGCCCTCGTCTCCTGCCGTCTCCCCTGACCCCCGTGCCACATGAATGGGCTAGACCCATGAATGAAATAGGAGGACGCATTTTGACAGCGTATGGACCCCTGCTAGACTTAGTTGGGTTTTCCTTTCGTTTGTTCTTTTTTTCATGTTCCTTATTGCGTATTTAGAAGTTTACAAGGCATAGATCCACAGGAGTGTAAGATATTGGCAACTGACATGACTTACTCCCTACACGAATCCTTAACATAGTAGAAGCATGACATCAAATACTAGAGAAAGGAAAGACTATAGAGGGGCATGAAAGTGTTACATGATAAAGACATGGAACTGAAAAAGAATAATGTTATGCCCTCTGCTGTCCTATTGCTATACCCTCCTTTGGAATATTTTGTTATATGGAATGTACACCTAATGTTACCAAGAGAAATTGCAGATTGTACGGAAAACTATTAAAATGCCAATAAAAATGATATTTAAAAAAAAAAACGACTGATTTGCATATGGCTGGGTCGGAACTGGAAAGGCATGGTGAGCAAAACAAACTATGAATTTAGGCCCAGCTCTCTGTACTGGGGTGAATGTTTGACATTGTGCAGTATTCTGTCCATCAATTGTTATTTTTGGAAATATATTTATGGCAGGGAAGTTAAATGTCACCTGCATACCGTAACATGCATTATGCCATCCACCAAGCTGACTAGTAAAACATGGTTTCAGGCCTACACGAATAGCTCGACTACTGCAACTTTTAAACCTGTAGGTAGATCAGTCAAAACAACCCTTTTGACAAGAGGGACAATGACTTTAAAATATTAGGTATGTCACCCCTTGCAGCTCACAAGGCAAGGTGTGGCTGCTATTTAAAAGCGGAATATGCAGGAAATGAAGGTTTCCATGTTCCTACAGAGACTAGCCCCTAAAATCCATTATTACTGCATTGAGACTGAATCTTTTTCTATGAGAAAAGCTAAAGTGCTATTAAAATACTATTTATGCAACTTAACTAAAGATTCAATTCAACCACTGTTTTAAATATTTCTTAAACTCCGATTCATTTGTGAAGTTGAATTTTTGACAACTATAGAGGAAAACTGAATTTTACAAAGTTATACTTTTCCTACCTAAAGTTCCAGTAGGCTAATTAGCAGTATCCTGCCTGCAGCTGTCCTCTCTGTGAAGTGGTTCTCCCTTGAGTAGGTGTGGAAACTACTCCCAGAGCAGAGACAATGACTTGGGCCTTTTGGCAAGATTGCCTGGATGCAAGGTATGGGACTTAAAGTATCTCAGGAAAGGCTATCTAGTAGGGTCCAGAAACTTCATTACCTTGAAAGGGACCAGGATGAGACCTACATATTCATAATGAAGTGTAAAGTGAGATGTGGGGAAGAGAGGTGTTTTGATACCATTCTGACACCATTCATAGGGGGAAGGACACTGGTTCCTGAACCAGTTGGTGTGCTTCACGGGTGGCCTCAATTTACGCCTAGGTCCTGGTCAGCAGCACCCATACAGGCTATGCTCTTTCTTGGTGCTTTTTACTTAAAAACTTTAAAGATTTATATCTCCTGTTTCCATGATTAAATTGTAGTTATTTTTCTGCCATTTTTTGTATTTTTAGGAATTGGTTGCAGGTTTTTTATTGTGTTGCGCTTTGACTTTTTATTAACAGTTTTGGAACTGCTAACTACTATACACATGTTCTCTGAATTTAGCCTGGATGCTATGTGCTACTGCTACCCAGGGTTGAGCCTAGTTTTACTTAGTGAAATTTGTGGTACACCTGACAAGGTTATGGGCTTGTTACTTATGGATGACCTACATCCGCCCCAAATAATAATCCACTTTCTTACAGGCTTACAACAACAAGAGGAGGGAAGGAAGTTTCCTCCATGCACAATGTAGTAAACTGTTATAGGTGTCGGAAGGAGAGGCAATTCAAGAAAGAGTGCACAGTAAAATACCCTGTGCCTGCTGCACCAAGGGAACCAGTGCATCAACTGTGGGAGAGAAGAGATGACATGGCTGGTCACTCTTATCCTAATTGCTATGGACATTTGGGAAAGTGACCCAATACCATGAATAACAGCCATCCAAATACCATTGGTTTGTGTTGGAAGCCGGTATTAATGGGAGGAAGGTTCCTGTCCAGAGAGATCAAGGGGCATATTTACAAAAGAAGTGACAGAGTGCGGCGTTAGCCTTGTTGGCTTAACGCCGCACTCCGCCACTTCTGAAACGCAGGGCTGCACCGTATTTACAAGAATACGGTGCAGCCCTGTGTTTCTCCCTGCGCTGACGCTAAATTTAGCAGCCTAGCACCAACGCGGGCACCCTTGCACCATAGTGCAAGGGTGCCTGCATTGAGGGGAAGGATTGCTTATGTGCTGGAAGGTGTCCATTCCTGCACAAACAATCTGAAATGGCGTTTTGTAACTTCTTTGTGTGCTGCTTTGTGCAGCACACATAGAAATTGCAACTCGTCATTTTTTTTAATGATTGTTTATGTGCAGGAAGGGACACCTTCCCTCACATAAACAACCAATGGCGTTTTGCTGTTTCTAGGTGTGCTGCACAACGCAGCACACATAGAAACAGCAAAAACGAGGAGAAATAAAGCATTTCTCCTCGTTTCGCCAGGTTCAGACCAGGTTTTCCCTGGTCTTAATTTTGGTGCTGCCCCATATTTACGCCACCCTTGTAAATATGGGGCAGATTCAAAATCAATGGGTGTTGCAGTGGAACGCCCACTACAACACCCTTTGCCTGCCCTTTTCACGCTATACCGTGAAAGGGTGCCTTATTTACAAGACAGTGTTAAATCCACGTTAAGTGGCTTAACTCTGCCTTGTGAATAAGGCCAAGCCTATATAGCCACAGAAACGTCACTAAAAGTGATGTTACTGTGGGGATAGGGGCTTGTAAATATGCCCCCAAGTTGCTTATATTACTATGGATGAGAAGAGTATATCAGACCTGAAGAGATTCTCCCAGGTGCCAATGGCACAGGCCTGTTAGCCAGTGGGGATGACATAGAGTACCTGCTTGCAAGAGTAGAGGTAGAAGTCAATAACAAGATGGCCACAGTGGAGAAACATGATGCTTGATGCTTTTTAGGTAATGACTTGATAGCACCTGATTGAGTTACAGGGCCAGAGGTCTACATGGCTTGGACCTTGTTAGCTGTGTTAACCAGAGCACAGGTTGCACACCAGTCTCAGGAGGAAACTGTGACCTTCCCAGATTTGCAGAGACCGGAGGAGAGTAGTGAGATGATCATGGCAGACTCACAGAAGGCACAGGCCAATGGCACCTATTACCCCTGCACCTGATGAAGTACTCAAAGCGGACCATGTGTTGGAGTCTGGGTTGCTGCCAGAGCTACAGGGTTTGTTAGCTGCTGGAGGGCCTACCCGGGAGGAGATCCTTCAGGCACAAGCGGAGTGCCCTGCAATTGTGGGACTTTGGAAAGAAGCTCAGAAACAGGTCAGTAAGAGAGTGGTTGGAGGATATGGTGGCTGGAAGGACAGACTGCTTTACAGTGAGCCCGTAAATCCTGCGGCAGAAGCCAGCAAGAGGCTAGTGGTTCCTCTTGCCTGTTGTCACTAGCTTCTACAGTGCATTTAGCAGGGCGCATGGGTATTAAAAAGACCCAGGACAGCTTGGACTCTGCATTCCTAATCTACACAGTGGCTGGAATCTGGTTATATCAAATGATATCCAATCACAAATGACCTAGTTGTGGTGGCCTTGGCAGTAGTGTTGGAGTAGGTCGTCAGGTGGAGCCTACATATCGACTCATGCTAAATCAGTGTTTCCACTGCTCCCACTCGAGGAGACAAAATTGCTGCCTTAATTGGGTCGGCTTCTCCTTTTACAAGGAAACAATGTCAAGGTATGAAATACTTCACCACATCCAGGTCATTCCCGATTGCATATCATTTGATATAACCAGATTCCAACCACTGTGTAGATTAGGAAAACGTTTTGTCCTGACAAATTGCCAACTGATCATCATTGACTATCCAATGGCAAGAAACATGTTGACCTTCTACTAAAAGGTATCATAGATTTTTGCGTCTGGTGATAGCCACCACGTTTTTAAACAGACAAGTAGACTCACCTATTAAAATGGCCGTTTAGAGGACTACTTAGTCTATTTTAACACACACTTTCCTTCATACATTCACTTTCACACACCAATCTACACAAAAGAGCCCTACACCCACACTTCACATAAGGCTTTTGGGAAACAGGTCTCTGACAAAGAGCCCCCTTGTGGGCAGGGCCGGACTCGGAACGCAAACCAGCACTGGCAATTATGTAGGACCGGCCCCAGGGGTGGGGGTAGGTTGGTGTTTGCTTGTCAGAAACACTGCTGCAGCGCTTTCGTTAGAGGGCCAATATTGAGGCACTGCTGCAAAATCGGCCCCGGTAGCAAAAACAGCCCCCACTGGTCCAAAACCGTCCTCCACACTTCCGGCCCACTGGGAAAACGCCCAGTGCCCGCTACAGCCATTCCGGCCCTGCTTGTGGGTGTCCGTCAGGCATTGCAGCGCATGGTCGACGAGGAGTACGGCCAATGATAAAGCATGACACCCATTCAGGTGTGTGAGGGCTCCTTTTCCTTAGGGAGCGGCCCCCCTCCCACTCCCGTAGTGTCTGTCCAACCTCTTTCCCACTCTCTTGGAAGGAACTGCATACTCTTGTTATAGAATTGCAACGTTACCAGCCCTGACATCCAAGAAGCAGCTCAGGAGGTTATCTGGATTGTGGAATGCCAGAAGGCTTTTGAGGACTTGAAAGCAGCACTACGCACTGCACCTGTGCTGAAGGCACCTGACAATGTTCAGCCCTTCATTGCACAGATGAGGGAGTTGGAGCAGTCCTGGCTCAGCTCAATGACAAGGGCAGAAAGCAACAAGTGCATTTATTAGAGATAGACAGCTCCCAAAGGAACAGAACTGGGCTTCCACTGAGGAGTGCTAAGCATTAGTGTGGACCCTGAGGAGTTTCCATCTTACTTGTTTGGTATCAAGTTCATGGTCCAGACGAATCACAAGCCTCCCAAATGGCTAATGGCAATGAAGGGTGAGAATTCCAAAGTTGCTGAGATGGTTTATCTCATTACAAGTCATTGATTTTACTGTGAAACACAGAGCTGGACTGCAGCATAGGCATGCAGATGAACTTTAACACCACTTTTGCCTACAAGCAGAGTAAGGATCCAGGGAGCTGATTTTGAGGAGCGTCATTTTGGACAGGAATGTCCACTGAATGGAAGAATTACATGCACCCCTGCCCTGAGTACTTTGACTGCATGTGAAACTGATATCCTGATTTTCTTTTGACCCCTGCACACACAAAATCCTGCATACCCACTGAGGCCTAGACTCAAAATTGTCCATGAGACCCAGGGTTTAGCACGTGTGTCAGGAGGGGCACCAAAAGCGTACTCTCTAGTGGACACAAGACTACCGTCAATGTCACTAGAACATGAACTGTGTGTGGTGTTAGCAACATACCGTTTTTTAATCCACAGTTTTGGATAGGCCTTTTTACCAGATCAAAGTACAAGAGCGCAATGTCTACAGGCTTGTTAATGTAAAGTTCCTGTCAGACCCTGCACTGACATCTTTGTATGTCAAGTGCATGTGTATGTATGTTAAATGGCAGCAGAACTCCATACTGTTTACGGGTGTGTGGAAGTAGGATGCATTTTGGATTGCTCCAGCTTGTTAAAGCGCAAGATGGAGGTTGTGATACAGCCTACTCAGACAGTGGAAGCATATTGCCTGCATTCCTGACATGGAAGGTGAACGCCAACACACTTAGGTGTGGAGGAATGGAGCCAGGGCTACCGTTAGAAATTATATAGTAATCTTTTTAGCAGGGAATTGCTGATTATTCCTTCCTGAGCACTACCTTTTTGTTCTTGGTGTGGGAAAATGGGTGGGTCGGCAGATGCAGTTGTTAGAGCGAGAGAAGTTTCTGAGCAGAGCCTGCTTATTTGTCTCCCCCTTCAGTGGCTATCCAGGAAGACTGATGATAGCCAGGTGCGCTGCTTCACATTTACTATGTACATGTTATGGATGCTCCTAGGAGTCTGCCTCATCACTACTTACCAGGAGAGCTATCACCTTACACAAATACTCTGTCTGCAGAGCAGCCATAAAATGAAATGTGAAAAGAACCTGCACCAAACTGGTTCCCATCTGCTGTCTAGAAATCATGTACAAAAGTGGGACCTAAGCTTTCCTACATTTTTCCAGTTCCAAGCCTCCACACTGATCCAGAAAGGCAGGAGTTTGCAGAGTTCTCAGAGAGCTCCGTGACCAGGGTCTGGACTGTATTCTGTGATTGCCAGTCTCCCAGAGGTGAGGGCACATCATCTGTGAATCATCTGTGTCAAGTCTGTGCGTCATACTAAGGAAACATGGGTCTACCAGAAACCTGGAAGGAATGACTTATCCCCTCCCAGAGCAGTCTGTCTGAAGAGGAGACACCCAACTGCCGAGTCAGGAAAGAGGAGCAGGCCAGGAGAAGAGGTCTACTGTAGAAATGTTCTATGAGTTAAACAGAGTGTGCCTGACGGTTTCCCAGTGTCTCTGCATATCCAAGACAAGCCAAAGTGAACCTGCAACTTGTCAGTGGGGCCTCTTCTGCGACTGCCACTGAGGAAGACCAGAGGCTCTCTGCTGACCTTGCCTTTGCTGCACCCCAAGAATCATGACCCTGCATCCCGGAGCGGATAACGAAATCCCCCGGTTGCAAGTCAGGGACCTACCTGATGAGAGTGCCTTTACCCAGCATCCATCGGTCAGAAAAAAAGAGGAGAGGCCACCCGAACGAGCACTCGTGATTCCAATCACTCACACCATGCTGTTGGAGACTGCACACACACACTTGACGATCCAGATTGTGGTTCACCTAAGGTAAGGCTAAAACCTGAACAAAACACTGAATGAGGTCCTGATAAGCAGATTTTGGTGTAACTTTGTTGAGATTATTGCAACCCATTTAAGAGAACTGATTAGCTAGAACATTCGTAATGAACTGCAGGCCACAGTGCTCAGTAAAGCTGCCCCATTTCACCATCGTGAGCCTTCAGCTCTGCTTAAATCTAAAGCTTTTTTGCCTGTGTAGTAACCCTGTAGTATTCACAGAATAGCTTCCTTGCAGATCTGCACATTCCTTATATGTAGTATTGAGTTGTGGTGTGAGTAAAGCAGCTCTGGTTGTTGGTTTTCTTAAAGGAAAAGCACTCCCACACTGCCGTCCTGAGACACTTTGGACTGCTCACCCTTTTGACCCCGAGAGTCAAGTGTGGTTGGGTATACCTTGGACAGTTTACAGTTCCACACTAGGATGGACCCCAGGTCTCAAGAAGCAAAAGACTCCAACAGTCACGGTGGAAGTCTGACTGCCCTATGGTCCACCGAACCTGGTCTGACAACATCTTACTGATAAAGTCTTGGTTAATGGAGTAATAACCAGGCCCTTACCTTTCGAAATTTAATAAGTCCAAATCAGTATAATGCCCAATAGGTGAAGACACAGCAACCGAGAATTTACATAACTGGGGATGTATGTTTGAGGGTTTAAAACCAGAAGTTGGCAGGGAATATAGCTACTCTCTTGGATTACTTATGAGATGATTTCACATAATGGCCCCTGCTCCCTTGATTGTTGACATAGTCAGTTGCCAAAATTAAGATGGTCTCACTCCCAGGCTCTTATATGGGCTCCAGAATTCTCCTACCAAATCCACTGATATATATGTATACGCCGCAATTCTAGGAGGAAGAACTTCTTATGCAAAATAGTATCACTAAAGTGGCAATGAACAAGCACATCAAGTCCCAGTTTTATGGACGACTGGGAATGGCTCACATGTTATTATTTCACCAAGCCTCTAAGCTTATAGTTGGTAGTGACTGGGTGTATGGCCCACAATTAGACCACACTTACACAGTTGAGTGGGGATCCATGGGTGACACCCACCCACTGGACTTTCCTCATGGTGGGCCTATTTTGTCAGGCTTTCCTCCTACTACAGTAGCCACTGTGATGCGGCTGCATGGGCGTCTTACTTGAGATGACCCGTTATGGATGGGCGCGATGCTGAAGTTAGTCCAATGCCTAAAAGTATTCAAAGAATAGGATGCCATTGGTATCTTCAAGTTGGGAGACACAGTGACACAAAATGTTACCTGCTCCTTTACAGACTTTCAATGCGACTACAGCTTGCACAGACAATTCTTTAGATACTTTCAACTTTGTCATGCTCTGACCTCATACTTGAGAAAGTTGGACGCAGCCATTTTGAAATGGTTAGGCTTTGCCAATGCTTGTGAAGGAATTCATCAAGCACTGGCAAAACAAAAGTATGAGCTTGCCGACCCAGACAGCGGGGTAACAGGGAGACAGTGGGGCCTTCATCTTGCACTAAGGGGTGGGGTAGGGAGACAGCAAGGGGAAAGGCATAACAGTTGAATGGTTACAAATGGGACTACTTAAAGCCCCATGTAACCTTCCACGAAATGCCATGACTTTAGGGACACTCTGCAACCCTCTTATATCTATTTGGGGAAGCCACCAATCAATGTCTTACTTAGAAGCACCAAGAGATACATACACAATTTGGTAGTGTTTACATCAAGAGCGTAAAAATACTTTTTTGTTTTAAACGGCTGACAAAAGGTTTCTCTAGTTATTCTTTGTATTGCTTATCTTATAGACATACAGGTAATAATGCAGTGCTTAACATAAAGTGCAGAAGACGCAGTCCTCCAGTGTATCAACAGTTATAAATTAATCAAAAAGGACACAAGAATGTAAAATAATGTTCACTGGTTGTAAGTATTTACAAAGAAACTATCATGTGCATAGGACATTGCAACATGAGGAGATTGTTAATGATTAACAACCAAGTAAAGTTATGTCGACGTTTCGACCCCTATACAATTCACGGAGTCTCCTCAGGACAAAGTCATCTGACTTATTACCATGCCAGGTAATGTTGTCCACTGCCTAGTCTGTGATCCAGTCACGGAATGAGATGTGTCAATTAATTATTTCACTCATGGTCATTGCCAATGGTCGTAATCCATAACATTGTCGTCACCAACCCAAGGGCATGTGCGAATCTGCCAGCATGTGTTCCTCACCAATTGGTCTAGGGAACTCCAACCCTGCCCGGTCATCTATGCTCTAAACGATTTTATTATTGAGAGCAGGATGTCAACGCTGCACCTCCGTATGCGTCTTGCACTGTGAAATAACGCATTGAGACATCTCATTCCTTGACTGGATCACAGACTAGGCAATGGACAACATTACCTGGCATGATAGTAAGTCGGATGACTTCTGTCCTGAGGAGACCCCATGAATTGTATAGGGGTAGAAACGTCAAAATAACTTCACTTGGTTGTTGATCATTAACAATCTCCTCATGTTGCAATACCATGTGCACATGATAGTTTCTTTGTAAATACAACCAGTGAACATTATTAGAAAATATCCAACAGTGGGAAAGATCCTTTAGCCCCATAAAAGTGAATGAGGTAAACCTTATCTTGAGGAAGACAGATAGGCTAGGTAATCTAAGAAGATTCTCTCTTCTTTATCTGATCGACTTGTCCTCTACTCGAGACTTTGGTTTGCAACAGAAACATGGCAGAAGAGAGATCAGGAGACTCAAGAGGCGGGAAATTGGCTCACCACTAGATAAAGACCTGCAAGGGTGGTGAACTGTCAATTAACATCAAATGGCTGCACTCTAGGAGTAATACCTTAGTATCTATAGCCCTTCTGCTAGCAAAACTTTTTAGTGACATTGATCATAGTCGAGATACAAATATGTTAATGTTAAAACTCCTTGTAAATCTTGAAGCGGGCATCAATTGTCAAATAATAATTAATCTAAAATCCATGAACAGCAACGAGATATCTGCTAGACAAATCTACAAACCGCTGAATTGGGAGTAGGAGGTTGTGCCCCCAAATACCCTCAAAATTGTGATAATCCCAATGATTAAGTCGGATGGTTAGGGGGCAGACATTCCCCTTTGGTTAATGCTTTAGCACAGGATGAAGCTAAGCTCAGACATGAGGCCCAAACAGAATTTACTAATAAGAACATTGTGAATAAGGACATTGAGGGGGTTACCGAAGCTCCTAACTCTGAGAGCGAGAGGATGGACAAGAACATGAGGGACATGCGAATGTCTTCTGAATCTTTCAAAAGAATAGTGGTAGGAAAAGATGCCAAAAAAAAAAATTAAAAAATGTCTAAGAAAAGGAAAAATTGAAGAATAACAAAACAGGGCAGGAGAATCATTAGGATCGTACCCCAGTTAGAAAAGAAGGATAATTAGCCCTGGGAAAAACAAAATTGAAGACAGTAAGACCTGACACTGATGAGGGGACTATTTTTAAGCCATTTTTTAGGCCAATGTTAATGGAAAGACATGAGGAAAATAAACCCTTAGATTCTACCGGAAAAAAAAAATCAGGTAAATATAACAATATTTAAAACAAAGTTGAAAGATGTCATTGGAAGCACCTTTTAAGCTACTAAAACAAGTGGGAGTGTGTGTTTTGGAGCATAATTACGTGGAATGGTATTTTGTGTTGTGGAAGGGTTTGTAGTGGAGTTTAATTATGTGGTATGGTGTTGAATTTTGTGGTATAATGTGGAATTCTGTTGTGTGGTTTGGGTGTATGTGGTGTGTTGTGTAATTGTGTTTTTGAGTTGAATTGTGTGGTTTGGTGTCAAATTATGTGGTGTGGATTGGAAATGTGTGGAGCTGAATTGGGTGGTGTGGAACAGAATGGATAGCTTTACCTTTATAGTGACAAAAAAACCAAATAGGTTGGAGCTAAGTTCCAGATCTCCGACTTTGAATGCTAAAAAAAGCCAAGCTATCAAAGGTAAGTAATGGGTGGGCTCCAACCCTTTACTCTATACAATACCCCTCGCAGCAACAGCGCATGCATGCGCTGTTAGGCAAGACCTAAAAAGGGCGCACAGGCATAAAATGTTATATATTAGGAAAAATACTGGCCATGAAAAGAATTGCTATACATTATTTCAGCACTAGGCCCGACTAATAATGGCTGGGTTCGGGATATAATGGAATTGGCTGCAGCAGAGGAAATCCTCATGAAGTAAGGAGGGATGATAAACTTGCTAAAGACCTAGTGGAATGAGTTGAGTTGAGCTTCTATTTATCTGGCCCATCGTGAACTAGACCCCTATGAATAAAAGTGAGCAACACCACCACACCAATGGATGGTTAAAAGGAATGTTGGGGCAATACATCTTAGTCCAAGCAAAATGTACTAGAAATAGGGAGGGCCCTGGATGAGAGGCTGCATAATTATGTATGGAAGTATGTCGCTGAGTATTATGACAATGTCAGTTTGACTAGTTAGACCTCACACAGTCAAGGAGTTATCCATGGTTATCATATAAATGGATGGAAACAATATAATGAAAGGAGTGGATGGGAGAACAACAGGAAAGAGGAAATTTAAAATGTGTAAAGGGGATGTGGGACTTGCCTATCAGACTATGGTTGAGTTATTGTTATTTCTTTGTTATTGCTTGTTTGGTTTGAGACTGCGCCTTATATTGCCTTGTGAAAAAAATATAGACCATGTTGATTTACTACAATTGTGCTGGCACGCAAACTTAATGTTAAACTACCCTGCTGTGAGGGATATCCCTATACAAATGCTGAGTCTGGAGCGCAAGTCGCACCCATGGAATTCTTTCAAATGCATGTAATAAATAAGAAAGCACTACCAAAGTTCAATAACTGGGCCCCAGTGGGTAGGTTTGTAGTTAGTGCACAGCGTAGTCACTTACGTTCTTGTTTTCAATTCTTTAATCTGAGAAATCACTCTGGCCGCTTCAGCAGCAGGCCCTTCTCGCGGGCCCACAAGCGCAGCGGGCAGCGTTGTGACTCCGCTCAGAGGACGCAATAAGATCTCATTAAAGGGAGTCCCGCATATTCCTTACTTTTAACAAGATCATCTCAGAAAACAACCCACCTGGACAACACAGCTGCTTGGTAGACTTTACAAACCGCTGTTTTACAGCCAGCACATGATTTCTTTACTCAGAGAACTTTAAACTCTTGCCACTTGTCTGGCTGACTTGCATGGATCCTTTTTAAAACAGCTCTTATTAGATGCCACAGGAAACACCACAAAACTGGCCTCTCAGTTGCAGCTGTTTACATATCTACCCAAAAGTCAAGAGTTCTCAAAAAGAAGCCTATATGAACTACAAAGCAATGCGGTTAAGCCCAGGTACGTTTGCTAGGATCTCATATCTATTTCCCAAACTTTAGTTTATAAAGGTGTCACAAGCATTACAGTAAGAGAAGTGGTATTTGAAGTGAAACAAATGTTGCTTAGTAACGGTCATCACTGCAACAGGCCTAGGCATGTTCTCAGACCTCAAGCATCACAGCAATGAAAAGCCATCTCTGTTCTGCCTCCACCTTTCTCCTCTACCCCGTATGTCAGTGTCTGCATTTCCAACACCCTATCTTGCCCAAACAGATGCGACACTTGATCGTCAAAGTCAGGGACAATCTAAAATTCTGGACATTCTGCGCCATTGCATAAGCGAAGGGGCCAACTCGAGCAATCCTCCTCCATGATCAAAACTCCCATGACCAAGACGTTGCCCCCTCCTTCTGAAAGAATGTGCAATACATTAATCCACACGCCTCCAGTCTAACTAAGGGAACATCTTAAAGCTGGAGGACTCATGTGAGCGGAGTTATGTCGTAACGGTGGCCATTTTAAGAACAGGCAAAATACATATTAGCCGGCTAAGCTGAAGAGCAGAGAACACCATACATGACCTATTGCACAATGAGAATGCGTTGTACCATTCTATCTGCCTGATCTTAACGTGACTCCAGCCCACACCTTTCATGTATAGTATCTATAACGCTCATATTGTCACTGTATCAAGAAAGGAAGCAGAGTATGGCAGGTTGGCGAAGTCAAGCCAAACCACAGCTTCTTGAAACACCATTTTATTTTCAGTGTTTATTATAGTTGATTCTATTGTAAGGAGCACAAAGTACTTCTAGGCAACAGTAGATAATAGCATCGAGAGAAGCAATCCATCATTCACTGTATTAATTCAGATGACTGTGAATATCCTCATTACTGATTTCTAATTTGATACAGAGATGTGTTGTGAGGGGCGTAGAGATGCCATGTGGCCAGTATTTGCCTGACATTTTTTCCACTTCAGTCCTAGTAAAAAAAAAAAAAAAAAAACAAGCTGAGCTACCGTTCAGGCCAAAGTGCTGGGTAGAAGAGACAGGCCCACCAGAGCGAAGCCATGGGCACCCCATGACTGACGCACCCCTCCCCCCCCGGCCCTGCCACAAGGTACTGCTGCTGAGCTCCAAGTTGCGAGCACAACAGCAACATTCAATGACAAGCGGCCAACGAGGGGTGGGCTGCTTTGCTCTCTGTCCTGTCGGCGCAATCACTCATAGCCAAGGCAGGCAATGGGCGGGACCAAGCATTTACCAATGCCACACATGCAACTTTAACGTTCGAAATCATCGTTTGCTTTTCTCTGCCTACACGCGCACATTTTTTCACATAGCAAAATGCAAAATCTGAAACACAAGCGCAGCAACACGACGACACAGGCTGGTGGCGATCGGGTGTGCTGCATTATGTTCCAATGCTGTCCTCTGCTTGTTCACGCTGCTGTGTGGCAAAAATATGCACACACTGCTTTGCTTGAAGAGAAGGAAACTAAAAAAAAGAGTGCGTCTGGATGGATTAAACTGACCTGAGGAATCCCTTGCTATGGTGCAGCGCACTGGCTGCGCTTTTGGATGAAGAACCTGAATAAAAGACAAATACACATAAAAAGAACCTATTAGTCTTACTTTAGATTAAGCTTTTGCACTCACATGTTTGGTTGTTGACTCTTTGTAGTTTAAATGTCTCTAATGTATGGCCAATGAGCAGCTGGCCATTAGAGGTGGGCAACTTGTTCTTGTCAACACAGTGACTACTTCAGGTGGTGCAGCATTGGATCCCCGGGCTGCCATAATTTGTTCAGTAAAAAAAATATTACTAGCTCTTGGGTCATCATTAAACCTCTACTTAAGCCTGTAACCCAGAATATCGCAGAAGATGAGTTCCAAGGAGATAAACCTAGATGCCAAAATAATGATGTAGTGGAACATTTAGGAAAATTGAGGAACCATGATAAACAGGAAATTGATGATAGAATAATGCTGTTGGTGGACATATTTTTGGATCGAGGACAGAAATCGTTTTTAAATCAATCAAGGATTTTGACAATTTTTATCTCTCTTCCGAAGTTATCTAAAATAACATCTAAAGATATATCCTTGGCTACATTGCTTAAACAAATAGCCATAGGTATACAAGTCAAACTGCAGTGATACACTTTCATTGGAGACTAGTTGTAGAAATGGTCTTAAGCTGCATGGACGATCTACTACGTTCTGGTTACAATGTCTATGAAAACAAAAAATATTTTGTCTCCAACTTAAAAGGAAACCAGAGGTATAAGGAAGACCTAGGTCAATCTAATCAAGTAGGTAATACCTCAATTATGGATAATGACCGGACTGGTGAAAAACAAAACTTCGGGGAAAGCAAGCAAACTGTGATAACAGAAACCAACCAGGGAAGACTAATATATAGGAATCGCAATGATAGTTCCACATCGAAAATTGATGACTGGAATTGGATTGCAACGGCTATAAGCTCAGAAAGTGAGATCCCGAAATGCCCACCTTGGAAAAGGCGATGATGAAATGATATGTTGTAAGTCTTGGAATATTGCTGGGTTAAGAAGAAACTGGAAGTCACTTGTTCAGAAACTGATGGATATTGATATTACAGTTACGTTACAGGAAACTCAGGAATCAAATGATGTTATGATGAATTATTTTATTTCTTATATTGTCAATGCTGTGAATGGGCAGTATGGTAGGGCATTAGGTGGTCTTCTAACATTAATATTGACAAAGAGAGAAATAAGGTGGTGGAGGATCTGGAATGAATTTATAGATTTGTTAACAGTTCTAATAACAATGGTTAATAAGAAATTCCCTTCTAGGACTACTGGAGCAAATGCATTTAATGTTATAAACATATTGTCCGCTGAATAAGCATTAAGCAAGTCCAACAATTAACACTCCTCTTGGATAAGATAAATATAACATATCCCCAAGTGCATAATATTGCTATTTTGGGATTTTAGTGCAAAAATCTCTAACCCTGAATCTGCGCAACAAATTTCAAGCAGAAAGGGAGGTGAGTTTAATATTCCAACTCAATTATTGATAAATAAAACTAGCGATGCCAAAGAGAGGAAAATAGAGGATATTTCAAATGAATTTAGTTTGATAGTAATTTATGGAAGATGTACAGGAGATCAACAGAATAAACCTACATTTGACAATGGCAAAATGTCCTCTTTGATTTATTATGCAATAATATCGATTGAGAAAAACCGTTTAGCTGATGATTTAGTCATAGGGAAATTAGTTGGCAGTGATCATAGGCCTCTTCTATTAACACTTGACTGGGTGATTAGAGAAAGAGATACTTGGTGGAACTCAACTCATATCCAGTGTAAGAATGGCCGAAGAGTATTGTGGTCACTGAAAATTAAGAATAAAGTAAAACATTTGGTCCAGAATCTCCTGACCCTATACTGTAGAAGTCCACCCAACAATATAATGACAGAATATGAAAAATTAATAAACTATAATTGCTAACTGCCAGTTAAGTCTAAAGATACTAATAAAAAGAGAAAGGTCAAATCATGGTTTGAGGGTGAAACATTAAAAGCAAAGACAGCTTTGAATAATAAAATAAGGGAGGCATATAAATTGGATCCTGACATCAGAAATAAGCTGATTAAGGCGTACAGGAGAGACTTCAGAAAGGAAACAAGAAAGATGGATTGGAAAGAGAAGGTGACTTTAGACTTTATGGACGCAAGTCATTTCAGCCCCCCACAGTGGTAGGGTTAAAACTTTTTGTATAGTATTGGGTAAAGCGTTAGGGGCTATAAACAAACAGAGGCCTGTTTAGTAGATGAAGAACAGTGGGTTGAGTATATTACAGACCTTTATGGTGTTAAGAATAAAAGTAACAATGAAAACGATTTGCATGAATACTTGGCTATCTGGCGAGGTATCACAATGAAAACGATTTGCATGAATACTTGGCTATCTGGCGAGGTATCACTAATATAAGTAGGGACGAGAAGAATTTAATACACTCAGTAAAGGAGGTGACAGCTATAATAATAAAGAACTTAAAGAGTTTGTGTGCCCAAGGCCTGGATGGGTTGTCAGCAGACATAATAAAATTGGAATCTGGGCATGAGTTCTAACCCCTCTGATTGCTAACATAGTTTGCTAGAATAGAGTCCTCGCAGGGGAGTATTCGAGTTTCAATCTTCAAAAAAGGTTCTTGAGAAATGCCTAATAATTATAGAATGATAACCTTTTTTACCAAGTAAAACCTATGCAAAACATCTGCCACAGGACAAGCATGGGCAGAGAAAAAAAGACATCCTCCCGAAAGTCCAGCTGGGTTTTAGAAGGAACCACTCAAAGGTTTATGGATGTTTTTATCATTAAAATTGATAGTGGAAAACTTAGGGCCCAATTACGATGAGACTCGGAAAGCCTTTGACCGCAGCTCGGAGGCTTTCCGAGTCTCATCACGGGTTTCAGTTTCGACCGCCGCATTACGATGCAGGAGGTTAAAAGTGAAACCGGTCGGTCATTCCCGCTGTATTCCAACGGGCTCAAGGAGCCCGTCGGCTAGTCGGAGGCCTGCCCGTAATCCCTATGGAAGCGTTTCCACCGTAGGGATTTCGATGTCGGTTTCCGACAGGCTTTCCATGCCAGGCTTTTCGACATGGAAAGCCTGTCGGAAAGCGACATTGAGGGCCCCTCATAGGGCCCCCTTCACCATGCGGCCTCAAGTTGGGGGCCGAGGGGGCACTTAATCCCTGCACTGTGTGGCAGGCACCCTGAGATGCCTGCCATGCGGTGCAGGGTTGCACAGATTCTCCCATTTCTCTATCGGAGCTTGTGCTACGGCCGGTTTACGGCCGCAGCACAAGCTCCCATAGAAAAATGGGAGTATGCGACCACACCATGTTCGGTCACATTGTAATGCTGCGGTCGGGACCGCCAACCGGAGGTCGGTTGGTCCCAATTCCGCAACCCTGTAGTCTGCCCAACATCGTAATTAGGCCCCAAGTTGTAAAAGGAAGCAAATCCATCTATGCAGTGTATATAGACTTATCATTGCTTTCAATACAATCAATAGAGTAAAACTTTGGAAAAAAACTTACTAATTGGAATATACCCCTGGTTTACTGAAGTTGATTGTACAACTACATGGTGGTTCTTGGACTCAAGTAGAACTGGGAAGCAAAAAAGCCTTAACTAAGACAATTCACATTCCAAATGGGTTGCGCCAAGGTTCTATATTGGTACTGTTGCTTTTCTGCTTACACATATCAGATATCCTGGTGAATTTATGTCCCAGTCGTACTCATCCACCAAAGTTAGGAGGGGAGTAAATTCATAATACTATATGCGGATGACACTATTCTATTGGATCGTACAACATTATGCCTTCATAAGGAGTTGGGTGCTTTTACAACTTATTGCCTAGTTAATGGATCAAAAATTATAACTGCAAAAACTAAAGTAATGATATTCTAGAAAGCAAGGAAAAAGCAAAAACAGTTAAAATGGTGGATCAGAGCCAATAAAGGAGAGGTCATAAAGGAATATAAATATTTGGGTATACTTTTTAAAGATAATCTTAACTTTAAAGCTCATATGGCCTCCCAGGAGCAGAGGGTGAAGGCGGTTGCCTGGTCTTTAAAGAAAATAAACTCTGCTCTGGGGCACAAGTCTGTTGAGGTTTCAAAAGAAACGTATACCCTAAAAATTGTGAGCCTATTGCTTTAAAGCTCTAAAATCAAGGTGGAAGCAGATATATTACACCTGCAATCAGTAGAAATGGCTATTTGGAAAAACTGGTTGAGCCTTTCAAAAGACTCAATTAATAGTGCGCTTAGATTGAAATTGGGCACCATTAACATTAAACAAAAATATTGGCAGAAAATTTTAAATTATGGAGCAAAACTATGGTCATCACCTATGGGCTCTTTAAGGTATTTCCTAAAATGCCAGTTACAACAGAGGGATACAACCTATTGGACTAAGAATCTATGATATATATTGCAGGCCATGAATTTGTTTTTAGCTTTTATTCAAAATGAACTCCAAATGAGTGTTAGTAAAAGTAAAATAAAAAACATGATAAAAAAAAAAAAAAAATCACTCTGCAATTGTATATTAGTGATTGCAGGAAGAAACCACAGCTTGCCCACTTACTACACACAGATTACAAAGGCAGGCTACAACAGTATCAAAAAGATATAAAAGCAAAAACATAAGACATCGGATGCTGTAGATGAGAATAGGCCCAGTGAAGTCATTTATAAAGTGGAAATATAATACTTTGATTTCTAACAAGGATTCCCAGACAGAGGCTTTCTGTCCGTACTGTGCACAGCGCACTTTAACCTTATGTCACATATTACTTTTTTGTTTTGTTTTTAAATGTGAAAAGAAAGAAAATGTTACTACCCGTTTTTAAAGAGCTACAGATATGGCATACACAAGATTTATTATTTTCGATATTGGAATGCAGCAATATCAAACTACTATCTAGATTGGGTAAAGTTTTAGAAATGGTAATAGTTCGAGCAAAGAAGGTGAGTTTTAATTTTAATTTGTGGGTAGTGCCAGTGGCGATTAAGTATAAGCTATGTGATATAATTGACGTTGTATTTTTAATTTTTAAAGCTATATTGGTGTGATTATATTGATCATGGTTATTACGATTTCTATGGAGTTAAATTGCACTTTGATTAATCTATTATATTTATAATGTATAAACAAAGGCACTTTATACTAGAGGAACCAATGGACACTTGATTGGAGTAGAGGGGTGGGAATGTAAGATCTATTATGTGGGTGTTTTTTGTGTTAGTTTAATGTGAAAGTATTTCTAATGTTTGTGCGGCTTGGTTGGTTCAAATCAAACAATAAAGTGAAATTGAAATTGAAAACTGAATCAACAATCACACAAAATACACCATTATAAGCAAAGGCTTTTGCTCTGCTAGTGTAAGAAAGCACTACTCTTGCAGTCTGGATCCAACAGGATCGATGAATGTTTCCACACTTCTCCAAACCACTAGCAAACATACATTTAATACTATATTGGTTAGTAAAATGCATATGGAAAGGGGAATGGGATAAAACAGATGTCCAGATATTGCCACTCTGACTGTAAATGTCTTCTCAACCTTGCTACAGTATCTCATATTCTCTATGACACATTCTATATCTTCACAATATCGCTGTTTCAGACTCCGAGTTTCAAACTACGTTCTTTCTTATAAGTTCTGGAAACATTTTCAAAGCAATTATTTCATAAACTGTAATAATTTAAATTAGAATTATAAAGTTCATCTGACAACAAGCAAGCATTTTCCCAACCTGCCCCACTATTTTATACAATTTGTGTTTCAAAGAAAAATGTATCAATCTTTGGAGGGATGAAGAGCATTCCTGATTTTCACCCTGAATAAGAAGATGCAAATTCAAATTTATAATCAAGTTAGGATAGTTCTTGAAACTGTACTTAGTAGTAGCGTTTTTCTCCACAACACAAATGGATACTGTTAGAAATGGGATTTCTGGTTGGCTAGGGCATGCGCCTAAGCCAGGCAGAAACCACCACTCTAGTCAGGGCAAGGGAGTTACACGCTGAAGATAACCCCTGCTCACCCCCTTGGTAGCTTGGCACGAGCAGTCAGGCTTATCCCAGAGGCAATGTGTAAAGTGTTTGTGCAACACACACACAACAGCAGCAACACACTAGGAACACCACAAAAGAAACTCCACACAAGGTTATATTAAAAAAATTGCCTTTGTATTATCATGAACACATTAGAAACATAATCACACATTTACAATGTGCCAACTGGAACTAGGCAATATTTACAGGGGATTATATACACGACAGGGCCAATTGGGCCACTGTCAGAACCATCACAAGCACAAATAATAAATGTAGAACACAAACAGTAATGACTGGCGAAATACTGTACTCAGCATTATATCCTGCAACATAAATCATATTATGCACTCAGCATCACATTAGGCGTAACCAGCATACACGCAGTATGCAATAACCTCCTAAGCATAAACACATTACGCATTAGGCCTCACCAGCATACACGCAGTATGCATTAACCTCATAAGCATAAACACATTACGCATTAGGCCTCACCAGCATACACGCAGTATGCAATAACCTCATAAGCATAAACACATTATGCATTAGGCCTCACCAGCCAGCATACACGCAGTATGCAATAACCTCATAAGCATAAACACATTACGCATTAGGCCTCACCAGCCAGCATACACGCAGTATGCAATAACCTCATAAGCATAAACACATTACGCATTAGGCCTCACCAGCATACACGCAGTATGCAATAACCTCATAAGCATAAACACATTATGCATTAGGCCTCACCAGCCAGCATACACGCAGTATGCAATAACCTCATAAGCATAAACACATTACGCATTAGGCCTCACCAGCCAGCATACACGCAGTATGGAATAACCTCATAAAGTCCCCCTGGCCAACTGGCCTTCTCAGAGGGCTCAAATGCCCTATGTCCATAATGTCAGGGCTTGGGCTGCCAATGCAGCAGAATCCACAAGGGCGCAATTGCGCTGGGGCAGAGGAGTGCATCTCACTCCTGTCGCATCCAAAAATGCCCCCCCAAAGAAATGATGGCCTAAACATTGCAGCTGCCGCCAATTGCCGTGCAGCTGTGAAGGAAATTAGGCACTGGCACCGACTGTGCCCTGGGAGCCCGACTGGGACTCTATAAACAATTATGCCAAATCTTTGCAGCTGCCCACTGTCAAGCGGGGCAGCTGTGACAATATCAACAAAGAGGCCCGGCACCACTGTGCCCTCTGGACCCCCACGGGCTCTAATTAAAACAATTGTGGCCCACGTTGGAGCGTCCCGCTACCCTGCGGGCCGCTCAGGCACCAACAATGTGCCTCGAAATGCACCCAAGCCCCACTCCGGGACTTGGTAAAACAAATGGCCCCCATCGTAGGAGCGGCCCACTCTCCAGCGGGTCCGCTCAGGCAATGGCACCAACTCTGCACCAGCAGTGCTCTGCGAGTCCCCCCTCCCCTCGCAGGGGGCTCCTCCGGTGCAACTGGCACCGAGAACAACCAAAGTGTAGCCCCACTCACCGGGCTCTTCTGTGGCGGGGCGAAGTCTCCTCTGGACTCCTCTCTCTGTCAGGTGATCTGCATCCCAGAGCCCCCACTCACCGGGGCTCTGTCTGGGACTCCACCAGGCCGGCTCTCAGCTCCGCTCGGGGAAAGGGGGCACCGGCCCTGCACACAGCCAGGCTCCTCCTGGCTTCCGGGGACTTTCCTGACTTCTTCGTGGGGCACGGGACGCCCTGGGAGGCGGGGTAGGCTCCCGTCCTCCCTCCTGCACGCAGCCCGGCTTCTCCTGGCTTCCGGCCGCAACTCCCGCCCACAGTCAGGCCTGACTTCCGGATTTGCTGCTCGCAGCGGCGGCGGCTCACTTCTCTGTCGGCTCCGCAGTGCGGGGTGGGCACCCGCTCGATCCCAGCAATTCGGGGGAATCCCTACGCCGGGATTCAATCGAGGTACGATCGCAGCCCAGCGCTGCAGGTTAAAGCCCAAAAACGCTCCTCTTCTCCCTGGCAATTTAAGTATAGCGCTCACGAGGCGCTAGGGCAACAAAAAGTCCTTAGGTATCAAGGGCATAGCGGGGCCCAGGGAGGCCAGCACACAGGGCCCTCCAGCAGGGAGGCAAGCCCCCATGGCGGTTTCTCCTGGGCCCCAGCAGCAGCAAGCCCCAGCTAGTCAGGAACAGCACCAAAACATGGGGTCACAGCCCCTATACTTATACTCCTTTTCTCCTTTGTCTGCAGTGCAGGGCTTGGGGGAACCAGATGCAACTGGTTCAGGGGGGAATTGGAGCACTCTGTGTACCAGGCTCCTCTTCCCCTTTGTCAGGTGGGGGGCTCAGTGATCAGACACACCAAAGGGGGCGGAGCCAGCATTGTACAGGCTAGGCACAGATCTATTCAGGGTCAGGGGATTACTCCTCCCACTACTCCCAATGCAGTGGTCCCATTCAGCCTAGTGCTGACTCACCCTGCCCCTCCTGGAGCCACACACACCTCCCAGCCCCTGTCACTCACAAGCCAGACATGCAATTCACATCAGGCAGGCAGACACATAGCACACAGAAATGCCAAGTGGCATTTCTAAAATAGTCATAATAAATCTGCGCACACCATTGCGTAGCATTTATTATTACTATTTCAAACATACCAAACTTGACCACGCTGCTCCTCTCATATCAGGAATTATCACTGACACACTTATCAGGGAATTCCCAATGCATTCCTATGGGAGGGCAGGCCAATCTTACCAAATGTAACACAGAGAGCGCACACACTTTACACTGGACAGCAGTGCTAAAGTGCCTAGAGGCCTAAAACCACCAACACCATGTCAGAGAAAAGTCTTGGGGAAAGGCAAAAAGTTTAGGGATGACCCTGCAAAAAGGGGCCAAGTCCAACAGGCACGACTTACCAGTTCTGGCTGGACTGTTCCTATAGGAGCAGGACCAGAGCTGATATGCTTACAGTGGTCCTTGTATGTTGAAACAATATTACTGGTGTCCTTGCTATAGTTTAAATTGTGGTCAATCCTGTTGTCCCCAACTTGCTAGTTGCTGTTGGTGCCCCTGCACTATGAAGTACCAAGACGCTGTATCTCCATACCCATCTGTAGCGCTACAAGAATTAACCCACCCAAGGCTTGGATCTCAGCCAGCAGCAACAAAGGATGCCAGGGTCCTACTAAGCTGAGCACAATCCGACCAACAACAAGAAGGACTGGACTGCGGTTGAGAGCCCCGCTCGAACGTTGGTGCTTGCACATTAAACTGGGGGAGCGGAGATCTGCTACCTCAAAGACGCTGTGGTCACTGCAGTGGTCCCTGATGCAATTAAAACTTTCTTTTTTTGCTGTGGTGGTAGTGCTCACGATTGTTGCTAATGTAGCCCCTGATGTGTTTGAAGCTTTTGTCACTGCTATAGTTGTTTTTGTGGCACGTCTGGTTAATGTTGTCGTTCTTGCAATGGTTACAACTGCATTCACTACTTTGGTCCTTGCCACAGTGGCAGCTCTGGTCCTTGCTATCACTGCAGCAGCTCTGGTTGCAGCTTTGGTCCCTGTTGTGCTTGCAGCTACTATTGCTGCTGTGGCCTCTGTAGCTCCTCTGGAGCTGGCTGTAATGGCAGCCGTTGTGGTGATAGCTGTCATCATTGATATGGTACCTGCTGTGCATGCAACTGTTGTTGCTACAACTTATTGGCTATGGTTGCAGCTGGTTGTGGCTAATGTTATGGCTCCTCTTGTATCTTCTTTGATCTATGCTGTGATTGAAGCTATTGTATCTGCTGATGTCGCGGCTATGGTGGTAACTCTGGTTGATGCAGAGGTCTCTACTGTGAATACAGCTGTAGTCACGTCTCTGACCACTCCTGTGGTCACTACTGGCATTAACTGCTTGTGGTCTCTGCTGTGCATGGAGCTGTTGTTTCTCCTGAAGTAGAAAGCGGCACTGACAACTGTTGTGGTTGCTGTGATGGCAGCTTTTGTTACCGCTGTGATTTCTACTATTGTATTGCTGTTGTCACAGGTTTGCTGGCTGCTCTGGTTGCTGCTGTTGTTCCTGTCATGATGGCATCTGTGGTCACTGCAGCAGTTATAGCAGTAGTTGCTGCTGTTGGCCTTGCTGGGCTGGGAGCTGTTCTTGCCCCTGTCATGATGGCAGCTGCTGCAGCAGCTGTGGTCATTGTTGTCCTGTCAGTTGTTGCTGTGATGGTACCTGTTAGAGCATGGGTACTCACAAACTTTCTCTCGGGGGCCAAATTTACAGTGTGGTTTGTGGCTGAGGGCCGCACCGGTGGGGGCGGGGTCATTGGGGGAGGGGGCGGGGATAGAGCAAGAAAAAACTGTGACCATGAGGTGGAACACAGGCCCCTGCAGCGGACGCCTTCGTCCACTGAGCCACCGGACCCGGCATACACATCTCTCTCTTTCTCTCTCTCTCTCTGTCTCCCTCCCTCTCTCTATCTCTCCCTCCCTCTCTCTGTCTCTCTCTGTCTCCCTGTCTCCCTCCCACTCTCTATCTCTTCCTCCCTCCCTCTCTCTCTCCCTCCCTCTCTCTCTCTCCCTCCCTCCCTCTCTGTCTCCCTCCCTCCCTCTCTCTGTCTCTCTCTGTCTCCCTCCCTCTCTCTCCCTCCCTCTCTCTGTCTCCCTCTCTCTCTCGGTCTCCTCTCTCTCTCTGTCTCCCCCTCTGTCTCCCTCTCTCTCTCTGTCTCCCTCCCTCTGTCTCCCTCACTCTCTCTCTCTCCCTCCCTCTGTCTCCCTCCCTCTCTCTCTCTATCTCCCTCTCTGTCTCCCTCTCTCTCTCTGTCTCCCTCCCTCTCTCTTCCTCTGTCTCCCTCCCTGTCTCCCTCCCTCTCTCTTCCTCTGTCTCCCTCCCTGTCTCCCTCCCTCTCTCTTCCTCTGTCTCCCTCCCTGTCTCCCTCCCTCTCTCTTCCTCTGTCTCCCTCCCTCTCTCTTCCTCTGTCTCCCTCCCTCTCTCTTCCTCTGTCTCCCTCCCTCTCTCTCCCTCTGTCTCCCTCCCTGTCGGTCTCCCTCCTTCTGTCTCCCTCCTTCTGTCTCCCTCCTTCTGTCTCCCTCCCTCTGTCTCCCTCCCTCTGTCTCCCTCCCTCTGTCTCCCTCCCTCTGTCTCCCTCCCTCCCTCTGCCTGTCACCCTCCTCCCTCTGTCTGTCACCCTCCTCCCTCTGTCTGTCTCCCTCTGTCTCTCTCTGTCTGTCTCCCTCTCTATCACCATCTGTCCCCCACTGCCTCCCTCTCTGTCTCCCTCCCTCTGTCTCCCTCCCTCTGTCTCCCTCCCTCTGTCTCGGTCTGTCTCCCTCTCTGTCTCCCTCCCTCCCTCTCTGTCTCCCTCCCTCTCTGTCTCCCTCCCAGGCCTGAGCTCCCTGGCCTTGGCTCAACTCTCTGACTACAGGCTGGCGGGAAACATCACATCACAGGCTCTTAACGCACACCTCACCTGGCTCTCACTCCCTGCTGCCCTCCGTCACCTCACCCGGCTCTCACTCCCTGCTGCCCTCCGTCACCTCACCCGGCTCTC
Organism: Calotriton arnoldi; assembly: GCA_963921515.1. Taxonomy (NCBI): domain Eukaryota; kingdom Metazoa; phylum Chordata; class Amphibia; order Caudata; family Salamandridae; genus Calotriton; species Calotriton arnoldi. Next base: position 23,930 of record CAWUFW010012372.1, on the reverse strand, counting down.
ACTCCCTGCCCTCTGTCACCTCATCCGGCTTTCACTCCCTGCTGCCCTCTGTCACCTCACCCGGCTCTCACTCCCTGCTGCCCTCTGTCACCCTCTGCCATCTCACCCGGCTCTCACTCCCTGCTGCCCTCCGTCACCTCACCTGGCTCTCACTCCCTACTGCCCTGTGTCACCTCACCCGGCTCTCACTCCCTACTGCCCTCTGTCTTCCTCTGCCTCCCTCCCTCTGTCTCCCTCTCTCTCTTTGTCCCTTCCTCTCTGTCTCCCTCCCTCTCCCTCCCTCTGTCACCCTCTGTCTCCCTCCCTCTCCCTCCCTCTCTCTCTCTCTGTCTCCCTCTCCATCTCCATCTCCCTCTCCATCTCTCTGCCTCTGTCTCTGCCTGTCTGTCCCTGTTCCTGCCACTATCTGTCTCTGTCTGTCCCTGTCTCTGTCTGTCCCCCCTCTGTCTCCCTCCCTCTGTCTCCCTCCCTCTCTGTCTCCCTCCCTCTCTGTCTCCCTCCCTCTCTGTCTCCCTCCCTGTCTCCCTCCCTCTCTGTCTCCCTCCCTCTCTCCCTCTGTCTCCCTCTCTCTCTGTCTCCCTCTCTCTCTGTCTCCCTCTCTCTCTGTCTCCCTCTCTCTCTGTCTCCCTCTCTCTCTGTCTCCCTCCCAGGCCTGAGCTCCCTGGCCTTGGCTCAACTCTCTGACTACAGGCTGGCGGGAAACATCACATCACAGGTTCTTAACGCACACCTCACCCGGCTCTCACTCCCTGCTGCCCTCCGTCACCTCACCCGGCTCTCACTCCCTGCCCTCTGTCACCTCACCCGGCTCTCACTCCCTGCTGCCCTCCGTCACCCTCTGCCATCTCACCCGGCTCTCACTCCCTGCTGCCCTCCGTCACCTCACCCGGCTCTCACTCCCTGCCCTCTGTCACCTCACCCGGCTCTCACTCCCTGCTGCCCTCTGTCACCCTCTGCCATCTCACCCGGCTCTCACTCCCTGCTGCCCTCCGTCACCTCACCCGGCTCTCACTCCCTGCCCTCTGTCACCTCACCCGGCTCTCACCCCCTGCTGCCCTCTGTCACCCTCTGCCATCTCACCCGGCTCTCACTCCCTGCTGCCCTCCGTCACCTCATCCGGCTCTCACTCCCTGCAACCCTCTGTCACCTCACCCGGCTCTCACTCCCTGCTGCCCTCCGTCACCTCACCTGGCTCTCACTCCCTGCTGTCCTCTGTCTCCCTGTGCCATCTCACCCGGCTCTCACTCCCTGCTGTCCTCTGTCACCCTGTGCCATCTCACCCGGCTCTCACTCCCTGCTGTCCTCTGTCACCCTCTGTCACCTCACCCGGCTCTCACTCCCTACTGCCCTCTGTCACCCTCTGTCACCTCACCCGGCTCTCACTCCCTACTGCCCTCTGTCTCCCTCCCTCTGGCTCCCTCTCTCTCTGTCTCCCTCCCTCTGGCTCCCTCTCTCTCTTTGTCCCCCCCTCTCTGTCTCCCTCCCTCTCCCTCCCTGTCACCCTCTGTCTCCCTCCCTCTCCCTCCCTCTCTCTCTGTCTCCATCTCCATCTCCCTCTCCATCTCTCTGCCTCTGTCTCTGCCTCTCTGTCTCTGTCTCTGCCTGTCTGTCCCTGTCTCTGCCACTATCTGTCTCTGTCTGTCCCTGTCTCTGTCTGTCTCCCTCCCTCTGTCTGTCTCCCTCTGTCTGTCTCCCTCTGTCTGTCTCCCTCTCTCTGTCTCCCTCTCTCTGTCTCCCTCTCTCTGTCTCCCTCTCTCTGTCTCCCTCTCTCTGTCTCCCTCTCTCTGTCTCCCTCTCTCTGTCTCCCTCTCTCTGTCTCTCTCTCTCTGTCTCTCTCTGTCTCCCTCCCTCTCTGTCTCCCTCCCTCTCTGTCTCCCTCCCTCTCTGTCTCCCTCCCTCTCTGTCTCCCTCCCTGTCTCCCTCCCTGTCTCCCTCCCTCTCTGTCTCCCTCCCTCTCTGTCTCCCTCTCTGTCTCCCTCCCTCTCTGTCTCCCTCCCTCTCTGTCTCCCTCCCTCTCTGTCTCCCTCTCTCTCTGTCTCCCTCTCTCTCTGTCTCCCTCTCTCTCTGTCTCCCTCTGTCTCCCTCTGTCTCTGTCTCCCTCTGTCTCCCTCTCTCTCTGTCTCCCTCTCTCTCTGTCTCCCTCTGTCTCCCTCTCTCTCTCTCTCTCTCTGTCTCCCTCCCAGGCCTGAGCTCCCTGGCCTTGGCTCAACTCTCTGACTACAGGCTGGCGGGAAACATCACATCACAGGCTCTTAACGCACACCTCACCCGGCTCTCACTCCCTGCTGCCCTCTGTCACCCTCTGCCATCTCACCCGGCTCTCACTCCCTGCTGCCCTCCGTCACCTCATCCGGCTCTCACTCCCTGCAACCCTCTGTCACCTCACCCGGCTCTCACTCCCTGCTGCCCTCTGTCACCTCACCCGGCTCTCACTCCCTGCTGCCCTCTGTCACCCTCTGCCATCTCACCCGGCTCTCACTCCCTGCTGCCCTCCGTCACCTCACCCGGCTCTCACTCCCTGCTGTCCTCTGTCACCCTCTGTCACCTCACCCGGCTCTCACTCCCTGCTGTCCTCTGTCACCCTGTGCCATCTCACCCGGCTCTCACTCCCTGCTGTCCTCTGTCACCCTCTGTCACCTCACCCGGCTCTCACTCCCTTCTGCCCTCTGTCACCCTCTGCCATCTCACCCGGCTCTCACTCCCTGCTGCCCTCCGTCACCTCACCCGGCTCTCACTCCCTGCTGCCCTCCGTCACCTCACCCGGCTCACTCCCTGCTGCCCTCCGTCACCTCACCCGGCTCACTCCCTGCTGCCCTCCGTCACCTCACCCGGCTCACTCCCTGCTGCCCTCCGTCACCTCACCCGGCTCACTCCCTGCTGCCCTCCGTCACCTCACCCGGCTCTCACACCCTGCTGTCCTCCGTCACCTCACCCGGCTCTCACTCCCTGCTGCCCTCCGTCACCTCACCCGGCTCACTCCCTGCTGCCCTCCGTCACCTTACCCGGCTCACTCCCTGCTGCCCTCCGTCACCTCACCCGGCTCACTCCCTGCTGCCCTCCGTCACCTCACCCGGCTCACTCACTGCTGCCCTCCGTCACCTCACCCGGCTCTCACTCCCTGCTGCCCTCCGTCACCTCACCCGGCTCTCACTCCCTGCTGCCCTCCGTCACCTCACCCGGCTCACTCACTGCTGCCCTCCGTCACCTCACCCGGCTCTCACTCCCTGCTGCCCTCCGTCACCTCACCCGGCTCACTCCCTGCTGCCCTCCGTCACCTCACCCGGCTCTCACACCCTGCTGTCCTCCGTCACCTCACCCGGCTCTCACTCCCTGCTGCCCTCCGTCACCTCACCCGGCTCACTCCCTGCTGCCCTCCGTCACCTTACCCGGCTCACTCCCTGCTGCCCTCCGTCACCTCACCCGGCTCACTCCCTGCTGCCCTCCGTCACCTCACCCGGCTCACTCACTGCTGCCCTCCGTCACCTCACCCGGCTCTCACTCCCTGCTGCCCTCCGTCACCTCACCCGGCTCTCACTCCCTGCTGCCCTCCGTCACCTCACCCGGCTCACTCCCTGCTGCCCTCCGTCACCTCACCCGGCTCTCACACCCTGCTGTCCTCTATCATTCTCTGTCACCTCACCCTGCATGTGTGGCAGCCCGGGCTGAGACAGCTTCCCGGGCGCACACACAGCCGGACCAGAGTACTTCACAGGTCTTTAAAAGACCATTTGCATGATAACGAGGCTTTGTTGTATTTCACCTCTTCTTAGCGCCCCTGCAGCTCCACTCGGACTATCGCTGGAATCGCCCAGCCCCCATAGAGCAGAGTCTGTGTTTGCTGACACTGTGTAAAAAAAACCAAAAAACACAGGTACATGTCTGCAAGGTCCGTGGGCCGCCAAGGAAGGCTTGCCGGGCCGCTGGCGGCCCGCGGGCCGTACTATGAGTACCCGTGTGTTAGAGTGTCAGAAGTGGTTGTTGCTTTCATCTCTGCTGTGGATGCACACCAATGTCACAGACATCGTTGGAAGCAGCATTTGTGTCAGGGAAGCACAATAGTGGAATAACACATGGAACTACCTTTTAGTTATTCTAAGAATTGTATAACTGCTCAAAGAACACTCAAAGCACCTATCTGTATTATTATTTTACTTTTTATATTGAGCTCTGGTTGACAACTAAAGATTTCTCCAATCAGATCTAAAAAAGACAAGCATTGGCAATGCCAATAGGTCTGGCTTTAAAGGAATGGTGTACGGCAATGTGAAGCATTACAAGTGAATAGCATTTGAATTGATATGTATTTGTGTGGAAGCAAAGAACTGTAGAATAATATTAGGTTAAAGGGTCAGGTGACAGTTGAACTGTCAATCCAGACCTATAATTACACATAGGTTAATGACTGCCCTCCTCCCCTCTGTGCTGCTGTCAGAGAAAGACAAAAAACATGAATTATCTAGTTATCAAAGACAATTTTACAGCATTACTATATCATGTGTGTGCCCCTGAATATTCAAGTCCCGCAGCTGGATAAATAAACAAAATGATCACAGTTGTGTGAAGGACAAGCACTTTTTTTGTGGAAGCACACAACTTCTGCCCAATCAAAATATGTGCTGCTGACTGGCAACATATGGGCAAAGTCAAAGCCTCACTTTAGTGGTGCTCGCCTAATTGTCTAGTGACAGCTGCGCTGTCAAGCCAAACCATAAATCAGGGAAAAATCAATTTGCAGAGATTTCACCTCTTCAAACCAGATACCTATTAAAATTGAAGACATCAGCAACACCATTATGCAGCACGTGATTCCTAAGTTATGGTACTCAGTCCCAAACAACATACAATTTCTACCTTACCTTCTTTCAGGCAGTCCTTAAAAACACAGCTAACGATGTCACCTTAACAGTACCTAATGTCTCACTTTGCTATATCATTTGCTATTGAACGGTGTTAGCACAGGGGCAACGTCAAATGCATGGGATTTTCAGACTAGTCCTCAAAACACTGAGAAACAGAGATAGGGTCTTATTGTTGAGGGGATGTAAGTGAAAGAAAGGTAGAACACACTTTGAAGTGAAGAAAGAGGGAATATTTTCATAGAGGGTTATTAAACTACACGTCTAAAGATAGTCATTGCATCTATATCATTAACGCAGTCTTTCCTACCGCACACCAGCAGAGGGCTGCGTTCTGCAGCTGTAACGAGCCCAATGCAAAATATGACAAATTCTTAACAGTACTGTTTGTGACAATTAGATAAGAATGTCCCTCCTCTGCAAGAACGGCAAAGGGGGTGCAGTGCCATCTTTTTTTCATATGTTGTTTCAACAACAGAAGGAACAGAAAAATAACTATTAAACGCATACGAGGAAATGAATCAAGCATAAGTTCTGCATGCGTGACGTACATAGATGTGGAAAAGATTTACTGCCTTTATGTGGAGAGAGGGGTGGGTGTGTGTGTGTGTGTGTGTGCGTGCGTGCGTGCGTGCACGGGGTGGTGGAGGGATTCCAAACCTGGAGGGCTCTTGCTGAAATTATGAGTTTTAGGGGTTTTGCGAAGGGGGAGCAGGCCGTCGACGGTTCTAACTCCCCAAACTGCCCGTGCTTGCATTATAGCTCTCTGTATGCAAAACACAGAGACCTGGTCTCAAGCGACTGTTTCTTTAATAAAGGGGATGCTTCGCTCAAACCAGGGGGACGTGGAATACATTTATGTACCTAGGAATAAAAGCACGTTCCCTGTCTGGAGGAGAAACACCTGGTGACAGCGCCTGGTGGGATGGGATATTGGTCAACCTGGACTACGTCTGCTTCTCTGCCTGGTTCAGAGGGGGCGGGGGGTTCTACTTGGCTAGCGGGAACATTTCGTATTCTCCCGAAGGGGGTGAGGGGGTGGTCGAGTTACAGAGGTCGGGTTCTAGTGTCCTGGCTGCTTCGAGTGGTGTTATTCTAAGCGTGGTTCACATCCTGCGAGCGGATTGGCTGAGTTTCCTAGGTGAGATAGATGAGAGGTGGCGGGTGAACTGGATTCCCGCATGAGCGGAGTGTGCGGTTCTCTGCATGGGAGAATGAGCATGAGTGGTTAGATGTCGAAAACCAAGCTTTTTTTATCGGGGAGGCATAAGAGTGTCTGTCTGGAAAAGATGCTCGGTTCTCAGACTGGAAGGGAGGGGTTTGCCTCCCTGCTTGGACAAGATCTGCTGCCCGTCCGCGCAGGCCTTCCCCAATTGAGGATGGGTGTGCCGCTCTCCCTGAAGCAGCACTGCAGTTTCTTGACTGGGGCAAAAAGTGAGCATTGAGGGGTCCTGGTAAAGATGACCAATAGAAAACTGCGAACTGGGGGATGCTATGCTCTGCAGACGACAGCAGAAAAAGCTGCGTCTCATCTTACAGCGCCTGCCGCTGAACAGCTGCGCCCGCCCTCCTTCCATCCCTCCTTCCTGATCCATAAGCACCACCAGCCTTCGTACTCACCCTGGCAGGCCAGTGGGGATAGCCCTTCATCTTGGCGAACACCAGGTCTCCAGACTTGTAGTCTCGGGGCCGCGGGCGCGCCATGTCTCCCTGGAACTACCGGAACCCTACCTCACCGAAGCACCAACCAATCACAGGAAGGCTCGCGACGGCGAAGCAGTCCGCTCTCTACCGGTCTCACAGACAGTCTTCCGCCTTGCCAGAGTGAGCGATGACGATATAACCAGCCCCGGGCTGGCAAAACAAACAGCGGCTAATGCTGCCAACCAGGGCCGCGCCTGTCACGCTGTGAAAAAATCCACCTGTGCGTCCTTCCCTCAGTCCGACGACCGGATGCTCCGTCGACAATGGTGCGTGAAATAATAAACCCGTCACCTGTACACGTATGTGCGCGTTAAAGATACGTGTCCTTGTGGCCCTCGGAGTACGTCTAACACAGGCAGCCTCGGAGGCAGGGTTAACTATAGGAATGCCGCTTGCTATTCAAACTCTTCTTCAGTCAACGACAGAAAATAGATATTTGTTTCGGCATGTTCATTTCATAGGTGCACAGATTGTTGCAAAAGTACACATAACTGCCAAGTTTTCAGATTGCTTGTGTGACATTTCCAAGGTTTCAGTGCCCTAATGAGTGAAGTTAAACTGCTAAATGTGACACTTTCTCGTGAGTAAAACCAAGCAATGAAGTGCACTGAAAAGAAATGACACCCTTTTGAGTAATGAGTAGCTCTAAAATATCTTGAAACTTCTGAAATGGAAGGTCACTAACTTACAGCCTCTTTCTAAGATGACCGTACTGTAAATCAAGTGTGGAACCATTATTAATTACAATTAAGACACGACATGGGGAAGCTGGCAGGGAGCCTGTAGAGATATATGCTTAACCTGGCAAGACATCAATTGTGGACGCACAATATGCGATAGTGATCCAGCGCAGCTAATATAAATTTCTCCTTATGACACTAATCCAGAAAAACACCTACGCAACCTTTATCACTGGAAACCTATGTCGGTGGGGCCCATAACACCGCATACATACATTCATTCAATTTTCTGGATCAAACGCTAAGGAAAAATTAATTGCTGGACAAGCGGGATACCTTATTAAAATGACAGAATTATAACCTATACATTATATACATTAACTTCGGATCCTGTCGGTTCTAAACATCAAGGTACTCCGCTATTCGGTCGATGGACCAACTAGTAGAATCAGTTGATGGCGATTAAGACCAGCTCAATCACAATTAAAACCTTTAGCATTTATTAATCACAATTTTATTTAAAGAACCACAGACTCTTTTAAAGTTAGCATATAGTTTTATCGAAATTCTTTAAGCAAAAGTAAAGCTCGTTTTTAGGCAAATACATTTATTATATCAGTAAGCATTTAAGTAAAAGGTTAAGAATAAAGATGAGAAATACTCATTACCCTCGGCCATAGGGCGATGACAAGAATGGTTCATCAGGAAAGAAATATGAACCGCAGATCACAGGATGGACTCCCAAAACTGACTGACTGTCCCGCTAACCTCCTCGGACACAATCTCCTCCCGGGCAACTCCCGCAACGGTCTCGTTCCTTCCCCAGTCAAAGTTCGTTAGTCCAAAATGACAGAGTCTCTCGCAGCATCAGGATAGAATAAACGAAGAAGTTTTTTCACAACGTAAGAGCAGACTCTTATACCCTACTTTCTGGCTCTCTACACTTAAAAGTTGCAATCTTTAGGGGCAAGAATCACGCTAATTGGTCCATTGGAGGGGTGGTGATGGTCACCTCATTGCCCTCCTTGTTCGAATCGGTTTGGGGACAATAACGCACACATTAAGGGGCCGATTCCGATCGGAAATCTCTCCGACCGAGCCGGACCCGGAGAGATTTCCGACCGAATCGGACCCGTGCAGTCCGACCGAACGAGTACGATGCGCACGTATGCCATCGGACTCGAGTCGGTCGGACTCCCATTGAAGTCAATGGGAGCCTGTCATACAACGCGTACGCGGGCTCCCATTGACTCAATGGGTGCGATGCGGACAAGTGCGCCCCCTACAGCGTGTACGCGGCGAAGCGATTCGCGCCGTACACGCACAGGCAGGGGGGACCCATGGGTCCCCCCTGTGTGCGACTCGCGCGGCTACGCATACAGGTGGGTCCGACACGGACCCCCAAAGTACGGCTCCGACAGCTCTTTCGAGCCGGAGTGCGCGGCTCGGTCGGACTGCTCGCGGCGCGCATCGTACTTACCCGGCCGGGGAACGTCTCCATTGCGCGGTGCGAGTCGTGTCCGTGCGAGTCGGTCGGTGCGGTTCGACCCGGGCTCGAGTCGGTCGGAGCGGTCGGGACGCCCGGACGAGTCGGTCGGTGAATACGCATCGTACTCGCTCGCCCGGACGCGCGTACGAATCGGTCGGGAAATAGGGCTCTGAATCGGATCCGGTTAAGCCGAATCCGATTCGGAGCCCTACCGGCCGAGATCGGAATCGGCCCCTAAGTCTCATGATCAACGTTGTCCAAAAGTAGTCCAATTTGTTAGTCCATTTTGTAACAAACTCTGATGGTCACATATTAGTTCATCCCCTGTCGCTCGATTTTCTCATCCGTTCCCAGGCATATATGCTGAACTCTTGGCACGATCCTCGTTGCAGTTCAGATTGGCCTTGACATCTCTCACTCCGGGCTCAGGCCGCCTACACGTGACTGGAGCATTCACACTGAGCCTGCACGTGGGCCATTTTATTCAGAGCACGTGATCTCGTCCTTTCCCGCGGCCATTTTTGAAGCATGGCCTAGCAGGCCCGAACGAAACTAATATAAGAACAAACGCAATAGAAATTAAAACATGGAAAATAAGCCTTTCTGTTTACCACCCGCCATTCTAATGACCCGTGTTAAGTATTAACTAGCAGAAGCGACATTTAAAGCCATTTTACTTACCATCTGCATTCTTTGCCACTGTGCAATTTTACTGCGCAACACATATCATGCATTTTACTCTATTTACTACGCAAATCACAATACTCGCGTTAATTTGCTTCATATTTGTAAATAAATTAGATTTTGCAATGCTAGCAGGTTGCCCACGTGTAATGTTTAATAAAAAGGTGCATTTGTTGATTAGTTCATGCATTTCAAACGGTTAGTATCATTAATCGTTATGGGATCATTCATTTTCAAGGGGTACAAAAATATTTTGTTTCCCCTGCTCCATCAATAGCAACGAGTAAGTTTTGGAGAGCCGTGCGGTGCGCCTGAGAATATAATCAAATTGGATCACACCAGAACCAGGTTATTCCACATGGGGAAGCCTGATAATGACAAATGCATGCAAGGAATATCCTTTCCTTTTTTCCTTCTGTGCAGCAACCTCTTTTCCCCGTGCTCAATTATTGTTCTGTATTGATGATGACTTGAACAAGGGAAGGTCGAATTGCCGTCGACTAGACTTGTTGGGTCCTCACATTCTGTGGAACCTTGGGGTTGTCAAGCAATGGAACGGGGAATTTGAGGCAGTTGGAGACGGGTGGTGGATGTTGGTCGAGATGGATGCTGTACACTCGTCCTGTCTACGTCTCACTCAAAAAGGACTTTCCCACTTACCGAGAGCGCGTCCTTGTAGTGGCGACGAGCTGGACTGGGACAGGACTAGTCCCCCATGCGTTGCCTTTTCATTTTCTTCTGGATCTCTGAAGACTCGCATCCGCATCTCTGCCGGCGGAACCGTTCCTGGCCTTGGAGTCTCCTTGGCCTTCCATATCCTTGGGGGGCACTATCCAGGCACTTTCTTTCCATTTCTGGGGCGACAAGTTGCTCGAGCTCGTAGCCCCGCACTCGAGCTTCAACAAGACGCTGACGTCCTGACGTCATCTGTCTCGTTTCCTGAGGCCATTTTGGTTGGAGTCTTCGTTTCTGGCGGCCATACTTATTTGGGGCACCACTTCTGTGACGTGCTAAGTTATTCAGCGTTCACCAGCAGTGATACGCAAACTTGCCATCATGTCGTGATGTGGAGTCTTCGTTAATTGTCGGCCATATTTAATTTGGGCACCTCTTCTGTGACATGCTAAGTCATTCAGCCTTTCACCAGCAGTGATATGCAGTGCTTGCTCTGTGGCCATATTTAGTTGGGCAGCACCTAAGTGATGTGAACACTCTTTCTGCGTTTCACCAGCAGTGATACGCACACTTGCCATTTCCACGTCAATACCGCTTTTTCTGGCACTTCTAGGGCTATTTCAGCTATGTAACCTCTTGGAGAGTCATCCATGCTAGGCTGCACATCAGTGATGTGCACACTTAACTGCTGCGTTCAGCATCAGTGATACGCACACTTCTCATACTCAAGCAAGTTTCCACCCTCATTTTGCAGTACCTTACATTAGTTGCTCACCCGTCATTGGATCTTGGCTGTTTGCATTCTATTCAAGTTCTCACCTAGATCCTTTAAATTTTTTTCAATTTTTTTTCAAGTGGCATATAAAGCTCTTTTTTAACCTTTTTTGGGGGGTATTTTAAGCATAAAACAGAATATAGAATCTCTAAAATATGCAGCATTCACTGGTTTCTTCACCTGGCTTTTCTCCTAGTCCTACCACTCCTGAATCAGATTGGGAGCAGTGGAAGGAAGACTTTGAGGTGTACTTGGATGCATTAGAAGGTGATTCTTTTACCCACAAAAAGACATTTACCATTCTCCGTCATTGTCTAGGTTCAGAAGTGCGCAAAATTCTCAAGCACATTCCTTCTGATCCTATTATGGCTAGAGAAGGTGAAGGAGAGGGACATAGTGTAATTGATGAATATGCCACAACCATAAGAGCTCTAGACTTGAGATTTAAAGCAAGGAAAAGTGTTATAATGGAAAGACATACATTTTATAGAAGAGTTCAAACTATGGGTGAATCAGCTGCTAGTTATGTAGGGGCCTTAAGAATTTTGGCTGTTTCATGTGAATACAGAGATTTTGAGGATGAAATGATCCGGGACCAACTAATAGAGAAAACTAACAACACAAAAATCCAGGAGGCATTATTATCAAAACCTAATCTTACGTTGGAGAAGGCTGTGGAAATAGCTTCTAGGATAGAGAGTACAATATCCTTCATGAGTCAAATGACTGTGTCAGATGAGAAATCTCACCCTCATGATGTTTTAGCAGTGAAATCCAAGTATATGAGGACCGAAGGCAAGGAAGATACAGGAAAAGTATCGGACAAGACCATCAAAAGGCATCCATTCAAGCAATTAGAGTGTTATCGGTGTGGCAGTCCATCTCATTTGGGAAATGCCATTGTATGTCCGGCTAAGGACCATACATGTGCCAAGTGTATGGGTAAGGGACACTTTGCCAAAGTTTGCAGATCTTCAAATAGAGTACAACAAAAAAAGATTCACGAAGTGGGGTCTTGCAAGGGCGGTGAGGATGAGCATTTCCCCAGTGATGAAGGCAAAGTGCTCATGGTGGGTATTCAGACAGAATATCGAGTTGGAAATGTCGACTTACACAAATATCGATTTGGAAATATCGTGACACAGAAATATCGACAGCAAGAATATCGTGGTCAAGAATATCGAATTTAAGGTAAGAAATATCGTTTTCAAAAATATAGAAGTCATTAATATCGTTTGCAAAATTATAGTTTTTTTGTATAAGTATTGTTTATGTTTTTTAATATATGTGTTACATTTTTAGTAGTTATCAATTTTATTTTAAGTAAATTTTGCATTTTTAGTTCCGTAGCGGGTTGTGGGTTTATAGGGTGGGAAGTAATTTAATTATAATAAATTAATGATTATTTTTATTTATTAATATTTATTTATTTGAGATTGTATACTGTTAATTGTGGGAAGTAATTTATTTGTAATTATTAATAATTGTTTTTTAATTATTTTTAATTAATTGGTAATTAATTATGGTAATTGTGTAATTTATTTAAGGTTCGGGTTGTGGGGCTTATAGAGGTAGAGGGTGGGAAGTAATTTTGATTAATTAATAATTAGTTGTTCATTTATATTAATTAATTGATTGAAAATTAATTATGGAAATTTTGTAATTAATTTTAAGTGCGGGTTGTGGCATTTATAGGGGTAAAGGGTGTGAAGTAATTTATGTTTAATTAATTAATAATTAGTTGTTAATTAATGGCAAGTTAAATATGTAAATTGTGTAATTAATTTAAGGTGTGGGTAGTGGGGTTTATAGGGGTAAAGGGTGGGAAGTAATTTATGTTTAATTAATTAATAATTAGTTGATCATCAATATTAAATAATTAATTGATATTTAATTAGGGTATTTGTTTATATTTTGTGTGTGTCGGTTTTACATTTAAAGGGGTACAGTGTGGGGACTAAATTAATTTTACTTACTTTAAAATTAGTTGTTAAATACTATTAGTTTTTTAATTGAAAATACATTTTAATTGTGTAATTAATGCTTTACAATTACAGTTTAATTTTAGCTGTGGGTTGTGGGAATTTTAGGGGTAAAGTGTGGGAAGTTAATTCATTTTATGAGTTTTAATTTGTTTTTTAATTAATAATATTTCTTTAATTGTTAATTAATTATGTTAATTAAGGAAGTACATTTTTTTAAAATTTAGATGTGGGTTGTGAATTGTGTGGTGTTATAGGGTAGGAAATTAAAAAAAAAAATTAATTAATGTTTTTGTTTCAAAATAATTTCTAATTAAAAATATTTATTTGTTTTAAAATTATTTTCTTATTTTATTTAATATAATATTTGTAGGTATTTGCCATATATATTTAACATTATAATATGTTTTTTAAAACTTTTTAATATTAAATATATTTGTATTTTAACATATTTATATATTTTTTGATTTACTTTGTTTTTTAAATATTTTTGTTAATATTTTGTTTGTTTTTAATTTTGAACTGACTGGAGTGAGAATATTAATTGTTACCCCTCTGCAATCCAACACTTTCCCTACTGTTTCACTCACTGTTGTGGGAATAGTAATTTTTAGCCCTCGACTATCCAACACTTTCCCTACTGTTGCCCTCATTGGAGTGGGAATAGTAATTTTTACCCCTCCGCTATCCAACTCTTTCCCTATTGTTACAATTATTGGAGTGGGAATACTCATTTTTACTGCTCCGCTATCCAACAATTTCCCTACTGTTGCACTGACTGTTGTGGGAATAGTAATTGTTACCCCTCCGTTATCCAACACTTTCCCTACTGTTGCACTGATTGGAGTGGGAATAGTAAATTTTATCCCGCCACTATCCAACACTTTCCCTACTGTTGCATTCAAGGAGTGGGAATAGTAATTGTTACCCCTCCGCTATCCAACACTTTCCCTACTGTTGCACTGACTGGTGTGGGAATAGTAATTTTGACCCCTTTGCTATCCAACACTTTCCCTACTATTGCACTCTCTGGAGTGGGAATAGTAATTTTTTCAACCTCCGCTAGCCAACACTTTCCTTACTGTTACACTCACTGGAGTGGGAATAGTAATTTTTACCCCTCTGCTATTCAACACTTTCCCTACTGTTGCACTGAATGGGGTGGGAATAGTAATTTTACCCCTCCGCTATCCAACACTCTCCCTACTGTTACACTCACTGGAGTGAGAATAGTAATTTTACCCATCCACAATCCAACACTTTCCCTACTGTTGCACTTACTGGAGTGGGAATAGTAATTTTACCCCTCCGCTATCCAACTCTTTCCTTACTGTTACACTCACTGGAGTGGGAATAGTCATTTTTACCCCTCCTCTATCCAACACTTTCCCTACTATAGCACTCACTGGAGTGGGAATAGTAATTTATACCCCTCCGCTATCCAACACTTTCCCTTCTGTTGCACTGACTGGAGTGGTAAATTTAAGTTTGAAGATTTTTAAATAGTTTAGGGGCTCATTACGATGGCGGGCGGAAGCACAACCGCCGTGCTGGCGGATGCAAAAACCACCAGTTACCGCCGGCACGCAGCAGTCCACACGCCCGCCCAATTACGATGCGAAAAGCAGGCCAAACACCGCCGGCAAGCCAGCAACACCGTCCGCCATCAAAGTGCGCCCGTTCACGTAGCGGCGCAGCACAACTGACACACACCGTCCGACGAAACACGTCCCGCCCGGCGCATAAATTACGATGCCGCAAACAAACGGCTCCCACGGCCAAGAGACACCGCACGTGAAAGAGAGGCGGTAACACGGACGCAGAGCACGGACAACGAAGAAGCGGCACCCGGGCATGAATCCAGCACTGCAGGCCCTTCCCATGCTTCTGCTGATGCACCACCAAGGACGCAACGTACCGCGGAGACGCAGGTAGGCACACACACAACAAGTGCACGCAAACAGCGCACACAGTGCAAGGGCGGAAAAAGCGGACAACCCCCCACCAGCGCGTGTACACAACACATCCACCATCGCATCCACATATGACACACAGGCCAAATCCTAACATCGCGGAACACATGTGTACACACCACCTGGGACTAGGAACCAACCACCCCGTCACGGCCACAAAGCGCCGATGACGCCGCCACACATGCGCACAACGCAGAGTCCAACCGCAGCGCCATGCATGCGTCGCACACAGACACAGGGACACAACCAAGCAGCACACACATCAGCCCCACCCCGAACGCACATGACACGTGACAGGCCTGCCACAGACATGTCCCCAACGCCCAATTCACGGACAACACCCAACGCCACACAACCGACGCACACATGTCAGTGAAGTCACGCAACAGCAGGACACACCCCAATGTAACAAACATGGCGAAGCACACAGCGGCGGCAACACCAACTAGGAGAAGCAGGGCTCCTTCGGGAAGAGGAACGCCAGTACCACACTGAAAAACCCATACCACCCTGCACATATGAACAAGACACATGAAACGGAACACCAAAGAGCCCGGGGACCGACAACAGGTGGCCCAAGAATAACATCCACACACAAGGCCCAACGCAGAGCGGAAAGGCAGCCTGCCGCCCACACAAGGGAGAGCAGACAGCACTGAATGACCTTCCATTCCAACTCCGAAACCACAGCCCTACGACAGAAGCCGGTGAATACAGCCATTGTCCAAGAATAGACCAACACAGGCATGCCGAGGAGACCGACCACAGGGCAGATAGCGCATATCACAGAAGCACACAACGGACGGGGAAGAAAGAAGAAAACACTCCCCCATGTCGGCCACATGCAAGTTAATTGGAAGGAGTCACACAGCACTGACCTTGAACTGTCTGAGAAGCATGTGGGAAGAGGGCCCGTGTCCTCCAAACAAGCCAACAGAACACAAGTCCTGTCTCCCTACGACTACACAGAGCTCACAGCAACCCCGGAGCGTGCACATTGCAGACTGCACACACAGCCGGAGCACGCCACCTCAACGAACCGCTGCGAAATGGCAACCGCAACACACCTACCCAACTACGCCGAACAGCTCAAGCTGTACAAAACCAACACGATACATACATTGGGATGCGATCTCCTGTCCCTGCTGAACGTAAGTTACCGACTGACTTACCGCATCACATTGTTCAGCTGCGTCATGCCCGTCTTCTACTGTCGGAGGTGTCCCTACCAGCATCCCGTCGAGATATGCCTCTCCAACCCGGCATGTCTGAAGGCGGACCTGCTACCACTACTCCCTCCCTCTGGACGCACACGACAGGGCCTGCTCTGCCTATGGGGGCATGGCGTATGTGGCCAACATCGCACGCGCACTGAAATGGGACCACTGTGCCTCCACACGACGGATCATCGAGAACAGCTACATCGAATGTCACCCAGCATGCCCCATCATGGTCCTCCAAGGGACAACTTACGAACAACACCTTGACAGCCACCATCCGCTTCATTGGCTGGCAAACATGTACACCACCAATGACATGGAAGCCCTGCTGGACGGCATCGCATACCTGACAACCTGTAAATACGTCGGACCACAACGCAGGTTCCCCGAGTGACCCATGAAGTCCAACCCCGCACCCATGCTCAGCTTCCGCACGGACTGGCCAGTCACCACCACAACAGCCATACCAAACGACCGGCAACTGTAACCACACCATCAACGACATCGCCATGACATCGGATATGACCGGGACATGCACACTGTTCCCCATCACATCCAGGAACACCGCATGCATCGTGGGAGGCAGTGGCATGGGCTCTGTGTATCGCACCCACATGGACGGAACTGCACGAACAACCAGGACACGACATGGATCCAGCGCACATGGACACACACACCGCTCAGTGGACATGAATAGGTCGCCTGGAGTCTGTGGGTGCTGCACCCCTCCCACCCCCGCCCCGGGAATCCCATACCAGGACCTTTGCATGGACGACAAGTGCATACAACAACAACACGACCCCAGTGACTGTGACATGTCCAGTAACCACCACAGTGCAACAACAAGTGGCACGCCGCTGCATGCACGCAAGCACATGCCCTGATGTCATCTCACATGCACGCGTGCATGAGGAACAACCGCAGCAAACCTGTCACATGGAACTGAGATGGACTGTGCCCATGATGCCGAGCGGTCTGGTAGGCTACATGTATACCGTCTGTGTCAAAGTACGCAGCTCCGCAGCTATACGTAAATGTACATTAGCACAGCCTTGGCCAAGCAGATGTTACCCCACACCCTATCCCATTTGTGATCATGCTCAGTATATCCTCAACATGTATTCCGCTGCCAGTAGTGTCCACTATACTGCATCACAGAGGACAGAAGACTCAATATAATGTTTGAAACCAAAACTGTCTCCGCTGACTCATTTCACAAGTACGAATGAGAGAGGATGAGAGTATGTGAAGTACACGGCAGTCGTGACATGACCATGTAGTCCACTGGTATTGGATGTCAACGCAAATGAGTAGCACTACTGTGGAAGACACACATGTGTCGTGTGAAGTCGTATGGACGCAGTGCTCAGGTGGGTGGGTGCGACGGGTAGATGCGCACATGCCAAGTTGGAGCACGCCGTGTTGGGAGGGGTCATGAACAGTACACCACCGCTTCCCTGGGCATTGTGAGAGGACACCTGTCGGGGGGAGTGAACACGTGTGTGCACAGCAGCCGGGCACACGTACAAAGCGGTACCAGGCGCACCTCAGCCCACCCTCTGTGGACAAGCTGGATCCTGTTGTGCGCCCGCCATGCCCCTTGACAAGGCACACACAGCCCCAGTCGACCAGGTGTAACCCCAACATAGTCAATCCGCACAGGCGATACAGGGCACGGGATGGCAGTGGAGCATGGTGTGTGAGAGGTCTCCTCGCGCTCCTCCTGGTCATATCACTCAGGCAATAGAACCTCAACGTCTAGCATGGCACAAGTCAGATGGAAGTGTAGGGGGACGCACCACAGCACGAGCAGCACTGACGTCACGGGAGGTGGCTCGCACCATCCCATCCATTGCCCATCATACCAACCACGCCACATGCCATTGCGACTAAGTGCAAGCGCGTGCGCCACCACCCCGAGCCCTCCCCAGAGAGGCCAAAGAGTGAATGTGTGGGCCATCAGCCACAGACGGACGCGGCCTGGCCGCAAGGGCAGCCACAGCCACTGGGTGTCGCAGGTGGCGGATCCGGAAGGCGAAGACTGTGATGCATAGTCCATGCAGGCCGGGTCTCCATTTGGGGCACCACGCAGGTGGACGGCGTCCCGCCACACATCATACCCTGGACCCACACATACACTCCTTGCCCTCTCTGGTGCGAGCTTGGGGCTGCCTGTGCAAGCGCTAGCCTCGCAGGTGAGCATGCATATTGGGGGCGAGGGGAGGACATGAGGGCTGGGGCGAAGATGACTGTATCACTGTCAGTTAGTACAAGGGATGACCCAGATGTGGAAAGGAAGAGACGTGTCCCGTGTGTACTGCAACTAGTCGCCAATCCAACTACCCCCCATGTCCGGAATGTAAGCCCGCACCTAGGCCCGCCCATCCGCCACATCGAACATACCACCAGCACGACAACCTTCCCATTCGAAACACTGACTGGGGGTGGCGACCAGTGAACAATCATGTGTAGCCTACCCACGCGTACATGTGGGCCCTCCATGATCCATGTCACCTGCGGCAAAGACATGACATGCGCAATGAGGGAAGTGAGGAGAGCTGTCCGCCCCACGCGCAGAAGGTGCATCAGCTCCACAGACCCAGCAGCGAGTCCAGCAGGGGTCAAATGTGCAGGGGCAGCTGTGCCTGGTGTGAAGGCACATGCATATAGACAGCACATCGACCAATGTGTAGTCTGCCCACATCCACAGTCCATCATCATGCGGACATGGGAATTGAACACAGGGCAACACATCTTAGTTGGTGCACCCACCGTGACCAACAATGCGCAATCATCGACGTACCCGCCCTGTGCATGGCCCCCCACCCAACGGAGGCACATCCAGTGCCACCATCCCACACACACAAGCCTTCCACGGAACATGCTGTGTCCAATGGTCAGTACAGAGTCAGCGCCCATCTGGTGGATCCTGAACAGGAGACACATGCACACACATGCCAGCTCCCACTATGTACGTCTGCCACCTGGCACGTGCAATGTAACCTCTCACCTGTGACGTGTGACTGCAAGCACACAGCCGTCTTGGCATGGGGCTGTCAATGTGGACACCAGTCAATGTTTCGGGAGCTGTGATCCGTACAGTGCTGTACATAGGGTGCAGTGCTGACACCTACTACTGTCTCATATCCCCTCGTGCCACAGGTCCCACTTGTATTGGCCGCTCAGCCCGTGCCCACATCGTCGTCTGTCGTGTGCCATACTCATCCAGCCTCGGAAGCAGTTCCATGCTCAGCAGACACTCATGTTGCCGTGGCGTTGCCGCTTGACGAATATGCAGTCAGTCCCCATCAGCACGCCCGCAAGTCATTGGGGCCTAGATCCCCATGTGCATGCACATGGCAGTGGTATGTCTCACTTGCCATTGCCATTGTTGGGAGACCTGTGTAAGTGTATTGTGGCCGTGCCGTCCCAGCTTGACAGCTGGGCTGTGGCTCATGTGCTTGCTCAGTCATGTCAGTGATGTGTATGCGAAATTGCTATGTGCCGTGTTGCTTTGACATGTGTCCTCTGCCATTTAACCCAGGCGGAGACCGAACATTGACCGCCCATACCAATTGCTGGCGGACATGGAGGATACTGAGGTCATAAGGAAGTTTCGGCTGGACAGGCCAATCCTGCATCGACTGTGTGCCATGTTAGAGCCCCATCTCCGTCCCCGCAGGGTGTATCCGACTGCTGTCACCCCCACGGCTAAGGTGATGGCCGCCATGCATTTCTTCGCCACTGGGTCATTCCAGCACACAGTGGGCAGTGGAGGAGGGATGTCCCAGCTCATGTTCAGCAAGGTGCTGAGGGATGTACTGGCAGCCATGATGCTGTACCGGAACAGGTACATCAGATTCCCCAGGGCTCGTGAATTGGCGGCAGTGAAGGGTGCATTCTATGCCCTTGGCAGAATCCCACACGTCGTGGGAGCCATTGACTGCACACATGTCGGCCTTGTTCCACCACAGGCCACTGAGCACCTGTACCGCAACAGGAAGCACACGCACTCCCTGAATGTGCAAGTGGTGTGCCTTGCGGACATGGTGATCACCCACGTGTGTGCAAAGTTCCCAGGCTCGGCCCATGACGCACACATAATGCGCAACAGCATCTTGCCACGACTGATGGCCAATCTGCAACAGGATCGTGGCTGTATTGTCGGTGAGTATGTGGAGTGGTGTAGCGTGCTGGTTGTGCGATGCTGTCCCCTGTCCAGTTGGAATAGCAACGGTTCTCTGTGTCCCTCACACCCAGGTGACTCTGCGTATCCGAATGGGGCATGGCTGCTCAGTCCATTGAGGAATCCTCGCACCCCAGCAGACGATCGATACAATGAGGCACATGGGAGGACCAGACGTGTGGTCGAGCGTACCTTTGGCCTCCTCAAGTCCAGGTTCAGGTGCCTGGACCGCACCGGGAGTGCACTGGCGTACTCCCACAGAAGGTGTGCCAGATAGTGGTGGCGTGCTGCATGCTGCACAATCTGGCCATTCGGAAGCAGATCCCCCTCATTGTGGATGACGGAGATCAACCAGGGCCCCAGCCCGCAGACCAGGACAGCTCGAGTGAGGTGGACAGCGGAGAGGAGGAAGCTGGGAATGTGCGGCAGCAGCTCATCGCCCGCTACTTCACTTGACGGTGAGTGTCCATGTACGACGGATGATGTGTCTGTATCTGTGCAGGTGTGTGTGTGCTGTGTCAGGGTGGCCGTATGTTCACTGCGTGCAGTGTGTCAACGCTCCATGGCCAGGGTAGTATGCCACTGTTGGTGACTGTGGCATTGTGCCCTATTGCTCTGTGCGATGTGTGTACATTGCTTGTAGTTGTTGACATGTACTGTGTGATGGGTGTGTGACACACTCATTGAATGTGCTCCTGTTCTGTCTCCCACCCCTAGGTCCCTACAGGTCCCTCCGGATTCCATTGCCATGCCACGCATCAGGTGCCTTTCCGCCCAAGGTGGCCGTTGTATTCCGTACAAATAAAACACAGGGCACAAACAGCAGTTAGTGAAAAAGGTGCATTTATTCCAAACTGTGACATGTGATTGTGTGTAAGGTGATGACAAAAGTGGTGCGTGCAGTGACAATGAGCTGTCGGTCATGGCTGCGTGAAGCTCAGGGTGTACCCACTGGTTCTATGTCCATAGTCCAACACACACATGCCATCCAGATGGCTGTGTGGAGTGGGATCGTAGAGCAAGTCAATGCAGTGGCTGGTCAAGGAAGGCTGGCGGAAGGCTGGCTGGCTGCCTCACTTGCGACTGGAGCGTGCGAAGTCCTCCCGGGAGATCTGTTTCCTCTTCGGACGGCCCCTTCCACGTTTGGGAGGGGGGTGTGTGGTGGCGACCTGCTGGTGGTGGGTGAGGTGTGCTCACTGGCTGTGGACGCAGGAAGTGGACACTGCTGCCCGACCCTGCGCCCTAGCAGGTGGTGGCGGAGGTGGTGTTGCTGGCCTTGCCTGTGACCCCACCGCCACCACCAGCTGGCCCATGAGGTCCACGAGTTGGTCCATACGGGACACGAATTGGCCCATATGGGCGTCCATGGACCTCAGCACCCCCAGCACCTCCCGCGTGTCTGTAGCAGACCTGGCCCATTGTCCTTGGGCCTCTTCATAGGCCCCAAGGACTCTGGCCATTTGAGGCAGGGCATGGCTCCCAGGGAGGCTGGCGTTTCCCTGACCCTGCTCCTCCTACCAGTCCTGCTGCCACCGGCCTGCCCACTAGCCACATTGCACACCACGGTCCTCGCTGTGGCTCCCAGGGTGGATCCAGTCGGCCGGGCCACCACCTGCGCTGGGGCTGGTGCCAGCGAAGACGTGGTGGTGGTGGTGGCGGTGGTGGTCGGTGCGGCGATGGTGGCGGTTGCGGCAGTGGTAGTGGCCGCAATGACCGTGGGTGTGGCCGCAACGACTGTGGCAGCAGGGGGCTGGAACTGTTCATCATCCCTGGATGATGGGTTGGTGGGTAGGAGGGGTCCTGGGGAGCGGCTGGGCCCTGCCACGCCAGATGGGCCTGCTTGGTGGTCCGTGTCCGAAGAGGATGACAGATCCTCCAGATCCGTGTGTCCTCGTTGGGGGCTTGTGGGCTGGCTGTGCTGGCTGCTGTCTCCATCCCCAGCATCCGGCAGTTCGTCACCTGTGGAGAGAATGAGATTTGTTATTGTGTTGCACCTGGCGAAGTATGTATTTGTCGTCTGACATTGGCAGTTCGTGCAATCTCGTACATGGGTTTCCCGGAGGCGAGTGTGTGGCTGTGGCATCTGTAGTTGTGTGTGCTAGGCAATGGGACTGTGTGCTGTGCACATGTGGCATGGGACGGATTGGCCATGCCGATGGGTGTGTTGCTGTGCCCCTACTCATTGTGACTCTGGTGTATGCAGGCTCCTGGCCCATCCTGGGTTTGGTTTGTACTTTGCTTTTGGTGTTCAGATGGGACGCTTAGGAACGCATATGGCAACATGGGGGCCATGCCCCAGATTCGCATTTGGGAGGGGATATGCTTTTGGGGTTCAAATGGAACGCTTAGGAACGCATATGGCAACATGGGGGCCATGCCCCAGATTCGCATTTGGGAGGGGATATGCTTTTGGGGTTCAAATGGAACGCTTAGGAACGCATATGGCAACATGGGGGCCATGCCCCAGATTCGCATTTGGGAGGGGATATGCTTTTGGGGTTCAAATGGAACGCTTAGGAACGCATATGGCAACATGGGGGCCATGCCCCAGATTCGCATTTGGGAGGGGATATGCTTTTGGGGTTCAAATGGAACGCTTAGGAACGCATATGGCAACATGGGGGCCATGCCCCAGATTCGCATTTGGGAGGGGATATGCTTTTGGGGTACATGCTGTGAGCCATGGGTGCCGAACGTGACATGTGTTGTGGCAGCATGACAGTGCATGGTTTGAGGTGTGTGCATGCTTGACATGGCCTGCATATTTGCTGTCTGTTGTGATTACTGGACATGGCATTGGACGCATCGTTATGAGTGAGTGATAGTTGTGTGTCAGCCAACGTGTTGCAGTTGTCCCATCTCCTTGGTGTGCGTGCTGCCCTGTGCCATGTGCATCACTGCAGTGCTCGGGGAGTGTGGCCCATGTTGTGTGTTGTTGCTCACAGTGTGTCGTGCGCTTAATTGACTTCTGGCACATGGTTGGTCATGGGCATGTGTCTTAGCGTGACTGCTGTATGTGTGGCAGCTGTGCGGATGACATGCCTTACATGAGACTGGGGCTGACGGATGGGATGGATGGTATGTTGTATGTGCATGGTGTGTCTGTGAATTTGATGGGTTCAGTGGTGTTCGTGTGCATTTCTGTTGTTCCGCTCTGTTGCGTCTAGTGTTGTTTGTCTTACATAGGCGTAGTTGTGGGGTGTGTGGTTGACAGGCAGTAGGGGCTACATGGACAGGACTTCAATGGTGTTTCGGTTGTGTGTGATGAGTTGCACAGTGGCTGCCGTGTGGGACTATATTCAGTGTGGCTTGTGCATGCAGACGTGGCTCCTTGGGTGTTGCTATGTCTGTGATGGGTCATGTGGGGTGTGAGTCTGTTGTTCATGTCCGTGTGCACATTGTTCACTTGTTCGTGACGGTGGGCGGTGCTGCGTGTTCGTCTGCTACGTGACATGTCCCATGTGTTGGTCGTGTCATGGTCCTCATGCCTCCAGTAATCCAGCCCTGTCCAGTTTCCCACCTGCAAGTTGTTCGTGCGTGCACTGTACTGGATGCCACATGGCTCTAAGCGGGGGTGCTCCATGTTGCAGGTCTGTGGGGGTGGGGGTGTTGTGGGTCGTGGGGGTGGCTGGACACCCACTGACACCGATTGCTGTGGACCGTGATGTCTGCCTTTCGGCTGTCGTTGTGCACTGCGGTGGCTGAC